>QEPC01000434.1:202659-224001 GCA_003113815.1 Sphenodon punctatus | reverse complement strand
CTTCCACACCCTCAGGGGCAGCTCCCCTTTGTAAAAGATGGTTACCTGCAAGGGGGAGGGACAGCAGAGTGGATGCAGGTGGGGAGGATTCCTGGGGCCTTTGGCCAGGGAGCCCACACCCCACCCTCCTTCCCAGTTCTTCCACACCCTCAGGGGCAGCTCCCCTTTGTAAAAGATGGTTACCTGCAAGGGGGAGGGACAGCAGAGTGGATGCAGGTGGGGAGGATTCCTGGGGCCTTTGGCCAGGGAGCCCACACCCCACCCTCCTTCCCAGTTCTTCCACACCCTCAGGGGCAGCTCCCCTTTGTAAAAGATGGTTACCTGCAAGGGGGAGGGACAGCAGAGTGGATGCAGGTGGGGAGGATTCCTGGGGCCTTTGGCCAGGGAGCCCACACCCCACCCTCCTTCCCAGTTCTTCCACACCCTCAGGGGCAGCTCCCCTTTGTAAAAGATGGTTACCTGCAAGGGGGAGGGACAGCAGAGTGGATGCAGGTGGGGAGGATTCCTGGGGCCTTTGGCCAGGGAGCCCACACCCCACCCTCCTTCCCAGTTCTTCCACACCCTCAGGGGCAGCTCCCCTTTGTAAAAGATGGTTACCTGCAAGGGGGAGGGACAGCAGAGTGGATGCAGGTGGGGAGGATTCCTGGGGCCTTTGGCCAGGGAGCCCACACCCCACCCTCCTTCCCAGTTCTTCCACACCCTCAGGGGCAGCTCCCCTTTGTAAAAGATGGTTACCTGCAAGGGGGAGGGACAGCAGAGTGGATGCAGGTGGGGAGGATTCCTGGGGCCTTTGGCCAGGGAGCCCACACCCCACCCTCCTTCCCAGTTCTTCCACACCCTCAGGGGCAGCTCCCCTTTGTAAAAGATGGTTACCTGCAAGGGGGAGGGACAGCAGAGTGGATGCAGGTGGGGAGGATTCCCAGGGTTATGGGTGGGGGCAGCATGAATTTATTATATGGGGGGGTGGGGGCACATATGAACTGGTATATATGCAACCCATGGGGAGATCATGAGAGGGTTCGGGGTGTGAGGTCACCAATATGCTGATGATACTCAGCTGTACCTCTCATTTTCAACTGACCCATGTACTGCTGTCTCATTTCTTTCCCAATGTTTGGAGGCCATGGTGGATTGGATGTGGCAGAGCAGACTGAAGCTTAATCCCGATAAGATGGAGGTGATGCTGGTGGGAAGGGCGAGGGAGGTACTGGCTCCCCTTGTGGGGGGGGGGTCCGTCCTCCTGTAGCCCAACAGGTTCGGAGTCTGGGGGTGGTGTTGGACTCAGGTCTCCATCTGGATCGGCAGGTTGGGTTGGTGGCTAAGGCTGCCTTCCGCCAGCTGCATCAGGTACGGAGGCTGCGTCCATACATCTCTGGGCCCGACCTGGCCACTCTCATTCACGCCTTCATCACCTCGAGGCTAGACTACTGCAATGCACTTTACGTGGGGCTTCCCTTGTTTCTGGTTGGAGGCTGCAGCTGGTGCAGAATGCAGTGGCCCGTCTCCTTACAGGGACGGGGTGGCGGGAGCACATAACACCTGTCCTCCGTATCTGCACTGGCTGCCTATAGCATACCGAGCCAGATTCAAGGTGTTAGTGTTGATCTATAAAGCCCTGCATGGTCTGGGGCCCCTCATATCTTGGGGACCACCTCGCCCTCCGCGCCTCAGAGCGATCCCTTCGGTCCATCGAGGAACCTTTCTGGAGGTCCACCATGTAAAATGGGGGCCACAATGGAGAGAGCATTCTCGGTGGCTGGGCCACGGTTTTGGAACTCCCTCCCAGAGGAAGCCCGCCTGGCCCCAGGTTTGTTGGCCTTTTGTCGAGCCTGTAAGACCTGGCTATTCGGCCAGGCCTTCGGTGGTGAGGAGGCGGCTAATATATGTTTATAATAAATAAATAAATTATAAATATGTGGTGGGGGCATCATGAACTGATTGCGGGGGCACAACTGTGTGTCTATATATATATATATTACACACACACACACACACTAGCTAGACGTTTCGGCTTCCGCCTTCATCAGTAACTCAGTTGATTTTTGAACTGTAGTGTGCTGTGAACCAAGCTGACAGTTCCAAGAACACTGAGGGTAGAGAGGTTTTAAGGTGTGACATCAGATGTAGTTGTTCTTACAAGAAAAAATAGGTTTAGGTATTGTCCTCTCAGTTGAGGCCATTGGGTGTTAGGGTGTCAACCCTGTAGATCCAGAAGTTCTCCCTGGCATCTGGTAGCTTTGGGGTGGAGAGTTTTTCTATAGGGAAGCTTTCCAGGCCGAGAGAGTGTGATCTGTTGAGTTAAAGTGCCTTGCCACAGGTTGTTCCAATTTCTTTGTTACGATAGCTGATTTGTGATTTCTGAACCACGTACGGATGTCCATGGTAGTTTTCCCAATGCATTGTATATGACAATCAGGATATTTGCATTGTATCACATATATGACATTGCTTGACTTGCAGGTGATGTTCTGTTTGATGTGGTAAGTCCTACCAGTTGTTCTGCTCCTGAATGTGGTTGTTTCTTTAAGATGGATACAAGTGATGCAACGTTGGGATCCCCAGTGGTGAGATCCAGGGTTGATGACAGGTGATTTTAATTCAGATCTTACAAGTAGTTTCTGTAGGTTAGACGGCTGGCAAAAAGCCACAAAAGGTGGATGGTTGATGACTTTTTGAAGACGTGGTGAATTCGTAACCAATGGGTAGTTTTCTTTAATTGCCAGGTGATATTGAGGAGATGCTGGGTGAAAATCTACTACAAAAGGGATGCACTGTTCTTTGTGAGTATGAGTCTCCCCCTTGTGGAGGAGGGATTCCCTTTCTAGTATGGACGCCCAGTGGATGTTGTAGTCTATGACATTGGAAGGATAGCCCCTAGTGAGAAGATGCTTCTTGAGTTCTTTGCTTCGTTGGTGGTAATTCACGTTGTTGTTACAGATGCGTCTAATCCTGAGAGCCAAGCTATAAATTATGTTCTTCTTTATGTGTCTTGGATGACAAGAACTCCAATTCAAGTAAAGGTGAGCATCTGTAGGTTTGCTGTATAAATCGGTGTTAATCTTATTTCGCTCAATGTTAAGAAGGACATCTAAGAAGGGGATGTAGGAATTATCAATGCTGCTGTTGCATGTGAATTTTATAGTGGGATGGATGGTGTTGAGCTAGCCCTTAAATTGTTCAAAACTCTCTTTGCCACTTGTCCAGATTACAAAGATGTCATCAATGTATCTCCACCATATTAGAGATCTCTGGGTAGACTCCTCCAGGATACTTTGTCAAGTTTGCCCATAAATAAATTTGCATAGGATGGAACCATACGAGTGCCCATAGCAGTACCTTGTACTTGCAGGTAATGTTTGTCATTAAAGGTAAAGTTGTTGCAGGTGAGCAGTAGTGTAGCTAATGAGGTGATTATTTCTGGGGGGGGGGGTGTCTTTGAAAGTTCTGCTATTTAAAAATAATTCAGAGCCTGAATGCCACCATTGTGTGGTATATTGGTGTAGAGAGAAGTGACATCGAATGTTGCTAGTATGGTATCTTTGTCAAAGTTATGCTGATTATTCAAGGATTCAATCTTGAGGAGGAAATCATTAGTATCCTTGATGTAGGATGGGAGGTTTTGTACTAGATGTTGTAAGTGTAAGTCAATATAAAGAGAGATCCTTTCAGTAGCAGTGTTATTGCCTGAGACAATGGGCCGTCCTGGGTTATTAGGTTTATGTATTTTAGGCAACATGTAAAATCGTCCAGGAGTAGGATTTGGGTTAATAAGCATATCAGCTGTATCATAATTAAGTAAGTTCCTTTGTTTAAACCCTTGTATGGTGGTAGAAATGGGTGCATTAAGTTCTGCTGTAATGCAAACATCCTGATTGCCATATACAATATGTTGGGAAAACTACCACGGACCTCCATACCCAGTTCAGAAATCACAAATCAGCTATCGTAACAAAGAAATTGGAACAACCTGTGGCAAGGCACTTTAACTCAACAGACCACACTATCTCGGACCTGGAAATCTTCCCTATAGAAAAACCCTCCACCACAAAACTACTAGATGTCAGGGAGAACTTCTGAATCTACAGGGTTGACACCCTAACACCCAATGGCCTCAACTTAGAGGACAATACCTGAACCTATTTTTTCTTGTAAGAACAACTACATCTGACGTCACACCTTAGAACCTCTCTACCCTCAGTGTTCTTGGAACTGTCAGCTTGGCTCACAGCACACTACTGTTCAAAAATCAACTGAGTTACTGATGAAGGCAGAAGCAGAAACATCTAGTTAGTAAATAAATAAATCTCTGTTCACAGTCATTTTTCTCCCATTATTATATATATTATAATGACTGTCAGCATCCCTTGGGGATCCAGAGCTATTTCGGGTGTCTTGTGTGTTTGATAGCAGCACCTCTGGACCAGTCAAA
The DNA here is from genome assembly GCA_003113815.1 of Sphenodon punctatus. Lineage (NCBI taxonomy): Eukaryota > Metazoa > Chordata > Lepidosauria > Sphenodontia > Sphenodontidae > Sphenodon > Sphenodon punctatus. Next base: position 219,572 of record QEPC01000434.1, on the reverse strand, counting down.
CCATGTGCATGCACAAGACACAGGCAGCACCGGCAGCTAGAAGCAACAGCCCTGGAGGTCAGGCTGGCTAAGCTCACCCCCTCCCCCAGTAAGGCAGTGGATGCAGTTAGTCTCTCTGTGCCTGCCTCACTGCCCGCCTGGCTGCACCTGCAGTGGAACCACTCCTGGAGAGTGGTGGTAGATGCTCTGATGGGGAGGTGGTCCCCCAGGAAGCATTGGGAGGCCATGTTTGTCTATGGCTCTTGGAGGAATGGAGAATGGGAATCCTTCCTGTCCAGAGGGAGTAACTATTATGTAAATTTACACATTTGCATAATTAGGTGGGACCTACTTATGCAAATTAGACCCCACACCAAGACTTCACACATGGCCTCACAAACCCTTGGTCAGGCCCTGCATTAGTGCAGAACTCGTCAGGAAGATGGTAGGAAGGCATGGTATGGAGGAAGTTCTGTCTACATTTCTCTAGCTAGTTCGTTGCAAGGCACCTCAGCCCCCAGCAGTGCATGGTGTTGGAAAAAAGAGGGGTGGGGCTGCTGCAGGAGCTTAGTGAGGGGAATGAGGTGTGTTGTGCTGGAGGGGCGGGGTCAGGATGCAGAGGGCTCAGTGAGGAGATGGGGGTAGGCTGCATGTTTGAGGAGAAGGGTGGGTCAGGGAGCTCGTGGTGGGATGGGTTACATGATACTGGAAGAGAGGGTGTGTGGCTGCAGGGGAATCCATGAGAAGGTCAGGCTGCATAGTGCTGAAGAGGAGCAGGTAGGGCTGCATGAGGTTCAGAGGGGACAAAGAGGCTGCAGTGGGTTCACAGAATTGAATTTCCATGAGAATTTCAGAGCTGAGGTGCCTATTTTGAAAAGTTTTGTGAATCTGTAATTGCTGTTAATTGGGCTAAGCCAAATCTGCCATTCTATATTTGTGAAGTCATTCAAATTAATGAATATTCCTATGAATATTTGCTGGTGATGCCATGTTCACTAACTCACTTATTCATTCAGTAACTTTGCTTCAGTATTTCGGTTCCTTCATTTGTTTGGTTACTTTGGCAGAAATATTTAGTTGTATTGCACACTATGGTTGTGCTGTCTGGTGAGGGTGAAATGAATCCTTATCAGTGTGATTTTTATGGAGCACAACAGTGGTGTGTATTCATGCTAAATAATCTCACCAAAGTAACCAAATACTGAATAAATGAAGTAATGGCAATTTCAAAGATGAAATTTGAGATGAATAATATGCTGAATTTGTCATATTTGGAATTTGCACCATTTTCTTCAGGCCTATTTAGTCACAGCCTCTTCAGGCAACCAGGAAGAGCATGACCAACAAAGGCCTGCCAGTCTGGTGGGGGGAGGGGGGCATCAGGAAGTCTCAATTTTCATCATGACAAAGATACCTTGCTGGACAAGATAATCTGCAGCACTGACCTATGGTCCATTGGCTGGATTGGCACAGAGGCGGCCAAATCTTGGGGTAAATGGAAAGCCATATTCTATCCATCCTCAGAACTGTTTAATCAGAGAGATGAAAGCTTTGTCACTGACAGCTGGGAATGTGCATGTCATTTTTGTTATTACAATAACGATAACGAAAACCAAGAATAATGACAATGATAATGAAAACGACAATGTCGTTAGCATTGTCATTATTATTAGTGACAGCAGCAGTTTTGTTTTTGATGGAAATGGAGAGGGGAGGAGGGAGCATACATCTTTGGGTCCTAAACAGGCTTGAACTCTTGAACTGTGCCTGTGTTGGGAGGGGCAAGTAGCTCCTCAGTATCTGATGGATGCATCACTGGCCAATGAGCAGCGCAATCAGGCCCCAGCAGTCTTGTGGCAGTCTGTGATTGCTCAATACCTGCTGCCTCCCAAAACCAAGCAGGGGGCTGCGGGGAAGGGCACTGCAACCCTTTATAATAGACGAGACGTGTTTTGCTCTCTGTTCTGTGAGAGCTCTCTGTTTGTCAGGTTGTGTTTTACAAACTGGTGCTTGCACACAAAAAATCTATTACCAATGCCTTGTACATTTTATTTTTAAATGTACACACACACACACACACACACACACACACACTCTATAGGCATTTAGATTTAGATATTAGTTGTGTACAACATATATACAGAGAGAGATTAGATAGCATATAGGTATTTAGGCTAGTCTATTTTATTATATTAGGATTATAGGTTAGGTTTAGTGTATATATAATTAGATCATAAAGTATTTCTTTAACTGTGTTTGCACTTGTGCGTACAATGAGAAAGGGAAGGACTACTAGTTCAGGTAGAGGGCTGTGGGTGTGGGGGGAGTTGGCAAGCCCGCTGCCACTTGTGCCATGGCTGGCAGCCCACCACCGAAGCTGAAGAGACCTGATTTTTTTCTCCTCAAGGCAGCAGGTCTTATCAGGGGAACAGGCTGCAGCAGAGATCGTGGGGGTGGCATCTAGTGTGGAAGGCAGGGAGCCCCAGCCTTCCACTAGTAGCAGTGGAACTGGAGGAGGGAGCCAAGGGCAAGGGGTGTGTGTGCAGCAGCAGCAGCACTACACCCCCCCACTCCTGAAGCACCGGCAGCAGCTGGCACTGGCCAGCAGTGATTTTTCAATATCGGCAGCAGATGATATTGTTTTGGGGAGCCCCAGCAGCAATGATGATGATGTGGGTGCTGTTGCTGGGAGTGGTGCAGGGGCAACCACCTCTCCTGGGCAGGCTCATCCCTCTGACACACACACCCCCCAGCGATTTTGAGGATTTGGGGGAGAATATATTTGAGGGCATCCTTTTTCACTTTGGCAGCAGCAGCCCAGCTTCAGCAGATAGCAGCAGGGCTTCATCTCCTCCCATGCTGCAATGTGGAAGCAGCAGCAGTTTCATCATGGGTGGTGTAATTCCCACATGAGGACCTGGCATAGGGCCTTGCTGCTATAAGAGACATTAGAGAGTGTGGACAGAAATGGGGTCACAGCTGCAGCAAGCACAAGTAGCAGCAGACCTTCCGACTCTGCTCATGGCAAGGGGAAGGAGGTACAGCAGCAGCAGGTCCCATCTCCAACTTCCCAGCAGCAGCAGAAGCAGTAGCAGTGTCAGGTCACAATGGAGGATCTGGGATTTGGGCAGTTGGGACATGGCGGAGTGCGTTATCCAACGGCAACCAAGATCACCAGGCGAGTGGGGGAGATGATTGCCCTGGATGACCAGCCATTTAGGATTGTGGAGGACCAGGGATTCCGCTGGTTGCTGGCACTTGGCACCCCAGTACCAGCTTCCCTCATGCACCACCTTCATCAGGCAGGTGGTGTCCTCCCTGTACCAGGCAGTGAGGGAGCAACTGATCAGGGCAGGTGGGGCAGTTGTGCATTTCATCACAGACATTTGGAGCAGCCGAAATACACAATATGCCTACCTGTCCCTAACTGCTCACTGGTGGCAGGAGGAGAAGCAGAAGGCAGCAGGGGCGAGGGGGCAGGGCACAGGTGGGCCTTGCTTCGTGCCCTGGTGTTTGATGAAAGACACACTGCCATAAACATAATGGGAGCCTTGGACACCATGTTGGAGCCATGGGAGGAAACCTCATTTGCCAGGGGGGTTGTGTTAATGGATAATGCCATGAACATGAAGAAGGCAGTGCTGGTGGGTGGGTTCTAGCACATCCACTGCACTGCTCACACCCTTCACCTGGTGGTGAGGAATGCCCTGGGTCTGGGGGAGAAGGCAGAAGAGCGCAGCAGCAGCCCCCTTACCCTGTTAATTGAGAAGGGCAGGAAGATTACAGGGTACTTTAACAAGAGCGTGAGAAAGGTTCTTGTTAAAGAAGCTCTTTAACAAGAGGTTCTCCCACCTCTTGAGGGTGGATTTCAGCAGCGATCCCCTTATGTAATGGGCAGAGAAGGGGAAAATATGGCAGGCTCTGACCAGGGTGGCACAGGAATTAGTGTCCTGCCCACCAACCAGCGTGCCCAGTGAACGGGTGTTTTGGGCGGCAGGGAACATAGTGAGTCCCCACCGTTCAAGGGTGGCTTCTGGGTTGGTGGAGCAGCTCCTGTTCCTCAAGGTCAACCTGCCACTGCTGGGTTTCCCTGAGCTGGCCTTGGACCCATAGTGAGGGCAGGGGCACCAGAGAGAGAGAGAGAGAGAGAGATGCTCCTGCTCATGCTCATGCTGTCACCCCCTGTACATGACCAGAGAGAGACAGAGAGAGAGAGACAGAAAAGGTACCTGCTGCTAGAACGGGAGAGAGAGAGAGGCTCCCCACTGCTAGAATGAGAGAGAAGCAGAGAACCTCCCCGCTACTAGAATGAGAGACAGAGAGAGAGAGGGACTGAGAGAGAGAGAGGTGCATCCTGCTCAAGCTCCCACCTGCCCGACTGCCTACTCCTCCGATGCTCTTCCTCCTCCGCCTGCTGCCAGAGATCCTCCCTCTCTCTGGCACCACCACACAGAAACATGTCCTGACACTGCTGCTGCCAAGCTCCCACCTGCCAGACTACCTGCTCCTCTGATGCCACACACCGCCGCCCGCTTCTAGAGAGCCTCTCTCTCTCTCTCTCTCTCTCTCTCTGGCACCACCCCACAGAAACATGCCCTGCCACTGCTGCTGTCAAGCTCCCACCTGCCCATCTGCTTGCTGCGCCAATGCTCCTCCTCTGCCACTCGCTGCCAGAGAGCCTCCATCTCTCTCTCTGGCACCAACCCACAGAAACATGCCCTGCTGCTGCCGCTGCCACTGCCACGCTCCCACCTGCCTGACTGCCTGCTGTTCCAATGCTCCTCCTCCTCCACTGCACACTGCCAGAGAGCCCCCCCTCTCTCTGGCACCACCCCACAGAAACATGCCCTGACGCTGCTACTGCTGCTGCCACCACTGCTGCCAAGCTCTCACCTGCCCAACTGCCTGCTGCTCCAATGCTCCTCCTCCTCCACCACCGCCTGCTGCCAGAGAGCCTCTGGCAGCCTCTCTCTCTCTCTCTCTGGCACCAACCCACAGAAACATGCCCTGTCACAGAAACATGCCCTCCCACTGCTGCTGCCAAGCTCCCACCTGCCCGACTGCCTGCTGTTACTTTGCCTCTGCTGCCTGCTTCCAGAGAGCCTCTCTTTCTCTGGCACTAACCCACAGAAACATGCCCTGAAGCTTCTGCTTCCATTCTCCCTCCTGCCAGACTGCCTGTTGCTCCAATGCTGCTCCTCTGCCCCTGCTTCCTGCTGCCAGAGAGCTTCTCTCTCTCCCTCTGGAACCTTCACATAGAAACATGCCTGTCCTCTGGCTGTTCCCCATGCAGTGCTGTCCGCAAATAGATATAAGCTACCACTCCAGTCACAAGAACCATCATCAGGGTTCTGGGGCCATCATTCCACTCACAGGGAGTTCTCATTCCACCACATGAAGAATCAGCTACTTCTGCCCCAAGACCCACCTTCAGGGTTCTGGGCCCTACATTACAGGCATGGGGGGTTGTCCCTCCATTGCATCCAGAAGCTGCTACTCTAGTCCCAGGACCCACCATCAGGGTTCTGGGACCTAAGTTACAGTCAAGGGGAGCCATCATTCCACCACATCAAGAACCAGGCACTCCAACCCCAGGACCCACCATCAGGGTTCTGGGGCCTACATTACAGGCACAGGGGACTGCCCATTCAGTTCATCCAGAAGCTGCCACTCCTGTCCCAGGACCCACCATCAGGGTTCTGGGGCCTACATTACAGGCAGGGAGGGCTGCCCATCCATGTCATCGAGAAGCTGCCACTATAGTCCCAGTAACCACCATCAGCATTCTGGGGGCATCATTCCACTCATGGGGAGCTATCATTCCACCGCATCAAGAAGCAGCCAGTCACTCCAGCCCCAGTACCTACCATCAGGGTTCTGGGGCCTACATTCCAGACAGGGAGGGCTGTCAATCCACTTCATCCAGAAGCTGCTACTCCTGTCTCAGGACCCACCATCAGGGTTCTGGGGCCTACATTACAGTCAAGGGGGGCCATCATGCCATTGCATCAAGAAACAGTCACTCCAGCCCCAGGACCCATTATCAGGGTTCTGGGGCCTACATTACAGGCAGGGAGAGATGTCATACCACTGCATCCAGAAGCTGCCACTCCTGTCCCAGAACCCACCATCAGGGTTCTGGGGCCATCATTCCGCTCACAGGGAGCCATCATTCCACTGTATCAAGAAGAAGCAACTCCAGTCCCAGGGCCCACCATCAGGGTTCTGGGGCCTACATTACAGTCAGGGACAGCTGTCCATTCACATCATCCAGAAGCTGCCACTCTAGCCCCAGGACCCACCATCAGGGTTCTGGGGCTGTAATTCTGCTCACAGGGAGCTGTCATTCCATGGCATCAAGAAGCAGCCACTCCAACCCCAGGACCCATCATCAGGGTTCTGGGGCCTACATTACAGGCAGGGAGGGCTGTCCATCCACGTCATTGAGAAGCTGCCACTCCTGTCCCAGGACCCACCATCAGGGTTCTGGGGCCATCATTCTGCTCTCAGAGAGCTGTCATCCTACCGTATTAAGAGCAGCCACTCCAGTCACAGTACCCACCATCATGGTTCTGGGGCCTATGTTCCAGGGAGGGAGGGCTGTGATCCAAGTCATCCAGAAGCTTCCACTCCTGTTCCAGGATCCACCGTTAGGGTTCTGGAGCCATCATTCCACGGCATGTAGAAGCAGCCATTCCAGTCCCAAGAACCATCATCAACTTCTCAAGCTCCTCTGGTGTAAAAGGCATCCGCTGCTGGCCACTGCTAGAGAGTCTCACTTTCTTTCTCTTGCACCCCCCCACATTTCCACCCAATCATTTCCAGGGATATGAGACAATTCCATGCAGGGATGGAATGCAGGGTGACGTGGCGAGAATGATAAGAGCCAATGCAAAGAAGCTTTTTATATGAGGTAGCAACCTGTTGCCCGTGCCCAAGCAAGTGCCCACTGCCTACCACCATGGCATGCCTGTCCTGATGGTCTCGAGCTCCTCTCTAGGCTAAGAAGGACTCTCCCTTTCAGAGTGACAGTTCTATCCAACCCTTTCTAGGGATATAAGACAAGTCCTTGTGGGGATGGAATGCAGGGTGATGTGGTGAGAATGATGAAAGCCAGCGCTAGGAATGTTTTTTTATGAGGTAGCAACCTGCTGCCAGTGTTCATGGAGAGAGAGAAAATCTCCCCACTGCTAGAAGGAGAAAGACAGACATGCTCCCACCCACGCTGTCACCTGCAGTACATGACCAGAGAGAGGGAGAGAGGCTCCTCGCTGCTAGAATGAGAGAGATGGGGGTTGAGGGGGAGAGGTGCATCCAGCTGAAGCTGCCACCTGCCAGAACCAGCAAGAGATCTCATCTGTGCTCATGCTCAGTGCCCACATTCAGCAGCAAACCTACCTGAATGAGATGGAAATAATACACAACATAATTATGTGCCCACCTATGTGCCTCCCAGTACCTGCTACCATCTATCACATGATTGAATGAAGTGTGCACAATCAAGCACTAATTCTAGGGACATCATTCAACTCCCATGGGCTGTCATTCCTGAAGCAGCCACTCCAGTCCCAAGAACCATCAGACATCTGGGTTATTAGACTGTTAGTCCACTGCATCTGGAAGCAGTGGATAGTTGGGCCTATCTATATGCGGGCTGCATGTTGTTCAGGCCTTGGTTAAATAAACAATGATCTAGGATATATTGGTCAGGGTCCCCCTCTTCCATAACACTAAGCCACCCTGTAGTGTTTAAGGCAGCAACCTGCTCTGATGGCCTTGAGTTCCTCTTTAGGCTAAAAAGTACTCTCCTCTCTTTTAGAGCAACAGTTCCACCCAACCATTTCTAGGGATATGAGACAAGCCCATGCGGAGATGGAATACAGGGTGACGTGGTGAGAATGATGAGAGCCACCATCTGGCTGTTGCTGCTGTTCGTGCCTGACTGGCCAGTGGCCACTGGTGCCCGCCCACCAGCCTGCTCCTCTGCCGATGCCCGCTGCGGCTGCTGAAAGAGCCCCTCTGCCCACCAGCATCTGCCACCTGCTGCCCGCTTCCAAAGATCCTCTCTCTGTTTCTCTCTGGCACCCCCTCACAGAAAATATTATATCCCTGGCTGGCTGCTCTACCTGGGGTGCTGTCTGCAAGTATGCCCCCCCCGGGGCAATCTTTCTATGAGCTGAACACACCTCTCCACTTGAGGGCTTCAAAGGGACCAACCGACAAATGTAACCAAGTATATATCACAACTCGGCTTCTCAAGGCTTCCCCCCATGCGGCAATCTCTCTGTGAGAGCAGGCAATGCACCTGCCGATGCCTGATTATGCCTCTGCCAGACTGCCATAGCCTCTCTCACACTCTCTGGCACACCCACACAGACACAAGCCCTGCCCTCATGGGGGGCTGTCTGCAAGTTGAGACCCTACTGGCACATCTAAGGGCTAATACGTTACATGTGCTGCTGCTGTCAGGTAGGGATCAGACAAGTTAGGGGTGGGACTTGGTGGAAAATATTGGATACCAGTTTTACCGGATTACCGGATTAAAACCGGTATTACCGGTACTGTTTTTTCCCCATTGAAATCATTGGGGAAGTTTTCCCGTTGAAATCAATGGGAGAAAAAAACGGAAATTACCTGTAATAAAGACAGTATGTCTCTTGTAAAGATTCAATGACAGATTAACTTGTTTCCTTAACTGCTAACCACCAGACTACACGTCGCCCCAGAAGCCTCCAGTAGCCCCCACTACTACTTTTTTTCTTTAAAAATAGGGTTTTTTTCCACAGCACTCAAGTCATCATCAAATCAATCAGAAATCAGATCACAGCAACTGCCACTGGAGGACACTCTCACAGTGGCACGTGATGTCAGTCAAGCACGCAGTTTAGTTTGCAAGTGAGCGATGATTCCGACTCAATGACAAAATCCTGTGCGACCCCCAACTAGATTAATAATCTATTGTGTCCCACTTCCTGGGATCCCCATGATGATCCACATAGTTCCAATGTCAAGATTTACAACCATACCTTACCAACAGTGACTGTTTAAATAAATATTTAATTGTAGCCAAATCCATAACTACCCCTAAAATGACCCCTTATAGGCAAATCACCCACAACTACATATTGGCAATGACAACAGTCCCAGTGCCAGCATAAAAAACACAACACAGTGTTAATCAATCCCAAATTTTGTAAGACCCACAAAATAAACCCTCTCTCTCCCCATTTGACATAGCCCCAACCATGGGGACAGGCAGTGGATGGGACCCCCAGTAAGAGGCTCTCCATCTCCCCTGAGGCAGGGCCTAAACCAGAAGCCCAGCAAGTGTAGTTCACAGAGTTAACATTGTAGGGAGGGACATTAACCCTGAGTATTCCTTCCTCTACTGGGGGGATAGAGCATATTCTGAGGTCCCATGCACTGTCTTTACCCCAACCAGACCCCCAAAATAGATCACGGCGAATCCTCATTTTTCATGACCTCCTTGACCACCTGTAGTCTTCAGAAGGTGTAGGCTTTGGGACACAAGCGTTCCTTCAGGCTTGGAGAATTGGGAGGACTGAGTTAGCTCCCAGTCCTGTGACAAGCCAAATCGGAAGAGAATGAAAGGGAAGAGAAGGACAGGACAGAGGAGAAATAGGAGGAGAAAGCGTTTTGTTTTGGTGCATGAGAAGAAAAAGGGGAAGATCGATTTCAGTGGGGAACAGGGGAAAGGGGACTCCGTTGTTGTCGTCTGCTGCAGCTCTCTCTTCTGCCCGGATTTTTCTGCTTTCTGCAATATCCACAGGGAGAGCGATGTGAAGCGTGGAATCTGACGAGATCTCAGAGGGAAAAGAAAACTAAAACAGCAAGTTAGGTGTTACTGCTGCTGAGATGTTTGAATTTCATTTTGGACACAGAGAATGAAGTTCTAATTATTTAGCCCCTTTTTGGGTCTGTCCCCAAAGTGGAGGTTCCAGACCCTCCCAATCCCCATGCCATCACTTACCTAATGTTATTTGACCAGAGCACTCTTTGTTTCATGATCTCTTCTGGACTGACTGTAGTTTTCCAGGGTCTAGGATCCAGATACAGAGGGTCTAGTGACTTCAGTGGCTCAGCAGAAACACCCACTATTTTTTTAAAAAAAACCTAATGCATCATGAAGCGCACTGGTGGGGTGGTTGGGAGTAAAATATTGCATTCTTCTGTTGCTATTGAGGTCCAGGACCATCACTTTGACCATTCCATGTCACTGTGGGCATCACTTCAGTTCTGGTCTTCACTTCAGTTCTGGAGGCCTCCAAATGCAGTGAGATATAAAGTCACAGTAGGCCAGCTGAAGTCCCACTGCATCTGGAGGTGCAGTGGGGGAGGGGGATATTGCAGTCCATTGTAGATGAGGTCCCACAGATGGAGTTCTGGAGGCTTCTAGACAGACACAGAAGGACTGCAGGCTGATGTATTATTTTTTATTACAGAATACACAGACCTGCAGTCCCATCGCATCTGGAGGTGCAGAGGTGGTGGGGACCTATCAGATGACTGAGGGGGGCTGGGCTAGAGTTTAGGTGGGTGAGGCAGAGTGAGGTTGTGGACTCACCCCCAAGAAGAGGTTCCACCCTCCCAATGCCCTCTGCACCTCTTCCTGGGGGTGGGGGCGGGCAAGGTTTTGCACATTTGTTTATCATGTGTGCATGTGTATGGGAGGGGGGCTGGGGGTGTCTCATGGGGGGACACCCCACCCCCAAGAAGAGGTTCCGTCCTGCCAATGCCCTCTGCACCTCTTCCTGGGGGTGGGGGTGGGCAAAGTTTTACACATTTGTTTCTGTCATGTGTGCATACTAGTGGGAGGGGGACTGGTGGGGTGGAAGAGGCCCTGCTGGGGTGCGCCATTCCACTGAGGTGTGGCAATGGAAAGGGCCCTGCTGGGGCGTTCCACTCCAGTGTGTGCTTGTGGAAGGGGAGCTGCTGGGGTGGAAGAGGCCCTTCTGGGGTGCTCCATTCCAGTGTGTGCATAGGGAGGTGGGTTGCCGGGGTGGAAAGGGCCCTGCTGGGGTGCTCCATTCCAATGTGTGCATAGGGAGAGGGGTTGCTGGGGTAGAAAGGGACCTGCTGGGGCACTCCATTCCAGTGTTTGCATATGGGAGGGGGGTTGCCCGGGTGGAAAGGGCCCAACTGGGGCATTCCTCTCCAGTGTGTTCCACTTCTCCCAAGAATCTGTGGTTGAAACCCCTAGCCTCCCATGACCCCCCACCCTCCTCGTCACACACAGGACCCCCCTCCTTCACCCTCTCATGCTCCGCCAAGGAGGCTGGGGTTGTGGTGGCCTCTAGCATCCCCCAACCTCCTCCTCACACACCACTCAGGTCTCTTGGGATGGGGGTTCTGTGTGTGAGGAGGCCGGTGGGGGTCAGTGTAGGCTCGGGGTCACCCACCACCCCAGACTCCTTGGAGGAGTATGAGAGGGTGAAGGAGGGGGGCCCTGTGTGTGAGGAGGAGGGTGGGGGTCAGGGTAGACTCAGGGTCATCCACTGCCCCAGACTACTTGGAGGAGCATGTGAGGGTGAAGGAGGGGGTTCTCTGTGTGTGTGTGCGTGCACGCACTGTGCACACTGCGCACCCCTCAAGTATCTGCTTGGGTTCCTACAGAGGAACCCCAGTGGGGCTCTGAAACAGCTCCTAAAAGAACTCTGAATAACAAATAAATACCTCCTTGCCCTTCCTGGTGGAATGGGGTTGAAGGAGGGATAATACAAATCAAATCCTTGGTGGCCGGCAGACACCAAAGTGGCGGACGAATGATCTGTGTTAAAAAATAAATTTGAATTGGAAGGGAGTAGTACTTCTCTACTACTTTTCCCTGGTGGAGTGGTCGGACTGGGAATGTTGCCATGCTGCCGTTTAAGAGCAAATCAAGGGTTGCTGCTGCAAGCTGGTCAATGTCACTACTGATCAATTTGCAGACTGATGGAATTGCTTGAATCTTGTCAGGATGGACACAGGTGCAGGGGAGTGAAGGTAGCAGGAGATGATATCCAGGGGCTAGGCAATCAGACATCATCAGGCCCCACATCAAGGGTATCACCCTCCATGAATCCAAGAAGGGGAAGGTTTGCCTTGAGAAAGACCAACTCTTCCACAGTCTTTGGGCCCATTTTGGAATGATGTGGGCTGACAATATCTCCAGCCACACTAAATACCCGCTCCGACAATACACTCGTTGGAGGACACGAGATGTACCACAATGCTACCTTTGCAAGTGGAGGCCACACCTACATTTTCTGGGACCAGTAGGTCAGTGTCAGCAGGGAAGGTGGGCTCGGCAAGATATTGAGACACAAATGTGTCTGCCATATCCTGTTGCCCCGCAGCACCACCATCATCTGCATCCTCCTCCGCCATGTCCACCAGCCCAGAAAACCACAAGGTGGATTGTCCCCCACTTTCAGCCCCTGTAGAAACAGTAGTTGCCCCTGGCAGCAGGGGCACCTGCACCGGGCAATACTTTCACACCTCATTGACGAACTTGACCCTGTAGCTATCGAAGGATTCGACCTGCGAGTTCATGTTCTTCTTGACCCGTGGGTTGAGTAGCATTGCTAGGAAATGTGGCCAACTCACTTTCAAGGTGTCGAAATGCCAATTTAGCTCCTCCTCAACCAATTTCTTCACCAGCGCCATCACAGACCCATGCATGTCAGTGCGAGAGGGCATGTCTCGCATACGTCGAAGCAGGACCATAAAGAGCAGTATCACCTGGCTCAGAGTGGTGACCTCCATGCTCAGCTCACCAGTGGCCTGGTGAAATGGCTCCAGAACCTGCATCAGCTGCTCCACCACTGTCCAGTCCTCCCCGGTCAGTGGTGTTGCTCCAATGCTCCACGACAAGCAAAGGGCATGCAGCACCTCCTTCTGATCCAGGACACGTTCCAGCATCAAAAAGGTGGAGTTCCACCTTGTGGCCACATCCTGTACCAGCCTCTGAAGTGGTGATGCCAGCTCCTCCTGCTTCTCTCGCAGCGCCCAGCTGGCTGAAACTGACTGATGGAAGAATACAGTAATCTTCCAGGCAGTTTCAAGGAGTACCTCAAAGCCCTTGGTTCCACTCAAGGCAACCTGAACCACAAGGTTCAGGAGGTGTGGACCGCAGCGAAAACGAATATAGCCACCATGAGTAATGGCTGCAATCATGTTTTTGGCACTATCGGTTACAAAGTAACCGACGTCGATGTTTGAACGTTGGCAGCAGATCCACCCATCCAGCATGCTGTTCATCACTTCAAGTATATTGTCCACCATGTGCTGGCTGTCAAGCACCTGTGCATGCAACAATGCCCACCGATGCTTTCCAGTCGACATCACTCCCTCAGTGTTGCTGCTGCTGCCCACCGCTACGCCAGTGTCATGGGGACATGGGGGCAACACACCCATTTGGGGGGAGATAACACACCCATTTGGGGGGAGATGACACACATTTCGAGGATACGTTTAATGTAATATAAAGGGTTAACAGATTGTAAGCTCAGTAGGAGCAATATACTGAAATCAGTTGCCAGAGTGATGGGAGGGATTCCCTTTGATATAACAAGTGGGCAATTTATTGCCAAGCAACATCCAGGTCAGCCCTGCCACCTGATTACAAGGACAATAGCAATAGGAGACAGGAAGTCACTGAAACCCCTGCGAAGGGAAAAGAAGAGTTAGGATCTCTAGAGACTTTAAGGACACTTCCATCTTGGACTTCAACAAGTAAACAGTTCAGTGGAGTAGCTGCTGCAAGAATGCAAACTATGGACTAAAACTTTGCCATGAACTAAGACTTGAACCCTGTCTTCAATATCCAGACTGAAACAGCATCTGATGGACCTGTGTTGTGCCTTTAGGGTAAGGGGACAGTCAGGGAATATCAGTGGATTTAGAATGTGTGGACTTTATGTTTGATTTATTGACTTGCACTATCTGATCAACAGCCTTGTACTTGTATGTACTCAATATATGTTTTATAACCAAGCCTAGCGTGTTTGTGTCTTTATTTGGCCTTGGGGAATTCACTTGGGGGTACTCCTATCTAGATGAGAGCCTAGACGAACGTTTTTCATATAAGACAACCCCACTGCAAAGTCTTCTAAGCTACAGGTGGCCAGAGAACGTTCTCTGCATTACGACTGGGATGGAAGGATAAAGGGAAGGCTTGGCTAGGGGTGCGGACCTCTGAAAGCTCCTGGATTGCAGTGAAGGTTTTCTGATCATGTGGGGACCCACGCGGGCACAGGCAACTGGGTGCGGCTGGCCTGGTGGGCAAACGGGGGACAACCTCTAAAGGGACTGAGGGCCCCAACCACTAAGCACCACCAGGTGGCATCAGAAGGCTGAACTGATCTCTTAGTACAACGCAAGGTTGGTTTTTTTGGTTCATTTCGGGGATAGAAACTGAAAAAAGATGGCTCAGAGAATAAAAGGCCTAAAAAATATGAAAAGGGATGAACTTATCGAGGAATGCGAGGCAAGGAACATAGATCCAGCTGGGTTGAACGTTGCTTGAAAGTTGGCAGCAGACCCACCCATCGAGCATGCTGTTCACCACTTCAAATATATTGTCCACCATGTGCTGGCTGTCAAGCACCTGGGAATGCAACAATTCCCACCGATGCGTTCCAGTCGACATCACTCCCACAGTGCTGCTACTGCTGCTGCCCACTGCTACACCAGTGACGGACTGGTGACATCTGACACCAGTGAGCGGTCAATGACAAATAGGCGTGGGCCGCACTCTGGCTAGTCCACAGGTCTGTGGTAAAATGTACCACTGACCCTTCCACACGGGAGAACTCCACATGGAGCCAGGACCACACCCTCCTGTAGAGAGATGGGATAACCTTTGAAAACCTCCGCCCCATGTCACCTCGCAACATCGAGTGCCCCCACCATTGATGCCTTCCATGCCACCAGGGACTGGTCGAAGGCTTCCAGGGCATCCTTTTCAGTCCTGAGGTACTCTCTGTGTATTCCTCAGTCTGGCGCTTCCTTAGTTAGAGCTCCTCAAAGCGCTCCACCAGTCTGTCCTCCATATTTTGGGTGTGAGGTTTGAAGCCCAACATGATTTTTTTGGTGGACCTCTGCAGAAAAGCCTGAAATACCCTCAGTTCGGGGGTCTCCTCTTGCCAGGGGACTGAATCCTCAGAGGAGCTGGAGGGGGGAGGACTGGCACGGTGGCCTCTTCTGTCATGCCTTCCTCCCTTCCTCCGCCTGGTGTTCCTCCATGGTCCTGCCACTCTGAGATGTATCCCACATCACCTCAATGAGGTGGATGGTCTCCACATGGTTATCAGCCTCAATGTGGTCCCCTGCATCCCCCTCTTTATTTTTTTGTTGCAGATCTAAAGAACATACATAAAAGCATAAGTGCCATATTATGTCAGAGTAATGGTCTATCAAGCCCTGCCTGCATTCTGTCTCCACAAGTGGGTGGCTGACTAATCTCTCTCTCTGAGGGGGACTTCCTAACAGGTCATAGGGCAATCCATTCCTGTTGTTCCAGCTCCCGTTACCTTGCATTCTGCGAATCCACCTTTTGGGGTATGAACATATTGCCATCCCACGGACCTCATTGGCTTGGTTTGGCCCTGAGACGTCCACCTTGATGGACCTGGAGTAGCGGTGTCCTCATCATCACCATCTCTGAAACAGGAACACATAAACACCTACATAATATCATGCATTCACGGTGATGCCTCTAGTCCTTCCCAGACCAATACCCATTCTTAGGGCTGATGCGGCAGCAGCTGTTACCGTGCCGCGATTCCGTTCTGCCATTTCGGAATTGCCCGCACCACACCGCAACTTTTCTGAGGACATTCCGCTAATTCCGCCGGAATTCTGCAAATCACGGAATTGCGGAAAAATTGCGGAAAAATTGCGGAAATTGCGGAAAACTGCTATTCCGCTATTTTGTGGTGCTGGCGGAATTGTGGAAGTAGCGAAAATGTAATGTTTCCACGATTCCACTAAGTAGCGGAATTAAATAAGCGGAACCGCAGAACCGTGGAATGAAACTAGTGGAATGAAAGCCTCTGCCATGCCGTTCCACTAATTGCGGAAACACTGTTTCCGCCGGAAATAGCTACTGCTGCGATATTCCGCTACAGCCCTACCCATTCTCCCACACCAAGTGGATGGATGGTGCTGAAGTGCTGGCTACTAGGGGTGGGACTACCGAATCATCCGGTATCCGATACTGCCGGTATTTTGGTGTACCAGCAGTATTGTATTATTCCGGTATTATTGGGTCTGGTACTGGATCCCCCTGTGCCGGATTTTTTTACATTGAGGCCATTCAAATGAATGGCCGCAATGGAAAAAACAAACAAACCCCAAAACCCAAAGACTTTCCCTCCCCGAGTCCAGGCTGTGTGGGTGGAAGGGGGGACACCCCCCACCCACCCTGACCAGCCTGGATTAAAAAAAAAAAATTTTTCCCCCTAAGTCCCGCAGGCTCCGGGCCACCACCGGTGGCCCAGAGCCAACACTAGCAGCAGGTAAGTACCGGTACTGTACTGATCCCTGGAGTGGGGGGTGGTTTAACACACACCCCACCCCAGGGATCACCCTACCTCCCCACCCAGGGATCGCCTACCTTGAGCTCTGGGCGGCAGCGGCAGTCTGGCAGCTTCAGTGCTGGCTGTGGCTGCCAGCTCAAGGTAGGCTGCCAGCTCAAGGTAGGCTGCCAGCTGCCAGCTCAAGGCTGCCAGCTCAAGGTAGGCTGCCAGCTCAAGGTAGACGATCCCTGGGTGGGGAGGTAGGGTGATTCCTGGTTAAACCAACCACCCCCACCCCAGGGATCAGTACAGTACTGGTACCATAAGCTGCCTATTACCTGCTGCTGGTGCGGACTCTGGGTCGCACTAGGGGACTTAGGGGAAATTTTAATATTTTTTAAATCCAGGCTGGGC
>QEPC01000434.1:130139-164785 GCA_003113815.1 Sphenodon punctatus | reverse complement strand
TCTGTATCCCTTGCATCCTTGTGCATAGCCAACAAGTATCCCTTCTTCACATCTGGTGTTAAGTTTGGTCCTTTTGGCCTTTGGGATATAAGCATAGGCTTTAGAGCCAAACACTCTAATGTGCCCCACACTGGGCTTGTTCCCATGCCATAGTTCATAAGGTGTTGCTTTTGTACCTTTGGTTGGTTGCCTGTTCTGCAGGTATGTGGCAGTCATTACTGCTTCCCCCCAGTATTTGTTTGGATGGGGGAAGAGTTCCCTGATCTGTCTGTCTACTCCTGGTGTTTCTAGCAAACAAATAGGATGAGGTGCTTAGGGGGGATGCAACCAAAAGAATGTATTTCTAACATCTACTACATTGTAAATACTCATTGATCTGTGCAAGAGGTTCCCTGGACACATAATTACACATTTTCAACAGCTTATTCGAAAATAATGTTCTCTGAAAGCATCCAAAGAGTAAGGAATATTCCAAGGTGGGGAAAAATGATTATCCCTAAAGCTAGCCTGGAACCATCTGCCAGAGACTTTGCCCTGCCCCTCTCAGTCTTGCTTCTTGATACAGGTTTAAAGATACATTACCCATGCAATTCCTGAAGTTATACACCTAGTTGCATAGAATGGTAAAGCTGGAAGAGAGTTCAGTTTGTGACCGACCACAAATCCAAGATCCTTTACTGCCAGTCTAGGTATCCCCTGTTCTATACATGCACGTGTCAAGGCTCAGTCTTGAAGCCCCAACCTCTGGGACTGGGTGGTGGCTGCCTTTCCCCTGTGCCACCGCTTGAGCTTATTTTAGGTTGTGTTTCCCCCTGTATGTGTGTTCTCTCTCTTGTCCTGCTTCCCACCCACCTGACTTCTTGATTGGCTCCCAGCTTGGATAAAGGAATGCTGAGAGTAGCAGGAAGCTGGTGGAACATCTGTTCTTGTGTGTCTGGACCTTACTCTGTGTTCAGTTGACTGTCCTGTTTCCTGCCCAGCTTTGACCAAGTCCTGTGAGAAGTGGTCAGCAGCCTGTGTTTCATGCTTTGGCCTGTGAGCATTTGGCCATTTGTGCATGCACATTAATTAATTATTAATTATTATAATTTTATTATTATGGATTGGTAATGGAAATTGATTCTTTTTTCTTCATTTTTGACTGCTTTCATTACCATGGCCTGTCATTTTTGTAATGAACAGGCCATTGTTGTTCCACAAAATTAAAATGAGTTGCACATCCCTACTCCCTGAATCCCTCACATGCAGTTATTGTGCCTGTTGTTGCAACAGCTGACCTCCCTTTGGTAGAACAGTACTTATAGCCCTGGTATCACCTACTAGTGTATTGATAGGCTTGCAGCTTCCTTTCTTGTAGACTTGCTTTTGGAGCCACTTCATTTCCTAGCCTTGCTTGTTCTTCCTCCTAACCCTTGGAGTACCTTTCTCTGTTCTACCTCATTGATTCTACTTCTTCTCCTTTCTATAGCCTGTTTCTTTCCCAGCCTTACTAGTTCCTTTCCTCTTAGCCCTGATAAAATGGGTGTTACACCTTATTATACATGTTGCAGGTGTGCTCTATGGGTGCCCTGCAACATGTATAATAAAATATAACACCCATTTTATCAGTGTTAGAGTGTCTGTGTGAAAAGAACCTATCTCTTCCCCTTATAGCCTTGTTGGTTTCACCCCTCCTTCCCCTTGGAGCCCCTCTTTCTTGTTCTAGCTCTGTTGATTACACTTCCCCTTTTTTAACTATCATCTTCTTTTCTCCTAGCTTTGCTGATCCTCTTTCTTCTTCTACTTAGCCTCTGTGTTTTAGTCCCTTGGTTATACATCACATTTCCTTTAAAGTTAACTTTCATCAAGCCTTGTTGGTGCTTATCCTTCCTCTCCTAGAATCCAGCTCTTCCCCAGTCCACTTCCTTGTAACCCCCACCCCCTTCAGTGTTGTTCCTCTGCTTGTGGTCATCTTATTTGTCGTGCCCTCCCTGATTCTCCTTCCCTGTTTATGGTTTATATCCTGTGTCATCTGTCTATAGGCTTCCTGCCCTTGTTTCCTTGGGAACTGCTTGCAGTTTGTCACTGGTGTCAGGGTCAGGTCTTGAATCTCTGACATTGAGAGGTAGTGGTTTTCCCTTAGTGCCTCTGCCTGAGTTGTTGTTGTTGTTGTTATTATTTTATTATAAACATTTATATAACGCCAGTCATGTGACCTGGTGCTGTACAGAACATAGAAATAGATGTGGTCCCTGCCTGTGGCTTACAATCTAAAAGACAAGGAGGGGGAGACAGGGAGAGGGGACAGTGGGAGAGACGGGGAGAAGACAGACAAACATTCAAGCGGATGTGAAGACTCAGGTGTGTGTGCTTGGCTTGGTTACAATCAGGTTGCGGCCGTCTGCAGAGGAGGGCAGACAGTAGGTATATTTATTTATTTATTTATTTATTTATTTTGTTATATTTATATGCCACCCCCCATTCCTACAGCATCTCGGGGTGGCTTCCAACATAATATAAAACAGTTTTAAAAACAATTTTTAAACATAAAACAAATTTAAAACACTCACACACAAAAATTAACCCACCACCCCACCCTCCCCTCCGAAGGCCTGGGTGAACAGCCAAGTCTTACAAATATGTCAAAAGGCCAACAGGCCCGGGGGCAGGCGATCCTCCTCCAGGAGGGTATTCCATAACCACGGCCCAGCCACCGAGAACACCCTCTCCATTGTGGCCCCCCATCTTACACAGGGGACCTCCAGAAAGGCACCCCCGGTGGACCGAAGGGATCGCTCGGAGGCATGGAGGGAGAGGTGGTCCCTGAGATATGAGGGACCCAGACCATGCAGGGCTTTGTAAATCAATACTTACACCTTGACTCTGGCTCGGTACGCTATAGGCAGCCAGTGCAGAGCACAGAGCACTGGTGTTATGTGCTCACACCATCCCATCCCCATCAGGAGATGAGTTGCCACATTCTGCACTAGCTGCAGCCTCCAAACCAGAAGCAAGGGAAGCCCCACGTAAAGCGCGTTGCAGTAGTCTAGCCTCAAGGTGATGAAGCCATGGATGAGAGTGGCCAGATCGGGCCCGGAGAGGTAAGGTCAAAGCCTCCGTACCAGATACAGCTGGCAAAAGGCAGCTTTAGCCACCGCCTCCACCTGCTGATCCAGATGGAGGCCCGAATCCAAAACCACCCCCAGACTCCGAACCTGAAGAGCAACAGGCGGGTGAACACCCCCTATCAGGGGGGCTAGCACCTCCCCCGCCCTTCCCACCACCATCACCTTCATCTTATTGGGATTGAGCTTCAGTCTGCTCTGCCACATCCAATCTGCCACAGCCTCCAAATATTGGAAGAGTAACGAGACAACAGGACCTGGGTCAGTTGAAAACGAGAGGTACAGCTGAGTATCATCAGCGTATTGGTGACATCGCACCCCAAATCCTCTCACGATCTCCCCCAGGGGCTGCATATACACATTGAACAACAGTGGAGACAGAATGGAACCCTGCAGAATGCCACAGGTCAAGACCCGGGGGCTAGATGTTTCAGCCCCCAGAACCACCCACTGCCTTCTACCTGAGAGAAATGAGTGGAACAATCCAAGGACAGTTCCGTCCAGACCCCCCACGTCTCGCAGCTGTCTCAACAGCAGACCATGGTCCACAGTATCAAAAGCAGCTGAGAGATCTAGCAGGATCAAACATCCTGCATCCATCTCCCAGCGAAGATTAGGGCTGTAGCGGAATATCGCAGCGGTAGCTATTTCCGGCGGAAACAGTGTTTCCGCAATTAGTGGAACGGCATGGCAGAGGCTTTCATTCCGCGGTTTCATTCCGCGGTTCCGCTTATTTAATTCCGCAACTTAGTGGAATCGTGGAAACATGACATTTTCGCTATTTCTGCAATTCCGCCAGTGCCAAAAAATAGCGGAATAGCGGTTTTCCGCGATTTCTGCAATTTTTCCGCAATTTTTCCGCAATTCCGCGATTTGCAGAATTCCAGCGGAATTAGCAGAATATCCACAGAAAAGTCGCGGTGTGGCGCGGGCAGTTCCGAAATGGCGGAACGGAATCGCGGCGCGGTAAAAGCTGCTGCCGCATCAGCCCTAGCGGAGATCATCCACCAAGGCCGTATCAGTACTGTAGCCGGGGAGGAACCCAGATTGAAAAGGGTCAAGGAAACCGATGCTGTCCAAATGCGCCTGGAGCTGCAGTGCCACTGTCCGTTCAATAACCTTTCCTAAAAAGGGAAGATTAGAGATGGGTCGGTAGCTGCCGAGTGCATCCACATCCAAAGATGACTTCAGCAGGGGATGCACCACAGCCTCCTTGAGACTGGGTGACAATCTCCTCTGTTGAAGGGACGTGTTCACTACCCTCACCAGCACCGTCCCCAAGGTCTCCCTGGAGGCTTTCACCAACCAGGATGGGCACGGATCTAGTTCACAACTAGTGGCTCTGACAGACCCCAGGACATTCACCACATCAGCCAGTGTCACTTCCTGAAACTCATCCCAGAAAGATCGACCAGATGGTGCCTCTATAACCTCGTGCCCCTCGCTTACTGCTTCCAAGCTGCTGTCAAAGTTACTCTGGATCTGAGCAATCTTGTCTTCAAAGTAGGTGGAAAACTCACAGCGGACCTGGGACAAGTCCCCGTCCAGGCGGAGGGAGGCTGGACTACCCACCCCCGCACCACCCAGAACAGCTCTGCTGGATGCGACTTTGCAGACGCTATGAGGGCAGCAAAGAACTGCTTCTTTACTGTCCTCACAGCCTCAACATAGGACCACAAGTGGGTCCTATGGAGAAGTCAGTCAGATTCAGAGCGAGTCTGATGCCAGTGTCGCTCTAGTCTCCTACCTACCTGTTTCATACACAGCAGCCCCTCAGTAAACCAAGGGGCCCTGCGGTGATGAGACGGAGGGAGAAGACGTCTTGGAGCCACCCTGTCGATGGCCTTCCCCAACAAGATGTTCCAATGCTGGACAAGCTCATCTGCAGAGTGGCCGTCTGGTCCAAGGTTAACTCCCTCAAAGCCTCCTGGAACCACTGTGGTTCCATCAACCTCTGAGGGTGGACCAACCTAACTGGTCCATTCCCCTTTTGGAGAAGGTGCGCTGAAAGGCTGGCCTGTAGAAGATAATGATCCGTCCATGACAAGGGCATGACCCTCACATCCCCCGCTAATGGATCACCCACCTCAAGGCCAGAACAAAAGAGCAGGTTGAGAGTATAACCCCCCATATGGGCCGGGCAGTTGACCACTTGGGACAAGTCCATGGTTGCCATGGCAGCCATGAACTCACACTCCGCTCCTACAAGGCCAGCATGGGCATGGGCATTGAAGTCCCCCAAGACCAAGGTCCTGGAGGAGTTCAGCGCGACCTCTGAGGACAGCTCTGCTAGAGTGGCAAGGGATGCTGCCAGACAGGAAGGGACCCAGTATACCAGCAGCACCCCAAGCTTGCCCCCATCCAAATCAAACACCACATGAAGGGCTTCAATACCTGAAATCTCCTGAACTGGATAACCCCTAACTGGCCATCCCTCTCTAAAAATAATAGCTACACCTCCCCCCCCGGGCCCCCATGCGGGGCTAGTGCTGAACAGTATACCCGACTGGAATGAGTTCCGCTAAAGCTTGTCCTGTCCCCTCATCCAGCCAGGTTTGTGTGATACATACAAGGTCTTCTGCCCCATCCAGGATCAAATCTCGGATCACTGGGGCCTTATATGCTATGGACCTTGCATTCAACAGCATCAGCCCTTTAAGGTGGACCTTAGACCCTGATCATCTCTCATCCTTGGTGGGGGGTGACTCTCTTAACCTCCACCAGGAACCTCGGTCCCATGGGAGGACGAGTCACCCATCCCCTCGGACCATACCTTCCACACCCCATAACCACCCCTATATCTGCTCCCCCCTCCCATCTGCTCCATCCTGACCCCTAACCCTTGGCTGTTCACCTTTCCTTCAGAGTTTCCCCCCTCCCCTCCCCACTCCCCATATCCCCCCATTTCTCCCCCATCCCTCCCTTTCCCTCCCCGTCCGCCCCTGTGCTCTCACCACAGGAGTTACTCCTGACCTCCCTAAGCCACCCACCCTAAACTCCCACCCCAGTCCCTGGAACTCCACCTCTCACTGGGAATCCCCTTGAGCCATGCCCCCCTGTCTCACTGGGGGGCAAGGCCCATTTCCCCAGGACTCCCCCTCTTACAGGGTGTCTGCCAAACCCTCCCCAAGGGCCACCTCCCCTCTTCTCACCAGGGGGGTAGACCCTATCCACCCTAACCCACTCCCCATGGCCCCCACCCTCAAACCACACCCACTGCATCCCCCCCAAACCCCCTAAAACCACAAATTAAAAACAAGATAAAAGCTGCCCCCCCGCAACAGCAGTAACAGCAGTGATATTATTGGGGTGACAACAGCAACAGCAAAAATAGACTACACAGCAGTTGATTAATGTCTACCCAGGGGAGGGACCCGTGGGCGTCCCGGCACAGAAAATGGCCCAATTCAATGGCTAACACCCTTTGGGTGTTGTCCTTTGGGCTGGCGCCCGAGGACTGGCACTCACAGGGCCCCGCCCTGGCAGTTGTTACCTGGGGAAGGGGGAGGGAGAAGCATATATGGGAATGTCTAGCAGGGATTGGGAAAGGTGGTGAGGAAAAGGTTTGAGGAGGGATTTGAAGGAGTGGAGGGAGGGGGCAAGGCAGATGTGGGCAGGGAGGGAATTCCAGGCATGGGGGGCAGTGAGGGAGAAGGGTCAAAGGTGATTAGGTGAGTAGGAGAAACAAGGGAGAGTGAGGGAGGGGAGAGTGGAGAGCACGTGCAGGAGTGTGTAGGGAGATTAGGTCAGAGAGGTAAGGGGGAGCTTGGTCGTGGAGTGTTTTGAACTTCAATACCAGGAGTTTAAACAGGATATGTTCAGGAAGGGGGAGCCAGTGAAGAGAGAAGAGGAGAGGCTGCATATGTTCAAAGCGACGGGCAGAGTGAATGACCTTGGCAGCGGAGTTTTGGATTGTGATAAGGGGGGACAGGTGAGAGTGAGGGAGGCCAGCAAGGAGGAGGTTACAGTAATCGAGGCGAGAGATAACCATGGCATGAACAAGGGTTTGGGCTGAGGAGGTAGAGAGAAAGGGGCCAATCCGAGCAATGTTATGAAGGGCGAATCAGCAAGATTTGGCAACAGAGTCAATGTAAGGTTTAAAGGAGAGGTGCATGTCAAAGATAAAGCCCAAGCTACGGACTTGGAGAACAGGATGGATGGTGACACCATTGATGCAGATATGCAGGTTAGAGGGAGAGGAAGAGGAGGAAGGAAAAATGAGGAGTTCGGTCTTGGCCATGTTGAGCTTGAGTTGATGTTGGGGCATCCAGGCGGAGATATCAGAGAGGCAGTTGACGAGGCGTGAGTGGACAGAAGAGAAGAGAGAAGGGGTAGAAAGATAGAGTTGGGTGTCATCAGCGTAGAGATGATATTGGAATCCATGGGAAGCAATAATTTTGCCAAGGGACAGGGTGTAAATAGAGAAGAGGAGAGGGCCAAGGACAGAGCCTTGGGGGACCCCAACCAAAAGAGGGAGGGAGGAGGAGGTCAACCCAGGGAGAGAGACTTTAAAGGAGCGGTCAGAGAGGTAGGAGGAGAACCAGTCAAGGACAGAGCCATGGAAGCCCAAAGAGTAAAGCAAGTCCAATAGGAGCGAGTAGTCAACAGTGTCGAAGGCAGCAGAGAGATCAAGGAGGACAAGAATGGAGTAGTGGCGCTTAGATTTAGTGACAAGTAGAGCATTGGTGATCTTGACCAGGGCAGTTTCAGTAGAGTGGAGAGGGTCCAGGGAGGAGTTGGCAGAGAGGAGGTCCAGGCAGTGGGATTAGATGACACTTTCCAGAAGCTTTGAGGCAAAGGGAAGGAGGGAGACTGGCCGGTAACTAGAGGGGTCAGATGAGTCTAGTGTGGGCTTTTTGAGGATGGGGGAGACAGTGGCATGCTTGAAAGCAGAGGGGAAGGAGTCTGTGGAAAGGGAGAGATTGATGACATGTAGAAGTGGGGGGGCGACAGTGGGAGCAATAGAGGTCAGGAAGCAGGACGGGATCGGGTCAAGGGGGCAGGTGGAGGGGTTGGATGAAGAGAGCAGAGCAGAGATTTCCTTGAGAGAGGCAGGAGGGAAGGATGTGAGGGGAGACGTGGAGGGGGTGGTACGGGAGCAGGAGGAGGAGGTGGGTGGGAGGCTATGTCCTGACGGACCTTGTCAATCTTTGAGGTGAAGAATGATGCAAGATCCTGAGCAGCAAGGGAAGAGGGCGAAGGAGGGTAGGGGGGTTTAAGAAGGGAGTTGAAAGTAGAGAAGAGGCGGCGAGGGTTGCAAGAGAAAGATTCGATCCTAGAGGCATAATAGTATTGTCTAGCTTGGGAGATAGCCGAGGAGAGGGAGAATTTGTAGTGGAGGAAGTCAGGGAGGGAGCGGGATATGAGCCAGAGGCATTCGGCAGCCCGGGTGCAGGAGCGGAGGTAGCGGATGATAGAGTTGAGCCAGGGGTGGGTTTGGGTTCCGGACGGGGCGGGAAGAGATGGGGGCAAGAGAGTCAAGGGTCGAGGAGAGAGAGGTGTTGAGAGTGGAGATGGCAGAGTCAGGGGAGGAGTAGGAGAAAATGGAGGGAAGGAGGGGGGATAGAGAGGCGGCAAACTCCATGGGGGTAAAAGCTTGCATATTGCAGAAGGGGCGTGGGGAGTGGGAGGAAGAGGGGGTTGGTGGGAGAGGCTGAAGGTGGTGAGGAAGTGATCAGATTTAGGGTAGGGATCAAAGAAGAGGTCAGCAAGAGAGCAGTTTTGTGAGAAGAAGAGGTCGAGGAAGTGACCGCCGGTATGGGTGGGGGAAACTGTCCAGAGACGGAGATCAAAGGAGGAGGTCAGGGAGAGAAAGCGGGAGGAGGTGAAGGAGGTGTGGAAGGTGAGTCGACGTGAATGTTGAAATCACCAAGAATGAGAGTGGGGATGTCATCAGAAAGGAAGAAGTTGAGCCAGGATTCAAAGTCTGGTAGGAAAGAGGAGAGGGAACCGTGTGTGTGTGTGTTTGTTTGTGTGTAGATGACAGCAACACAAAGGTGTAGAGGGGAGTATAAACGCACAGAGTGGGCCTCCAAGGAAGGGAAGGAGAGGGAGGGAGGAGTGGGAAGGGTTTTGAATTGACAGGGCTTGGCAAGGAGGAAACCCATGCCACCCCCCTGGCCCTCCTGGTGGGAGAGCGACCGGCCCCTGGAGCATAGAGTGGCTGGGGTAACAGAGTTGGAGGGTGAGATCCAGGTTTCCATAAGAGCAAGGCACATGGGTGTGGTGGAGCCAACCCTATAAGAGAACATCAGCCTGAGCCAAATTCAGGCTGACAGAGGAAGGGACAGAGTGGGCAGGATACCGGCCCTTGGAGACTGAAGAGTGTGAAGCTTGGCCACACCCACTCTGTTTGTATAAGTCAATTCAATAAAGTTCATTGTGGTAGCACAGCCATCACACAAAACAAAACAAAACAAAACAAAACAAAACAAAACATACAATAAAGAACAATAATTAAAACCCTACAAAAATGAATTAATAAGAAAATAATTAGGCTCTCCCACCAGTTATTTTACTCAATTTAAAGGCAGCAAAACAAAATTTAACAACATTCAATGTTATATGATTATCAATCAGAAAGAAGTAACATCTAAGCTGGATAATTATTAATAATAGGTTCCAAAAATGACGCATGTGGTCTAGAATGCAGATGACAGTCAAATACTATTTGATAGAAGGATTCAACTTTTTTAAGATCACAAAAACAACACAATCTTTGGTCAAACAGTAATCTGACATATCTACCCTCTAAAACCACAGATGGAAACAAATTAAACCTGGCCAAGGTGAATGCAAACCTTTACCCCCAAACAGGCAATGCCATTAAGTAAGAAGGCCCATTGGGAGGAATAATGAAGGAATTATAACTCACAGTGACTTTTTGCTTTATTGATTGCTATCCTTGGTTTTCGCTGCTCCTAGTCCTTAATCTGTGTGTTAGCTAACCCACAAGCCCTGGTATAATCCATCAACAGTAAATAATCCTTTGAAAAACCAAGTGTAGCTAGCAGTTGATCTATGCCTTTACCCCACATTCCTTCCATGGAAGGAGAAAGTGCAACCTGAGCAAAGGACCTTAGTGGGACTAGATTCAGCCGAAGCCAGTATTTCAGAATAACACATTTGGCCAATGAAGCAATGGGGCAGGAATCTGTTTCATCCCTTAATAGGGCAGAAGGAGTACCTTTGGGGGCATGTAGAATAGATCTTAAGAAACCATTCTGAGATGGTTGAAGCTCTTCCAGCAGTTGCAAACCGCAGATTGGAACACCATATAAAAAGTGGGCGAGGGGGAACCTTAGCCCTAAGAAATTTAAGGCGGGTAACACCAATTTTCCCCCTTTTGAGAAATAAAAACTGACAATCCCTTTACAGGTAATCCTGGCTTGAGCTAATGCCGACTTGCAATGGGGACGCCAGGAGGCTGATTTTACAAAAATCACCCCGAGGTATTTATACCACTTGACTTGTTCAATAAGATGGTCATTCATGAACCATCGGTGCTGCAAACATGTAAGGCCTACAACCATGACCTTTGTTTTGGTGAAATTCACTTATAAAAATTCATCATTGCAATATGCACAAAAATACCTCTTTAGGCTACTCAGAACAACTTCAGTTTGCGATATTAATAAAGTATCATCTCCATAGAGAATTAGTGAAACTGGAGGACCTCCCACAATTACTGGGTGGTAACGGGTCCCTTAACACCTCCACAGCTCCATTAATATACAAATTAGAAAGTAAGGGGGCTAGGAGACATCCCTGGTGAACTCCCTTAGCTGTTGGAATTGCTTCGGTCATAAGCCCATGATGGTTCACAAGCACCTGAAGCGAGGTTCCCCAGGACAGGGACATGGTTGGCGCATGAGTCAGAAGGTCGGGGCAACAACTCTGTCACCTTTTGGAAGAAAATTAGGCAATCTTGGTCACTGGCCAGTTCCATATTCCTCCTGATATCTGGGAGGATCATTTCCGGAAGTTATTCTCGGTGCCTCTAGCATTGACTCTAGAATTTGATTTACAATCCCTTCACAACCTGCCTGTATGCTCCCCAGTAACTCCAGATGAACTTGAGATCCTGGTTTTTCAGTTAAAGTCAAACAAAACCCATGACATTGATTTTATCCCAGCAGAACTTCTTAAATCCAATGTGGCTTGGTGGAGTGGGGTCCTGGCAGTTCTATTTACCTATATAAAGGAGACAGACCATATGCCATGTCATTGATATAAAAGTATAGTTGTCCCATCTTCAAGAAAGGTAGCCCTAATGACCTGGCTAACTATCACCCTATAAGTGTGCTTTGCATAATTGGGAAATTATATATGAGATATTTGCTCCAAAGGCTGTAAGCTTGGGTGACATCTGAATATATCCTTGGGTGGGAACAAGCCGGGTTTTGTAAAGGTGTATCTACTGTGGATCACATTTTTGTGTTGAATCAGATTATAACTAAATACATTTGGCAGAGATCAGGCACTTCATTGTATATTTGATTTGGAGATTTAAGAATGGCATTTGATTCTATACATAGAGAACACCTCTGGATTAAGCCTGTATAAGAGGAGACAGCAGAAGCCAGAGGATCAGTCTGGGCCTGATTGCTGAAAAAAAAAGAGCTCTGTACAGAGCAGGCTAGCTGAGGATTGCTGGCCAAAGTCCTGACTCCCAGGCTGAAAGGGAGAAACCTGGATCCCTTGACGTGGGCTGAGAAACCCTGCCAGTCTACGCTCTCCAAAGTACTGAAGGCATTGTGGGTGAGTTCTGAAGGCATTGTGGGCCAGGCATTGTGGGCGAGCCTGGAGAAGCCCAGGAACTTGAACCTGTGACAAGCCCTGGAGAACTGTCAGTACTAGGGGTGGGACACATAGCCAAATTTCTGTTTTGGTATAGGATCCCTGAATTTTGGCAAGTGTCTCGATTCTCGGTTCTCTTTCTCACAACTTCAATGGGAAAGCGAACCAAGGACCATCTGAACAGGGATCTGGGACCAAAATGAAACCCCTGGGGTGGGCCGTGCCATCCCCACCACCCCTTTCCTGGCCCTGTAGGGTGGGGGTAGGGATCCATGTCCCTAACACCCCCACCCCACCCCCAGGCCCGTTCAATTGCCACTTACCTTACCGCCACTGGTCTGGGCAATGGGGGTGGGCTGCTGGGTGGGCTGCTGGCTGGTTCACTGGCTCTGCTGCCAGCAGCTGGGTCTCCTCTGTTGCTGGCTGGTGGTGGGAGCTGGCTCTGCTGCCAGGCTGCTGGACCTTCTCTGCTGCAGTGTGGCGGAGAAGGCCTGGTTGCCTGCGCAGCCTGGCCTTCTTCTCTTCTTCCTGGTCTGCTGCTGGTCCAGAGAACAAAGAGAATGCCGCCAACTCAGAAGCACACATGCACAAAATGGCTTCCGAGGCCATTACGCGCATGTGCAACCCTAATCGAAAATGGCGCCAGCAGCATTGGTGCCATTTGAAAGAGGGCAGCTGTTTTGTGCATGTGTGGGGAGCCATTTCACGCATGCGCAGAACTGCTGCCCTCTTCCAAAATGGTGCTGACATTGCTGGTGCCATGATGACACCCAACTATATCTCTTGTTTTCATCAGACCAGGTCTGGCAGTCTTGGTGCTTACCCAGTGTTTGTCAGCTGTGGGGGACTGGATGAGGGTGAACTGCTTGAAGTTAAATCCTGACAAGATGGAGGAGATGGTTGTGGGGAAAGCTGGGGAAGTGATAGCCCCCATCATTAATGGGATCCAACCTTCCCTGGTATCCCAGGTCCATAGTCTGGGGGTGCTCCTTGATCCACAGCTCTGCCTGGATGTCCAGGTGACAGCTGTGGTGAAGGGTGCATTTCACCAGTTACACCTGGTATGTCGTCTTAGGCCATATGTCTCAGACTCAGACCTGGCCACAATCATTCATTGTTTTATTTCCTCAAGATTAGACTAGTGTAACGTGCTCTACATGGGACTACCCTTGGGGATGGTCTGGAGACTTCAGCTGTTGAAGAATGTGGTGGCTCATCTCCTGAATGGGATGGGCCAATGCGAACATATTACTCCAGTGCTCTGTTCTCTGCACTGACTGCCAATAGTCTTCCAGGCCAAATTCAAAGTGTTGGTGTTGACCTTTAAAACTCTCAGCAGCCTGGGCCCCACCTACCTGCAGGACCACCTCACCCTCCAGATTCTGGATCGACCTCTGCAGTCGGCCAGAGGTGCCCTTCTTGAGGTTCCCTGGGTTTTCTGGGACCATGAGGAGGGTATTCTCGGTGACTGCACCATGGCTGTGGAACTCCCTCCTGTTGAAGGTCCACCTGACCGCTGACCTCCCCTCTTTCCATAAAAAGTGTAAGACCTGGCTGTTCCACCGGGCCTTTGCTGAGGGAGATGGGATGGGTGGGTTGGGTTAGGGTGGGGTTTTATTGGTTTTTGGGGGGGCTAATTTTGGGAAATGTTGATTTTAAGGAATTTTATTATACGTTTTAAAATGCTGTTAGCCGCCTCAAGATGCTTGTAGCAGGAGGGGGCGGCATAGAAATGCTAGTATAAATAAATAGGTGGGAGCCTTCCTTGGAGTTTGGGAGCGTGACTGTGGGAGGCTGGGATTGTACCGACAGTGCTCCCCTGGCAGAGCTGCTTGGGGCTAGTGGCGGTTGACTGAAAAGCACACCATGTTACCTGATTTGGGCAAGAGTGTGGATTGCCTTTGGGACTGCTTGTTTACCTGATTGCCTCCAACTGAGCCCAAGGAGAGTGAGAGCTTTGCACCACTAGTGCTTCCTGCTGGAGTATTTAAGCAAGACTCACACCTGTGACAGCGTGGGAGTCTTCCTTGGAGTTGGGGAGAGTGACTGTGGGAGGCTGGGATTGTACCGACAGCACTCCCCTGGCAGAGCTGCTTGGAACTAGTGGCCGTTGAGTGAACAGCGTGCCACGTTACCTGATTTGGGAGATCGTGTGGATTGCCTTTGGGACTGCTTGTTTACCTGATTGCCTTGACCTGAGCCCAAGGAGAGTGAGAGCTTTGCACCACTGCTGCTCCCTGCTGGAGTATTTAGGCAAGACTTGCACCTGTGGTGGCGCTGAAGGGTGTCATGCCTAAGGGCTGCGCACCTAAGGGCTGCGCACACAAGGGTGCGCCCTTGTGCGCACAGACTTAGGCGCTGGCCATGTGCTTGCCGGGCTACTCCAGGGGGATTTGCAGTTAGGGATTGTCCCGATTAGGGTGACTCTTCATGCACTGTGAGGAAGCTCCTTTTTTCTGTGCCCTTGGTGGGTATTTATGCTAATTTGCTTTGGAAGAAGATTTCTCTGCTATTTTGAGAGGAGGACTATGGACGATTTATATGAAATTCTCCCTGGGGACTGAACCTGATTACGGTGCTGGTAACAACTACTGAGATTAGTTCTTTTTAGTAGCCTGTTGAAGGCTGGAAAGTTTTGGGTCTGGTGGAATAATTATTTGGAATTATGGAACTAAGGTCACGTACGAGATGCTCCTATACTAATTTAGTGGCTGAAATAGAACAGGCTGAGAAATTGGATAAGGGTCCAGTTCAGTCCAAACTGACTCATTTTTTTCAAGATACTATTTCCTCGGGAATTAATGTGGAGTCAACAAATGAGAGCTCCTTATTTCATTCTGAGGTTTATTCTTCCATTCCTTCCCGAGCGATTGCGGCAGTTGATTCCAATGCCCAACTTGCTAATATACACCAACATTTAATGATGATTTCTAAGAAATTGAATGATAGTCAGGCAGGAAATTGATATGGACACTCGTTTTAAAGAACTAGAGGAAAAGGCAGATCAGGCTTATGATATGCTGTTTTCTATGAAGGTTTAAGTTGGTGGATTATGGATGGAGTTTAGTAAACTGAACTCTACTACCCTCTTGCCTGCTTCCTTGCCCTATTTAAGGCATGATGCAGCTACTCAAATGTCACCCAATTTCCTTAATACTCAGGGGTTACAGAATAGTGAGGAAACGCTCCCTTCCCTTTCTACTCCTAACCTGCAGATACCCAGTCCTTCACAACTCTTGAAGGTACCTTCCCCTCCTCCTAAGACAGGTATTCCCCAAAATGATACATCTTGTGGAATCTTGTCATATCCAGTAGGTAAGGTTAATCAAGTAAGTTCCTCATCAACCCTTAAGGAAGTTTCTCCTATTGAGTTACAGGGGAGCTCTGTGGTTCTGTCAATGATTCCTGGAGACTGTGGGAGGGCTCCACCTGTGAAGTCTCGGGTTCAGGTTTCCCATGATAACCGGATACCTGGTAGGAAGAGTTTGATTAGCACCTCAGACAAATCAGCCATGCTTAAAGTGTGGCTCAAGATACTCATGACCACTGGGCGCCAACCATTCTCTTTCATTTTAATTAAAAAAGGTTTAGATTTCTAACTAGCTCCATGTTGATTTTGGACCCTTTTGTAGATTTTATACACTGGATTATGGGAGTTAATATTAATGCTAAAGAGGTAGTAGGTACTTTTCCTCTTTTGAATAGGGATTGGTTCCTGAGGTGGGAACTAGTATTCAGATCTACTGAACTGGTATCCCAATTATGGACTACACGGAATTGCTTAAAGGCCTCAGGGATCTATATTCAAAGGGTGGAAAACAGCCTGGCAGGTTCCATCCTCCACTCATACTCTGTGGC
Source organism: Sphenodon punctatus (assembly GCA_003113815.1). Taxonomy (NCBI): domain Eukaryota; kingdom Metazoa; phylum Chordata; class Lepidosauria; order Sphenodontia; family Sphenodontidae; genus Sphenodon; species Sphenodon punctatus. The sequence continues at coordinate 149,024 of QEPC01000434.1, read as the reverse complement.
TTGTTTGGGTGACATTGATTTATTGCCTCCTGTTTCACACTTTAGTAATAATTCATCAGATACACACCCAGAATCCGTTTTAGAATGGAACTTAGTAGATACTACAGGATATTCCTATCTATCTAGTCCATCAGCTGTGGCTGGTTTGACAGGACAATTGGTTTCCTTTTCCACCGTTCACGATAATAGGGATCGGGATGTCTATTGCCAGGGCGGTAACCTTATGGATGGCGTTAAAACTAGATTCTCTTTTCCATCTAAATACATAGGAATGGATTCTTTAGAGGTGAGGAGGGATGCCCCTCCTATTACACCAGTTTCCCCTACCTATGCTGAAGTAGAGTCTGCTTCTAAGGTACGGACATCTGTGTCTGCATGACATACAAGGAGCTCTGCTCTTTGCTGTCACTCGTGGAATATTGAGGGTATCACATTCAGGTTAAAGGACATAGATTTGGTTAATTTTATATCGAGGCACCAGATAGTATGCCTCCAATTAACTTGGCTTGCTGGAAGTGGGTGTCTGTCAGCCACCGCGGCCGCTTCCTTGCGCGGCGGCCGCCCTCCGACACTCCAAACCCCGCCCCCGGCAGCTCTCCCTCGGCGCGGGCGTCTCCACGGCGAACAGGGATGCCGGCACAGGCGGACGCCACGCCCACAGTGGAGGCCGCCCCCGACAAAGCAGGGCCCCGCCCACCGTTGCGCCGCTCCGCACGCTTGCGGGGGCGTGTAGGGGGCGGGGCTTCCCCTTTATAAACCGGCCGCTCCAGAAGCTCTGGGCCGGTGAACAGAGCTCTTGCCTGGATGAACTAGCCCCCCTCCCTGCTTGAAAGCTGAGTATCTACGAATTGAGAATCTCCCTCTTGGTGTTGTGCCTCCCTTGTTGTATCCCTGTTCCCCCCCTGTCCTCCTCTGTGTTTGAAATACGCTGATTGTGTCTTCTAATATTATCTTGTGACTGCTGTATTCCTGACCCCTGTTACCCTGCGAAAGCTTGAGTGGAAAGTGTGAAGGGGCCTGCGGGCCTGGCGCTTCTGCCCCTTCCTGGGCCCCCTCTCTCCCTTCACCCTTTGTCTGTGTGTCAGCCCTTGCCTCCCTGCTCCCCCTACCCCTGGGCCCTTGCCATACTTCCCCCGCACCAATCCTCACCGTCATTTTCCCCCCTTTGTGGTGTGAAAGTCCCTTCCTTGAATTTAAGCTCTGTGCCCTATGATGATAGGGGCCTAAGTTCCAGGTGCGAAAGCCCAAGGAACAGCCCACATACTATCCTGACGGGCCTCCGGGACCCCCTTCGAGTGCAATCAGAGCCTTCTGAGAGAGTGTGGCGCGTCTGGGCAACCCTTGTCCCCCCAGCCTTCCCCTACCCCTCTAACAGATTCACCGGCACGTACCCACGCGCTCCTCCCTCTCCTGGAACCATGGACGTAGGCCAGGAAATAGAGAAACTCGTCCTTGCGGTTCAGACCCTGGCCATGCAGATAAAAGATCTGCAGGAGCAACATACAAACTTGGCTGCTGCAGTATCTCAGCAACAGGCTGTCCCTCCTCTTGCCCCAGCATTAGGGGCACCTCTTATGGCCGCGAATGCGGACCCAGTAGCCATTAGAGCCCCAGTGGCGGGACCCCCGGTGCCCCCACCTCCAGGACTACCAAGAGAACCTCGAGGGCCTCGCATTGACAAATTTCAAGGAGATCGCAAGGCTTGTCGAGCCTTCTTAGCATTATGCGAGCTCACCTTTACTACCCAAGCCTCCACCTACCCCACGGATGACCTAAAGGTTGCATTCGTGATTGGAAACTTGGGAAGTGTAGCCCTGGAGTGGGCCACCAACTTATTAACTAGTAAAAGCCCTCTGTTGACTAATTACCAGAATTTCTTGACTGAATTTCGGTTCCTGTTTGACCACCCACACCGCTTACGGGACGCCGAGACGGCCATCTTGAACCTGCGCCAGGGGCGCATGCCCCTCATGGAGTATATTACTCACTTTCAACATTTGGCCTTAGAACTGCGCTGGTCTGAGGACGCCCTCCGGGTTCATTTCCGGAAAGGACTAGCTGAGGAGATCAAGGATCAGCTTTCCTACATTGCCCTTCCCGAAACTTGGGCAGCAATTGCCACCCTAGCCCTTCAAATAGAGGCACGACTTGTGGAAAGACGAAGGGAACGACGCCAAGACACTCGCAATTTTCCTGGCAGCCCCATCTCTTTCCCTCTCCCTAGCGGGGAAGCCTCGGGGCCCGCTCTCCCTGACGTAGAACCCATGCAGTTAGGGGCCTCTCGTGGGCCCGTTCCCCTAGAAGAACGAGAACGACGACGACGAACCCGGGCTTGTTTTTACTGTGGCGAGCCAGGACACTTCATACAGGAGTGCCCAGCTGTACCCTCTACTCGACGTCAGACGGGAAATGCCAGGGGCCGAGATGGTCAGGGAACGTCTCGGCCCTAAGTAGTATTCCCTCCATGACAACATGTGCCTCGTCCCACTTGCACATCCCCTTGACCATCAGGGTCGCCCCACATCGATCCGTGATAGTGTGGGCCCTGGTGGACTCTGGAGCATCCTCCAACTTTATGGATATTTCCTTGAGTCATCAGCACAGGATCGCGATGCAAGGAAAACTCTGTCCAGAAGCGGTCCAAACCATTGATGGTTCCCCCCTTGCGTCCGGTCCTGTTACTCAACAGACCATGCTTTTGGAACGTGGGATAGGGAAACACCAGGAGAGGCTTGTTTTTGACGTGATCCATACCCCCCTCTTTCTTGTAGTTTTAGGCCTCCCCTGGCTTATGCGGCATGAGCCGTGTATCCGTTGGGCCAATCGTCAAGTTCACTTTACCTCTTCCTATTGTGTGCAACATTGTTTTCCACCCCCTCCATCTAAACAAATCCTGACCACAGTTCCCTGCACTCCACGAGGAAAGGAACAAGCCCTGTCTCTGGAGTACAGTGATCTGCAAGACATCTTCAACAAAGCTTCTGCCACCCAATTACCGCCTCATCGATCATACGATTGCCCCATTGATTTGGTTCCCGGGACGGAACCCCCTTTTGGGCGTATTTATGCGCTCTCCACCCCAGAACTTGCAGAACTACGCAAGTATTTGGATGAGGCCCTTGCAAATGGCTTCATTCAACACTCCACCTCTCCTGCAGGAGCCCCCATCTTTTTTGTGCCCAAAAAGGACGGAGGGCTGCGCCCCTGCATAGACTACCGGGGTCTAAACAGTGTGACAATCAAAAATCGCTACCCGCTACCCCTAATACCGGAACTGCTTAATCACCTCCAAGGGGCCCGAATTTACACAAAGTTAGATCTTCGGGGAGCATATAATCTCCTCCATATGAGACAAGGAGATGAGTGGAAAACCGCTTTCCGTACCCGGTACGGGCACTTCGAATACCTCGTGATGCCGTTTGGCTTGGCCAATGCTCCTGCTGCGTTCCAGCACTTTATTAATGACATTCTTCGAGACATCTTAGATACCTTTGTCATAGCCTATCTGGACGATATTCTTATTTACTCCCCTTCCTATGCCCAACACGTCCAACACGTCCGGCAAGTATTACAGCTATTACAGCAACATCACCTGTACTGCAAACAGGAAAAGTGTGCCTTTCACATCACGGTGGTTGAATTCCTGGGGTTCGTTATTAGCCCAGAGGGAATCAAGATGGACCAAAAAAAAGTGTGTGCGATTCAACAATGGCCATCTCCTCAGTCAGTTAAAGCTCTACAGCGTTTTTTGGGCAGTACGAATTACTATCGTCAATACATTCCCCATTATGCTGAAGTAACAAGCTCATTGACACAACTGTTAAAGAAAAATCACCCCTACGTCTGGGAAACCAAGCAAGAACACAGTTTTCAACAGTTGAAGCAAGCGTTTATGCAAGCTCCGCTGCTGCAACATCCTGATTTCCAAAAGCCTTTTTTTGTGGAAGCTGATGCTTCCAGTCTCGCCATCGGAGCCGTACTGCTGCAACAAGACGCAGAGAAGTTACCTCAACCCTGCGCGTATTATTCCCGACAACTATCCCCAGCCGAGAAAAATTATACGGTGTTTGACCGTGAGCTTCTGGCCGTAAAGGCCGCTTTCGAGACTTGGTGACATTATCTAGAAGGGGCCCAGCACACCATAACGGTAACCACCGATCACAAAAACCTAACATTTTTGCGCACCGCGCAAATTACGAACCCTCGACACGCCAGATGGGCGCTTTTTTTTGCACGCTTTTCTTTTGTAATCCAGTATCGTCCAGGGAAGATGAATCTTTTAGCAGACGCCTTGTCTCGGTATAGCGAAGGGAAGGAAGCAGACAACCGACCCCGAGGTCCTATCCTCGATGCCCACGTATTTGCAGCCACACTCCCCTCCTTAGAACAACTTCGCCAAGACTCCATGCGAGAACTACAACCACAGAACGACCCTAAAGTTACCCTACAGGAAGGGTTATATAAAAGAGGACACCAAATTGTGGTTCCCCCTTCTTGCCAAGCACAATTATTATGGGCACATCATGATGCCCCTTTAGCGGGCCATCCTGGGGCTGAACGCACGTTGGCCCTTCTTCAACGACAGTTCTGGTGGCCTTCAGTAAATAGTGACGTAAAACGTCATGTTCAAGCCTGCTCCGTTTGCGCACGCACCAAGGTAACCCGAAGGAACCCAACTGGACTTCTGCAACTCACACCAACACCCTCTGGCCCATGGCAACGACTTGGACTTGATTTCATCGTAGAGCTCCCACCATCTCGCGGATACGATACTATCCTTGTCGTCGTTGACCACTTTTCCAAACTAGGCCACTTTATAGCGTGTAAGGGACTCCCCACCGCACAAAAAACCACACTATTATTTATACGCCATGTCGTAAAGCTTCATGGATGGCCCAAAGAACTGGTAAGCGACCGAGGATCCCAATTCGTTTCACGGTTTTGGAGAGCATTATTTAAGGCTCTTCGAGTGCAACTGAAGCCCACTACCGCCTACCACCCACAGGCTAATGGGCAAGTCGAACGAGTTAACCAAACGCTAGAGCAATATCTAAGATGCTATATTAGCTACCTTCAAGATGACTGGTACGCTTGGTTACCGTTGGCAGAATTCGCCTACAATAATGCTTTAAATGCCTCCCTTGGTAATTCCCCGTTTTTCATTACCTACGGATACCACCCCCAACTCGTCGCGCCTGACATTCCATCCATCAAAGTCCCGGCGGCAGGGGCCCTGGCACAACAAATGCAACAAGTGCATGCGCTCGCCAAAGATACATTGAACAAAGCTCGTCAACAATACAAACAGTATGCAGATCAGCACCGACGACCAGCGCCACAGTTACAACCGGGAGACCGTGTTTGGCTGGATCGCCGACACTACCCTTCCAAGCGACCGTCCGCCAAACTGGATCATCGTTATCTTGGACCATTTCCAGTTTTAAAGAAGATAAACGAAGTGACTTATACACTTCAATTACCCCCAAGAATGCGTATCCATCCCACCTTCCATATATCTCTACTCAAGCCAGCGAATATCTCCCAAGAGAATGAAGAGATCGAGCCCATACCCCAACCTGACTCTGAGACAATTGAACCTATCTATGAAGTCCGTGAGATACTAGACGCGAAGTTAATTCACGGACGACTATGTTATCTTATCGACTGGCGGGGCTTTGGCCCCGAAGAACGTTCATGGGAGCCTGCAACACACGTCTCGGCCCCACGCCTCCTCCGGCTATTCCACCGTCGTCACCCTGATAAACCAGGGCCTACGCAACGCAGGAGGGGGGGGCCTCGAGGGGGGGGTCCTGTCAGCCGCCGCGGCCGCTTCCTTGCACGACGGCCGCCCTCCGACACTTCAAACCCCGCCCCCGGCAGCTCTCCCTCGGCGCGGGCGTCTCCACGGCGAACAGGGACGCCGGCACAGGCGGACGCCGCGCCCACAGTGGAGGCCGCCCCCGACAAAGCAGGGCCCCGCCCACCGTTGCGCCGCTCCGCACGCTTGCGGGGGCGTGTAGGGGGCGGGGCTTCCCCTTTATAAACCGGCCGCTCCAGAAGCTCTGGGCCGGTGAACAGAGCTCTTGCCTGGATGAACTAGCCCCCCTCCCTGCTTGAAAGCTGAGTATCTACGAATTGAGAATCTCCCTCTTGGTGTTGTGCCTCCCTTGTTGTATCCCTGTTCCCCACCTGTCCTCCTCTGTGTTTGAAATACGCTGATTGTGTCTTCTAATATTATCTTGTGACTGCTGTATTCCTGATCCCTGTTACCCTGCGAAAGCTTGAGTGGGAAGTGTGAAGGGGCCTGCGGGCCTGGCGCTTCTGCCCCTTCCTGGGCCCCCTCTCTCCCTTCACCCTTTGTCTGTGTGTCAGTCCTTGCCTCCCTGCTCCCCCTACCCCTGGGCCCTTGCCCTACTTCCCCCGCACCAATCCTCACCGTCATTTTCCCCCCTTTGTGGTGTAAAAGTCCCTTCCTTGAATTTAAGCTCTGTGCCCTATGATGATAGGGACCTAAGTTCCAGGTGCGAAAGCCCAAGGAACGGCCCACATACTATCCTGACGGGCCTCCGGGACCCCCTTCGAGTGCAATCAGAGCCTTCTGAGAGAGTGTGGCGCATCTGGGCAACCCTTGTCCCCCCAGCCTTCCCCTACCCCTCTAACAGTGTCCTTCTCCCTCCATGGCTTTTACAGCTATACTGTTCTGGGGACCAAGCAGGCTAAAAGATGTCGTCCATCGGTCCATCGGTGTAATAACACTCATTTACGATGCTATTAATGCAGATGTTTCTCGGACGTCAAGTCTGAGCAATTGTCTGGTTCTTCGGGTTAGACTTCCGAAGATTGATGAATTTATTATTATTAATGTATATGTGCCACCTGAAGCCTCACCGTATTATACGCCCACATTTTGGGACAAATTTAATGAACTGCTAGAGCTTCTTATTCAAGAATACCCTGGTTGGAGGCTGTTTGTGCTTGGCGATTTTAATGCCAGGACAGGCAGTCCGTCTTTGGAGTTTATCGATTCTCAATTGCAATCACAAGTGAGAATACCTTCGTGTGCGTCTATGGATCTGGTAGTTAATGGGCATGGTAGGAGACTCTACCAACTTATTTTACAACAGGGGCTTTTGATAATTAATGGCAGATCCCCTTCAGACCTACAGGGGCACTTTACATATGATTCATCACTAGGAGCAAGTGTTATAGACTATGTGTTAACCTCTCCCATTAACTTTTCTGCTATTCGTGATTTTAAGGTCTTAGTTAGGCCAGAGGGGAATCACTACCCCATTTCGCTGGAGCTGGGAGAGGTAGATATGCGTGAGAACCAGAGACCTTCTATCTCTAGTATTGTGTGTGTGCAACTTCCAGTGAAGTGGACTACACCGATTTCAACCCAAGTTTCACATTTGCTTTACTCTCCCGACTGCATGGCATTACGTGAAGACCTTATGGCCTCAGATGATTATGGTGCTGTAGGTCCCCTTTTGGCTTCTATAATGGACCTTCTTTTCCCTTACATTACCAAAAGGCAACCGGTACGCTCACAGGCCAGGTGTTCTTTTGTTAAGGACAGGTGGTACTATCAAGAGTGTAGGGATGCCACAGCAGCTGTAGCCAAAGCAAGGAGATTGTGGAACAGACTTCACTTACACTGTGATTAGGAGGCATTCCTTCAGAAAAGGAAGGAGTACTATCACCTTTTAAAGGAGAAAAAGGATCGTAACTCTGCCCAATTATGGGCAGAAATACAGGTGGCAGCACAGACTAATAATTCGACTCAGTTCTGGAAGCTAATTAATTTATCTCTGAAGAAAGGTAGAATTGTGAAACCTTCCCATATTGAGGCCTGGGTATCCTTTTATATGAAACTGTACCAGGATTCCTGCCAGAGTTAACTCAGGAGGAGCTTTTTCCTGCCCTCTCTGTAGGTCTATCCAACTCTGGTCAGGAGCGGTCCTTTTTGAGAATTAGAGAGAGGGAAATGGTTGAATTTATCAATAAGCTCCATCCTGGTAAGGCTCCAGGTGCTGACGGGATTTCCCCAGAACTATTTAAGGATAATGCAGAATGGTGGGCCCCAGGGTTAGCTAAATTCTTTACAGCTATTAATATGCTTCACTCAATATCGTGCTTTTGATCCCTGACAATTATAGTACCTATCGTCAAAAAAGGAAGTCCTACCAAACCTGCCTGCTACAAGCCCATTAATCTTCTGCCAGTATTAAGTAAGCTCTATACTCGAGCCTTCTTGAGAGAGTTAGAACAGTGGGTGTATATGTATTCCCTTTTAGCAGAAGAACAGTCAGGGTTTCGTGCAAATAGATCAACCTCAGATAATTGTTTTGTTCTGTTACATCTTATCAATAAATACGTTTGTATAAAGAAGACCAAATTGTGTGTAGTATATATTGATCTTACTAAGGCCTTTGATTCCATCTCCCAGAGACTTCTCTGGCAGAAATTGGTTAGGATGGGAATTGACCATGACCTGTTGACACTGCTAATATCTCTCCATGAACAGATGAAGGCGATGGTTAGGGTGGATTTTGATGGTCAAATGACAAAATCCTTCCTGCTACAGAGGGGTGTAAGACAGGGATACTTGTTGGCACCACTACTTTTCAATATTTTTATTAATGATGTAATACAGGCGGTGGCAGCCAACCACACAACCCCTCCACTTATACGGACTAGACCAATCTCATAGTTGCTCTATGCAGATGATATTGTCCTTCTCTCACAAACAAGACAGAGTCTGCAGCAATGTCTCAATTCCTTGAATAACTTTTGCCATCATAATCATCTTTCAGTTAATATCTATAAGTCTAAAATTATGTCCTTTGGTACAGCTCAAACTAACTATAGATGGAGGATTGGGGCTCAAGAAATACTTCGGACCTCTCAGTACCCTTACTTAGGTGTTGTGATCTCTAGCTCCCGAGCCTGGAAGGCAAATTTGGAGCTTTGGGCTAGAAAGGCATATCAGTTAACATTGACAATACTTAGGGTGAATCAAGAAGTGCCTGTGCCAACCCCCCCCCCCCCGATCAGATTTTATCCATTTATGAAGCCAAAGTTTTTTTCAGCAGCTTCTTTATGGGGCAGAGTTAACTTGTTTTATTAGGCAAAAGAGGCATGCCCACAAAATCTTTATTTAAGGACCATTCTGAGAGCTCCTAAAGCCTCCTCCACCCCATGCTCCAGTTAGAAACAGGTTCGGTTTCGGTTAAGTTGCATGCCTTTTGTAGAGCATTGCTATATTGTCTTAAATTAAGACAAGGGATGACCTCGCCACTAGCTCACCAGTGCTATATGTAGCAAAGCCAGCATCAGGGTTCCCTCCACTATAAGTGGTGGAAAGGGATTCAGGCATTGTCTCACCAATTAGCACTTTCCTGGATGGGTAGTTACAGTATCGATTATAATGCAGCTAGGCTGGAAACTAGACAGAAGGTAAGAGATCAGGCAGTGAGTGATGATCTTGCAGCTATTCAGAGTAGTAAAATCGCCCCAATGTACTCAAGTGTAAAGTTGTCTTGTACTTTAGAACAGTATCTTCTGCAGGTTCAGGATCCAAATTTAAGGAGGTTTTTGCTCCTTTTTCACTTTAATTTAATTGAATCTGCAGTGGTTAGAGAGAGGAGAATGGAGGTTCCTTACACTGAGAGGATTCGCTGGTGTGACCTTCAAGAAATTGAGATGATGCATCACATTATATTTGATTGTCCAAGATATGCAGTTCTCAGAGTAGTATGGATAGACCCGTAATTCCAGAACGCATCCCTCCTTGTGGAAGATAAGCTTGTGGTGTTACTTACCACTTCCGACCTAGTGCAGACAAAAGCAACGTCTTGCTTTCTTAAGCTAGTAGAGGGAGATGGAAGATGGAAAAAGGAAAAGATTAGCTGGATTTCTGCCTCTCAATGACAGGAGCTTAAGAATCTAGAGATTAATTTGGAAATCTATGGGAAGGTATAGTCTTTGAAACGTCTACCTTTTAGGTTGGACGATTTATTTTGGTTTTTAAATTTCAACTGTAATGCTACTTTTGAATTTTGAATTTTAATATTAATTTTATATTTTATAAATTTGATTTATGCTTATGTATTTTGTTTCTGTAAATTGTTATAGCAAAATTTTGCTGAATACAAGAAATGAAATGAAATGAAATGAAATAAATAAATAAGGGTAGAAAATGCACAGAATGGCCTCAGTGGCCATTTTGTGCATGTGCGCTTCCACATTGGCATCATTCTCTTTGTTCTCTGTACCAGCAGCAGACCAGGAAGAAGAGGAGAAGGCCTGGTTTTTCAGCAGAGGAGCTGACTCTGCTGCAGGTTCCAGGCTGCCTCTGCTACTGGCTGGTGGTGGGAGCTGGCTCCACTGCCAGGCAGCCAAGTCTTCACCACTGCCCTGCAGTGGGGTCAGCTCCTGCCAGCAGCAGAGGAGGCCTGGCTACTCTGGCAGTGGAGCTGGCAGCCCAGCCGGTGGCCCACCTCCATCCTCCGGACTGACAGCGGTAAGATAAGGCAAGTGCAGGGACCCAGGGCATGGGGGTGGGGTAAAGTTGGCCACCTGGCCCTGGGCAGGGAGTGCTTGTTGGCAGGCTTCCCCTGCCCCCTCTCCTCTTTGCTGACCCTGGGCCACCAGGCCCTCGATAGGGGAAGCCAACATGGACACACTGACATAAAAATATTATATCAAGGGAACAAAACACTTCTTAATCATATTGTGTATGGGAGACACTAAGGCTATACCGATGGGATCTCTGTCATTTTTGTTTCCCTTTCATTTCCATTTTAAAAATCTCATTTTTTTAAAAGACAGCCAACTATTTCCTTTTTGTTTCATTCATTTTAACCCTTTCACTTTCGTTTTACTTTTGTTTCCCATTGATTTCAATGGGAAACACTTGCCAGGGATTCCCTGACTTTCAATAGTGTTTTTACTGTCCTTCTACAACACTTTCCTTTCCCCTCCAAACTTGTAAACACTGTCCAGGGGGTGGGGGGTGGGAGAAATATCAGAGACAGATTAGCATGAACAGCAGGTAGGCAGAGGACAGAGCTGGACTTGACTTCCTCACAGCAGCAGTTGGTCAGGGTGCACTTGATGTGGTAACAGGAACTCTATCAAAATAAAAGTGATGTTGTTGTGTGAGGTCTGGTGTAGACCATGTAATCAAGAAGAGGAGACTGATGAGGTATTCTTTGAGCAGAAGGGGGACTTTAACTTTTCTGACATTTGTTCAAAAGAGATTAAAGCACCTCGAAGATTCCTTGCAAATTTTTAAAATGTATAAAAGATAATTTTCTGCTTCAAAAAGTTGAGAAGACCAGATAGGGGGTCATCTATTTTAGATCTTGTGCTGACCAATAGAGAGAGGAGCTGTTTGGTTACAGAGGTGGCTGGAAATGTGGGAGAAAGTGATCGTGAAACAATAGAATTCATGGTCCTAAGGAAAGATTTCCACCAAAAGAACAAAATAAGGACACTAGACTTCAAAAAGGCAGATGTTAACGAACTCAGAAATATAGTAGGCAACATGTCATGGAGGATAGACATAATAGAAGACAAAGAAGTCCAAGAGAATTGGTAACTTGTAAAAGAGGATTGTATGGGAAGTCCACCTAAAAGCTATTCCCATGCAAAGGAAAAATAGGAATAATCATAGAAGACCAATATGTTTCTATAAGGAGTGGAAAAAAAGGTCATGCAAAAATAACCAAGGGTAAGAATGACTTCTGTGCAAGGAGAGACTCGATAGATTAGGGTTCGTCAGCCTGGAGAAGAGATGTCTGAGAGGGGATATGGTAGAGGTTTATAAACTTGTGAGCAGTGTGGAACAGCTAAATCGGGAACTGTTATTTACCCTTCTCAAATAATACTAGAACTAGGGGACACTCCATGAAAGTAACTGGCAGCAGGTTTAAAACAAATAAAAGAAAGGGGTTTTTTTTCACTCAAAGCACGATTACTAGTGCTGAAACTTGTTCCTCTATTTTCCTCGGGAAACACCAAGGACCAACGCATTTGGCCTCAATTTTACAAATTTTGAGTTCTGAGGAAAGACCCTTGAATTTCAGAACTTGGCCAAACCTTGGCCGAATACAGGGAAGTGGGGGCTAGAGGCCAGTGTCAGGACCCTGCTCCCCCTTCCCTGGTCCCCATTGACCGGACAGAGAATAAGCCAGCGGGGGCCTAGTCAGTGGCCTAGCCGGGGGTCAGGGGTGGGGTGCTTAGTGGTGTGGAGCCTAGCAGGGAGGTCAGGGTTGGTTATGTACCTTCCAGAGGAAGTCCTGAACAATGCTTGGCCTCTTTCCGGCTTGTAAGTTTAGAAGTTTTTAAAAACAACCGAACTTGCTCAGAAAGGGACTGAAGGGTCCTTTCTGAACATTCTCAACCCTTTTCAAAAATGGAATTGGCAGTGTCAGCACACCAGTGGCGTCTTTGAAAAGGGTTGAGCATGCTTAGAAAGGGCACTTTCTGATCATGCTCGGGTGCTGGGTTTTTTTGTTTTGTTTTTTGTTTTACTTTTAGACTTACAAACCCAGAAGAGGCCATGCATCACACAGGACCCCCTCCAGAAGATAAGCAACCCCCTGACCCCCTCTGTTCCCTGTGCTAGGCCCCCCGCTCCCCTTAAGCACCCCACCCCTGACCCTCCCTAGTCATCTTCCTGCCTCAGACACTCTTCAGAGTATTTTTTGTGGATTCAAGGGGTGGCCCAAACACTCGGAACCACTCCTCAGGCCCTCAGAGAATACTCACATTTTTTCCCCTATTATTCGGAACAAATTGCCTTGTGGAAATTGTTGCCAGATGTTGTGAAGGCCAGTAGTATAAATGACTTTATAGAAGGATTTCATGAATTCTCAGTGGAAAGGTCCATAAATGGCTATTAGTCAAATAGGTCAGATTAGTCGAATAGGATGCAACCTCTGACTGTTGAGAGCTGGAAGGGAATGGCAGGGAATGGATCACTTCATTGGGTACATCTCTGAAGTGACTGAGAGTTGCTTCTGTCAGAGACAGGATGCTTGGTTTGATGGACCATTAGTTTGACCCAGTATAACACTTTTTATGTTCTTAAGGAACTTTTTACCTGCTTGAAAATAAAAAAGAATACTTATAGAAAGCGGAAGGAAAAGTAAGTAACTAGGGAATGAGTAAGAAACAAAATCAGGAAGGTGAAAGCACAAAATGAGTTGCAACTGGTACATGGTGTTAAATATAACAAATGGATCAGTGGTAAAAGAAAGAGCAAGGAAGCTGTAGGTCTGCTACTTTGCTTCAGTTTTAACCAAAAACGTAACGTGATCAGACTGGTGAAGTCACAAGCATAATGTGAGAAGAAAAACCAGATCAACATAAGTAAAGAGCACATCAAGGAATATTTAAATCTGAATGAATGCAAGTCATTGCAGGACCCAATGAAATGTGTCAAGGAAAAATCCATACTCACACTGTTGGTAAAATCTGTCAAGTTCTTTATTGGTTTACCTTTCAGCTGAGAGGGAGAAACATCTGTCACCACCACGCAGGGTTGAGCAGAGAGTTTTCTGACCCCTCCTATTATATCAGGATAGTTATAGGGTTTTGGTACAAACAAAGGTGTCACTTAAGTGACATGGTACAAAAATGGAAAATTACAGAAAACTCAGGAGTTAGCAAGGTGTTTACATACTTAAAGAGTACACGTTTCCAAAACAATACAACCCAGATATGAACCAACATGTTTACATTTAAGAGTGTCTGAGAACTATGCATTCTGTTCTAACTAGAAGGTTACACCTGCATTATCACTACAAGACTATAACTGTGTTATCTGTGTATGAGAAGGGGAAAAGGCGTCCTAATGTCTCAGGGCCTATATTCTCAAAACAACTTCATTATGAAAAGGAACTAAAGCAAGCATCTAGCATTTCTGTCTGCAACAGAGGTCTGGTATTATTTTACCCAGCATATATCTGTAAGCCAAGTTGAAGTGGCTCACTACTCTGTCTAAGGCAATGTAGCTATTCAGAATGGAGTTAGTCTATAGGGTTCAAATTATTCCCCTACAAATGCATCCCATGGATTTTGAAGGAGGTAGCTGATGTGATCTCAGAGCCACTGGTAATTATATTTACAAAGTCCTGGTTGAGGGGTGAAATCACAGACAGGAGAAGGGAAAACATAGTGCCCATAGTTTAAAAAGGTGGGGGAAATGAAGACCTGGGAAATGTTCAGCTGGTCAGTTTAACCTCAGTACCCAGGAAATCACCAGAGTAAACATTTGTAAGCATTTGGAGGGAAAAGGGGTAAGCATGGGTAGTCAGAATGATTTTTGGTTTCATTTGGTTCTCCAACATTTTTGGTTCTCGTTTCAAATTGGGGTTTTTTGGGGGGAGTGAGGAGGGCTGCATTGATTCCCCCCCCACACACATTTTTTAAATGACTTCTCACATTGAAGTCCGTAGGACTGATCCTATGGCCCACAGAGTCCTTATGCACACCTTCACGTGGCACAGTGTGCCCGCAATGCAGGTGCACTAAGTTTCTGCATGGGCGTGATCAATGGGACATGGAATCCGCCAGAATGAAAGAGAAAAAAAAACCTGGGGGGAAAAATCATTGCAAAAAAATGAAATGACAGAAGCAAAAATGATCCAGAATTTTGTATTTTCGGTTTTAAAACAGAAATGTCCATTTTGGGGCCATTTCAGTTCTATCCAAAACCAAAATTCCCATCCCTAGTAGTCAGTATGTATTTATCAGGAACAAACCATGCCTAACCAGCTTAATCACCTTCTTTGACAGGATAACTGTTTTGGTGGATAAGAGGAACACAGTAGACACAATCTACTTGAATTTCAGTAAGACTTTTTATACCGTTCCACATGATACATCATAAAGAAGCTAGAGATGTGGCATAGATTAATTGATCATAAGGTGGCTAAATAGCTGATTGAATGATTACAAGCAAAGAAAAGTAATAATTAATGAGTCGTGTCAGTGGGAAGTGTCTCAAACAAGGGGTGGTGCTGTTCAATATTTTGATGGGTTGTGGTTTATATGTTGCTGTCTCTGCCCGAGAGGGATTCAAGAATTTACTGGATTCCTGAATGATTGCTAACACCTGCACCCTCCTCCCTTGCAGGTATATCTTCTAGGGCTGGCACCTTGGGTGCCACCCATTGGTGGAGGCCATTGTGGCTCGAAGACTCTGGCCACTTTCAGACATGGCCCCCTAGTGCATATTTGAGCTGGGGGGATGCACAACCGAATATGCACGGGTATTGGGCAGTCTGAAAGGCCCCCCTGTGCGGCTTTGCCAGCAGAGACGCACGGGGATGCAGAGCAGGAAATCAAGCTCTGCATCCCTGCGCATATCTGAAAGTAGCCTCTGTTCTTAAACCTGAGACTTATGCCAGCTGCTGATTCCCACAAGGAGAGGACTACTGGGAAAGAGCCCCAGATGGCTGGACTTCTGCTGGTATTGCTGCCCAGTTCGGAGACACATCCCCAGCCCCCCGGGATTTGATTGATCTATCTGTCCTGACTTTGACATTTCTGTAGATTTGTATCCTGCCCACCCTGAAGGCTGAGGGGCCAAGTCTCGCCATAACAAAGAGGAAGGCACTTCCTCAGGGGTCAAGTTTCTAATAATTAACCACTAGGAAGAGCAAGGTATTTTTGTTCCCTAGTAATCTAGGCCTGGTAGTGCATGAGTTTCTGACAATGACTATGATTTGTAATACTAAGAAGCGGGAGAGGCTGATTTTGGCATCTCCTGATGTGGGTTCTCCAGCCTAAAACAGCTCAAATTGAGTGATGTTGGGATTAAGGACAATGGCAATGCTAAGAAAATGATGGGTATACCTTGCACCAAAAATCCTTTTGCCTGTCTGGAAGAGAACTGATGTTTGCTGCATAATGCTGACACTAATTTTAGCCAGCCCCTAGTGAATTTATTCATGCAAAGGACTGATAATACTGGGCATTTTTACATACACCTTAACGTACTGGTATTTCAATCTTCTGTGTTTACAAGTCCACAAGTAAGTTCTGGATACATTCTTCACACACACACACTGCCCTGAGGCAGTTCCTGGATGCATTTTTCACACAAACACTGCCCTGAGGCAGCCTAAAGTAGCCACGGCTGTAGATGTGAGGAGCTGCTATGGAAACCAAGTGACCACAGGTGCCTGGAGCAAAGCAGTTTACCAGGAGAACCTTTTACACACAAATGTTCTGGGGGAAGTGCTATGCAGATGTTCAGAGCCAGATCTGGGTGAGTGATTTAGTCACACACAAAGTTCAGGATGTAACAGCAAACATGCAGGAGAAATCTGAGTGTAAAAACACCCAATAATAATAATAATAATAAGTCTCTAAATGTGATGGAACTTCTGGGGGAACATTGTATATTAGTTGTTAAATTGGTAGAATTGCTTTTTAATAATTTAACTGATATGAATGGTGTTATGAGGGGTATTGAGGATTACATGAAGGGTATGGCAATGGATATTAACTTGATCATTTGGTGACTAGACACCCTGTGTATTCAGAGAGATATAGGTCTCTGGGAACTAAGATGGAACTTGTGAACCCCCCTTCTTTAACTCAAGTGACCAAGGGAAAGCAGGGGCAGGTGCTTGATGAGTCAGGATGCTCTCAACGGTTATCCCAACCAAGGATGGTACTAGACCCTAGGGCAATCGTACTTTAAAAATTTCCTTTACCAAATGGGTACTGCCAAGCATGGCACGATATCCCCCTAGACAGAAGGCATTTGAATACTTGATCAAATTGAGGTTGTTTCCTTCAGATAGCTGCAGGGTACAATCCCTTCCAGCCAGAGATGGCTCCCAGAGGGTTGTGTTATATTTTTCAGATGAGGCTCAAGTTCAGAGAATTTTGGAGGCTAGAGGTTACTTGAGACCTTTTCTAATCTTCATTACTAGAGTTTTATAGCAAGGAATTATTCTCCTTTGCTACCTTCTAAACAACCTTATTTAATCCATTCAGGGACCCTTCTGGAGGCAGGGAGAAAGGGTCTCTGCAAGGAAGGAGTAATTGATCAACTGGTCTATTTGAATAATCTCCCTCAGGAGGTTCTGGAAACTCAATTACTCATACTGAATATTTTGATTGATTAGTTAGACTCTAGCTGGATTACAGCATTCAAGTTGTGGGCACCCTATTTTAAGAAGAATAGAAAAGCTGGAGAGGGTACTTTGGAGAGCAACAAAGATGATAAAGGGTTGGGAACACAATTATTTGAGGAGAGGTTCAAGGATTATAGAGTGGCAGGTTATACTCTATAGTTGAGGCATGTTGCAGGCTCCATTATAAAGCCTGAACATTCTATTTGTTATAAAATTGACATGATTAACATTAGGATTGTAAAATGTGTGGTGACGGATTACATGAGTAAGCGGTTCATGCTGTCCAATGTTCAGCCAAATCAGTAGGATAACAGCTGAGATATCACAGTTTGTAAACTGCACTTTGAAGCCAGGTTTTTCAGCCAGTTAGACCATCTCGAACTGGACAGGCTAAAGGGGTTTAGTGTTAGTTGGGAAGAGGTGTAAGTCTTTTAGAAAGTTCAAGGAGGCTGGTGGTGTGTGCCTTTGGTTTATTTTTTGTAAATCTGGTTAGTAGTTTTAAAGTTAAGACATCTTGAAAATTCAGTGTTAGCCTATGGAGACCATTCTGAGTGTGGAGTGCTTGAGAACATTCTATGCGTAATTCCACAGTAAAAAAAACCTCTGGGTTACAAGAAGAGTTAAGGCTCTTGCAAATTCAATCATGTACTTAAAAAGCATGGAAATTGCAAGTTAAGGCTCCCACTTCCATGCCATGTTAGCAGTAAAGACATTGTACAGTCTCACATATTGTGCTCACTTACAACTTAGGCTCCATGCACCCACACTTTGTCTTTGTCTTTCAGCCCCAATCCTCTTCCTCTTCCTCTTCAGGTTGGGGGCAACACTGAAGCTGGGGACAGGAGGGCATGAGCTGGCCCCTCACCACCTCCATCCCCTCTATTCTTTCATGTCAGTTGGGGAGCATGGGACAGCTGAGTAATGTCTCACAACTCTCCCTCTTACCCACTAGTCCCCACTGCCCTCCTATAGCACAGTGAAGCTGGGTACAGTCATATACATATGTTTAATTTAAACTTGAAGTTGGTTATGCATTGAAATTAATTAAATGGAAGAAATGACGGCAACAGCAATGTCAATTTCTAAACAATTACTATTTTCATTCCAACATCCAATTAAGTGACTGTGAAATAATATAACACAGCTGCATCTTTGGGAGTACATGGGCAAGGCAAGAGGGTGTGAAATAATGAGGAAGGCACTAAATGCAGTAAGTGGAATGGTTGGAATGGCAAGGAAAAATACAAAGAGTTTGCAGGATTAAGCAAGTGGGTGGAATGACAAGAGGAATTAGGAATAGTCACAATAAGAAGATTCTGAGTGAAATAACAGATTCAGAAGACTGATGGGATACCAGGGGGAGCAATCCCATCGTTAAAACCATTTACCATAGCCGACACCCTATCCTTTGAGTCCCAATAACCTCCCTCCCTATTATTCCACTTTCTCTCCTTGTTTGCTTTTTTGTTATTCCACACGCACCCTTACTTCTGTTCCATATGACACATGCACAAATAAACACTGTATTTCTCCCAGAGCTTTTGAGGAGAGTGGGGGCTAGGGAGCTAGAGGGGCAACTTGGACCCAGGACTTCTGGGTTGTCTGTTACAAGGTTGAAAGCTGAGCAGGGGAGAGGAGAACAAGCTAGGAACCAGGACTACTGAGGCTGCTTTTAAACGAGGAGCGCTGAAGCGCCTCCTCAACGCCGCATTAAAGCAAAGCC
>QEPC01000434.1:96321-128510 GCA_003113815.1 Sphenodon punctatus | reverse complement strand
TCTTTTTTAAAACAAAAATCCAGGCTGGGCAGGGTGGGTGGGGGGTGTCCCCCCTTCCACCCGCGCAGCCTGGACTCGGGGAGGTTTTTTTTAAAAAAAACTTTTTTGCTGGGGCTTTAAGTTTTTTTACATTGCAGCCATTTTTAAATGGCTGCAATGTAAAAAAAATCCGGTACCCCGGAATCCGGTACCCAGTCCGGATTACCGGGTCGAATCCGATAATGCCGGTATGCCCGGTACCGGCATTATCGGATACCGGATTTTACCGGTTTCCCGCCCCTACTTTTTAGTGCATGACTGAATTTGCAAGAGCCTTAACTTTTCTTGTAAAGTGGAGGTTTTTTGACTATGGAATATCCAAGTTTTTTGTTAAATAAAATGCAATGTAGAAAATTTGACCTGCTGCCGCAGTACAATGAGCAGAATAAGATGGAAGAGCTTCTCCCTTCTGTTTGTTACTTCCTTCAAACAAGTTGTTACTTCCTTCAAACAGCAAGCACTGGGAAGCGTTTTTGTTTAGGCAGGCATTTAGTGGGTGATGGATGAGTTACGGGTGTGTATATTTTAAAATTGTATTTCTTTTTTCTGTTTAAATAAGCATGCATCTGTTTTTATATTATTGTAACACACCCTAAGCCTACTTTTTGTGGGATGAACAGGATATAAATTTAAATAAAATTAACAAATAAACCAGACTATCTGGGTGCACTGATTTGCAGTGATTCTGATGTTAGGAAGAACCCCAGCAAGGTATTTGGGGACAACAACCTGCAGTTTTGCACAGAGCCTTGCAGTCCCTCAGGACACCCCTGCCCCTTGCTACACTCCTATCAGCTTCTCCTTCCTGCAGAGCTCCAAAGAACTCTCCCCACACCTCCCAAGCATGCATCTCTTAGCTTGACAAGTGGATGTGAGCTCTATATGGTCATGGGGGAGAAGAGATGACCATTTCTCCCCAGAAGACACTGTAGCACAACAGAGCCCTGTGCCACCTGCTCTAAAAAAAAAATACTAAAAAATGCTTCCCTTCAAAAACATCTCTGGTTGAAAAGTGGGTCAATTAACCTCAACGATGTCAGCTTCTCATGTCATCAGGCACTGTACATGAAGCTGTCATTCCAGTCCCTAGAACAATCTTTACAGTACTATGGAATATGGATGTCATTCATCTCCCATGGGTTGTCATTCTACTGTTCCTGAAACTGCCATTTGGGATGGGTGAACATAACGGAGTTCGGAAATTCGGTTCGGTTTGGTTTGAAATTCAAGTTCGGTCGAATTACGAACTTCCGAACCAAGTTTGGCCATTCAAAACCAGGTTTTTTGGTGTGTGTTGCCACTAGGGATGGATGAACAGAACAGAGTTCGGAAATTCGGTTCTATTTGAAATTCTAGTTTGGTTCAGAAGTTCAGTTTGGTCGACTGAGCAGACTGAGTTCAGTCTGAACTCCGAACTTCCGAACCATGTTAGCCCATCCCTAGCTGTCATTCCAGTCTGAAGAAACATCATGAAAGTACTAGGGACATCATTCAACTCCCACGGGCTGTCATTCCACTGTACCTGACGCTGTCATTCCAGGCCCAAGAACCATCATCAATGTTTTGGGGCCATCATTCCACTCACAGGGGATTGTCATTCCACTGCATCTGGAATCTGTCATTCCAGTTCCAAGCACCATCATTAATGTACTAGGAAGGTCATTCAACTCCCATGGGCTGTCACTCCACTGTACCTGAAGCTGTCATTCCAGTCCCAAGAACCATCATTAAAGTACTAGGGACATCATTCAGCTCCCTTGGACTGTCATTCCACTGTGCCTGAAGCTGTCATTACAGTTCCTAGAACCATCGTTTGAAATATGAGGCCGTCATTGAACTCCCATGGGTTGTGATTCCACTGTACCTGAAGCAGTCATTCCAGTCCCTAGAACCATCATTGAAGTACTAGGGACATCATTCAATCCCATTGGTTGTCATTTTATGGTACCTGAAGCTGTAATTCCAGTCCCTAAAGCCATCGTTAAAAATATGAGACTGTCGTTCAACTCCCATGAGCTGTCATTCTACTGTGCTGGAAGCTGTAATTCCAGTTCCTAGAACCATCATTAATGTACTAGGGACATCATTCAACTCCCATGGGCTGTCATTCCACTGTACCTGATGCTGTCGTTCCAGGACCAAGAAACATCATCAAAGTTTTTGGGCCGTCATTCCACTCACAGGGGATTGTCATTCCATTGCATCCGGATGGGTTGTGATTCCACTGTACCTGAAGTTGTCATTCCAGTCCAAAGAACCATCATGAAAGCACTAGGGAGGTCATTCAACTCCCATTGGCTGTCATTCCACTGTACCTGACACTGTCATTCAAGTCCAAGGAACCATCATAAAGGTTCTGGGGATGTCATTCCACTCACAGAGGACTGTCATTCCACTGCAGCCAGAAGCTGTCATTCCATTCCCAAGGACCATCATTAATGTACTAGGGAGGTCACTCAACTCCCATGGTCTGTCACTCCACTGTACCTGAAGCTGTCATTTCAGTCCCTAGAACCATAGTTAAAAATATGGGGCCATCATTCAACTCCCAGGGAGGCATCATTCCACTGTACCTGAAGCTATCATTCCAATCCAAGAACCATCATTAAAGTACTAGGTATGTCATTCAACTCCCATGGGCTGTCATTCCACTACACCTGAAGCTGTCATTCCATTCCTTAGAACCATCATCAAAAATATGGGTCCATCATAAAACTCTCAGGGGGCTGTCATTCCACTGTACCTGAAGCTGTCATTCCAGTCCCAAGAATCATCATGAAGGTTCTGGGGCCATTATTCCACTCAAAGAAGGGTGTAATTCCACTGCATACAGAAGCGGTCATTCCAGTCCCTAGAACCATCATTAAAGCACTAGGGACGTCACTCAGCTCCAATGGGCTGTCATTCCATTGTACCTGAAGTTGTCATTCCAGTCCCTAGAACCATCATTAAAGTACTATGGACATAACTGAACTCCCAGAGGGCTGCCATTTCCATCTAGGGATGGGCGAACGCGGTTTGGAAGTTCAGCATTCAGCCCAAACTTGGTCTGTTCGGACGACCGAACACAAACACAAACACGAACTTACCGAACTTACCAAACTGAAATCAATTCTGAACGTTGAAATGACTGAACAGTTCAATCAGTTCGGATCGTGTTCGGGTGAGTTCGGATGGCAAAAAAAGTATCTCTGGAAGGTCAAATGTGACAGGGAGGAGTAGTCAGCTGAGGAGCAGACTTCCAGGCACCAGAACTGGAGAGGCTTGGAGTAGCAGCCAGTCTGCCCAATCACCATCCCTTTTCACCTCAGACTGGCTTCACAGTCTGTGACTGGCCACGGGCTAGGTTGCACGGAGCTAATGGGGCTTGCGGTGAGGCAGGCGCAGCAAAAAACAAAACTGATTGCCTCCCCCCTTCCCAACACCTTCTGAGCTAGTCACTGTTCCTAAACAGCAGGCATTTCAGAAGACTCCCTCTCCCAGCATTTCCCAGCTCCCCAATCGATTGCCATCCTCCTCCCATTTCACCCATCCAACCCATTTACCACCATATTCTCATTCATTTATTACCTTAGCTTAGATAGATTTAGTGGTTATTTTTTGTTTTTATCCCTCCCTATGTTCCCTGTGTTCAATCTTCCTTACTCCCACCCCCCTCCATTGAATCCTTTCCCTCTCCCATATATTCCATGCCAGATTCCCTTCCCCAGTTTTTTCATTTAGAGTAGGATTATTAGATTGATTTAGGTTTCATTTCAGTTTTGTATTGTTCATGATTCCCCCATCCTAGATAGATAGATAGAGAGAGAGAGAGAAAGAGAGAGAGGACAGTTGTAGGAGTTAGCTTAGTGATAGAGATAGTGTTAGTGATTTAGTTTTAGTGTTTGTAGGAGTAGGCCTGTGTACTTATTAGATAATCCATTTAGTTCATAGCATTTATAATAGTTAATGGCAGTTAGATTTAGTGTAGCTAGATAGATAGATATAATATTAGATAAAAAATTTAAATTAAAAAAACAAACATATAAAAGCATTATTTTGTCGGGAGAAATGGAGAAGGGAAGGAGAGGCCAGTCTGCTGCCCGTAGGAGAGGCAATGGGGCATTTGTCACAGGTGGGAGGGTCCATGCCAGAGGAGTGGCAGCAGGCAGCATCAGTAGCCAGAAACAGAGCACATTATCCCTCCCCAAACTCAGCAGCCTACTTTAGGGCAACAGGCTTCAGCAGCTCAGCATCGCCTCCTGGCAGTGCCCTCCTCCACTGCCATGCAGGTCACTGGAAGGCCTGCAGGACTTGATGCTGTGTATGTCTTTGCTGCTGCTGGTGCTGGAGCAGGTTCTGGTGCTGCTTCCAATGTTCCTTCAGGGCCACCAATGTCCCCCACTGTCAAGGCAATCCCCAGAAGTCCAGAGCTGGTGGATCCCACCCCTGCTGCTAGAGGCAGGGCCCGATCCCCGGGAAATATCAGTAGGGTGAGGAGTAGCAACAGCAGCAGCACTAGCAGCTACAGAGGGGGGCACAGGGAGACTGCCAGCAGCATGGTGGAGATGAGTAGTCTAGCCTCAGGGTCCCAGTACTCCCCTTCATGGGACATCACCATGAACAGTGAGGAAGAGGCAGACACTAGTGGGGCGGGGTCCAAACTGCAGCCACCAGTCGCCCGGTTCCTTCAGTGGGCCAGCATCCTGCACCAACTGCTGCTGCCTCTAGAAGTAGGAGCAGTATGGGGCAGAACATCAGCAGGCACCTCCCCAGAAGTGCCATCAGTCCACCATGGAGGAGATGGGGTGGGGGGATCTGACCAGGCCATCGTCAGGGCGCTGTGGCACTGGCTTCCAAGGGAAAGCCAAGCACCTGTTGGCAGAAAAGATTGCCCTGGATGGCCAGCCCTTTTCAAATGTGGAGGACAAGGCCTTCCAGCTGCTGATTGGGTTCCTGGCTCCGAACTTTAAGATGCCTTCCCGCTCCACCCTGAGTTGGACCGTGGTGCCACAGCTCTACAGGGCTTTGAAGGAGCAGGTGAGGGAGCTGTTGGCAGGGGCTGGGGGGCCATGGTCCACTTCACCACTGACCTGGGTCCACCAGAAACGCCCAGCACACCTACCTGGCAGTGACTTCACACTGGTGGCAGGACCCAGAGGCAGCCCTTGGCAGTAACAGGAGGAGACCTGAAGCAGGGTATAGGTGGGCCATCCTTCAGGCACAAGTCATGGACATCTCTCATACCTCAAGGAATCTCGAGGCAGCCATGGCCACCCATGGTGAGGGAGTGGGTCACGGCAGGTGCAGCCTTCACCAAGGGGTGTGTGGTCATGGACAATGTGGCCAATATTCTAAAGGCAGTCCTTGACGGGGGCTTCACAAGCATCCCTTGCACCGCACACACACGCCATCTTGTGGTGAAGGATGCTCTGGGCTTGGGGGAAAAGGGGATTGGGCCAGGCACCCTTATCTCCCTGTTCGACCAGGGGAGGAAGCTGGGGGGTGTCTTCAACCGCAGCATGAAGGAAGAAGCAGGCCAAGCAAGGGTCCCCAGTGCACACGCTGCTCCAGGATGTCTCCACCAGGTGGAATTCCACCTTACTGATGCTTGAGCGGCTTCTTGAACAGAAAGCCACCCTGCATCAGGTGGAACTGGAGACAGACATTGAGGCTCCTCCAGGGTACAACAGGTTGGAATGGGAGATTGTCGCTCATACGGTCTTTGTCCTGAGACCATTCCTGGCCATCACAAAGACCTTGAGTAGCTCCACTGCCACCCTCAGCCAGGTGAACCCGCTGGTCCATAGTCTCCGCAGCAGCCTAGATGAGATTGGGTGTGTGTGTGTGGGATTCTGGTCCTCAGGGAAGGAGGATGTCAGATGAGGTGATTGACCTTGCACTGAAGGCCTTCGTGATGGCCAGGAGTGTGTGCTTTGATGAGCTCCTATGCCAGGAGGAATATGTACTGGCAACCATGCTGGACCCCAGGATCAAGGGCAGCATGGCATGTGAGACAGCAGTCTATGGCCTCTGGAAGAATGCGCTGGTGCAGAAGGTCTGGCAGGCAGAGCAGGCCATGCAGCAGGATGCCCCTGGGGATGGTGGGAGTGGGAGCAGCGACCCCTTCCAGTCATCTGGGTCTATCCCTGCCCCCAGCCCCAGCAGCAGGATGAGCAGCAGCAGCAGCAGCAGGACCCCTACTGCCAGCAGCTCCTCCTCTGTGCAGTCCACTCTGGGGAGCATGGGGCCCAGCACAAAAGGGCAAGCAGCATGGTTGAGGGCAGTGGGGCAGGTGGTGCCCACCCAGAGCTACCAGAGGGAGTATGATGGCAGCTCAGAAGCAGTGGAGACCTACCTGGAGGAGGAGCCATGCATTGATCCCAGCAGCTGGGATTCCCCAAGCTTACCCTGGACAAGGAGTGATGGTGCAGTGGCACATGCCATCCTATTCTAGAGGCAGTCGGGACGAGGCTCCTCCTCCTCAATCTGGGCTAGGGTTACTGGTCCTGTGCTTCTGAGGTGCTGTCCCTCCCTCCCAATGCCTGGAACCTGCCCTGCCGCTCTCTCTCTCCCATAGTAGATGGCCTCGGCTGCCTTATCTGACTGACCTCATGATGCAGGGTGGCATTGGGAAATAAACTGTAAGCCTGCGAGCCGGCCTATGGCTACACGATCTCGGCCCACCTATGTGATACTGACTGGATCTCACTCTCTTGCACTGCACAGTCTTTGCTAGCCTATCTGAGTGCTCTGCTGCCAATGTCCCAGCCTGTCTGCCCTACTGCCTCGCATGCCACGCTGCCTGTCTGCCTGCCCAGGTTGTTGCCAAGCTCAAAGCCTGCCTCAGTCCACCTTCCTGCCTCCCATGATAAGGTGCCTGTCTACCTGCCCAGGTTGCTGCTAAGAGAAAGAGAGAGAGAAATGAGAGAGATAGAGAGAACGAGAGAGAGAGAGAGAGAGAGAGAAAGTCCACCCGCTGCTTGAAGGAGAGACAGACACGATTCCACCCATGCTGTCACCTGCACTATATGGCCAGAGAGAGAGAGAGGTTCCCAGCTAGAATGAGGGATATGGGGGTTAGAAGGGGAGAGGTAGGTATACCCAGCTACCCAGGCTGCCACCTGTCAGAACCAGGAAGAACTCCCATCTGTGCTCATATGCCCAATGCACATTGCCCACATCCAGCACGCAGCAAATCTACCGTAATGAGATGGAATATATCACACAATGTTTTATATGTGCCTGCCTGCCTGTGTGCGTTCCTGTACCTGCTGCTACCAACAACTTCAGCACATAGGGATAAAAGATTGGACAGGTCACACGAAGCTCGTAAAAATAAATACAACAACTTTTATTAAAACTATTTGCATAACAACAAAACAACAACAACAACATTCTAAAAACCAAAAGCAAACATTCAAAGGAAACTTATACATTTAAACTAGGAGTCTCTGGGTCTGTCCCCCGGGACTTGGGGGAAAGGCAACAGCCATTGGGGCACAGCACAGGGCTGAGGGCCGGGCCCCAGCGCTGCTGACAGGACCAGGCCAAGGAGGAGGATGCCTAGGCAGAGGTCGCCAGACTCACTACTGTCAGTGACACCTCCAGATATCCAATGCCAGCAGTTGGATGCCTGGAGGTTTTTTGACAAGGGTGATGGAATCGCCACATGCAAGGTATGGCACGGGGACTGGAACAACAGGAAATGAATTGCCCTATGGTCTGATCTGTTAGGAATGGAAGTCCCCTGCAGAGAGAGATTGGCCACCCAGTCCACCCACTTGTGGAGACAGAATGCAGGCAGGGCTTGACAGACCANACCCACTTGTGGAGACAGAATGCAGGCAGGGCTTGACAGACCATTGGTCTGACACAGTATGGCACTACTTATGTTCCTATCTTTTTCTACTCTTTTTAGCACTGCAAAAAAAGATTCCTCCAGCAGAGGGAGGGGACCACTTCAGGGCTCATCACCCACACTGAGCGCACCCATGGATTGAGAGTGAGGCGGCAGGTGGAGGAGTCTGGTGTGGCCGTGGCTGTGGAGCCTCAGCACCAGAAGAGGGGGGGGAGGCAACCCAGAAATGAAGGCATATACGCCCTTTCCCCCGCCCCTCCAGTCCTGATGTGGAGACCCCCAGGCCACAGGCGAATGAAGAGGCCAAGGCATTTCAGGCCCAGTTGCAGCATCCCACCCGGGACTTCGTGGCTGAGGTCCAGCAGTCTGCAGCCACCATGTAGAACTGCCTGGTAGAGCAGTTGCAGGCGGTCCAGGTGGAGACGCAGAAGGTGGAGGCGTGTGGCCAGTATGTCTCCATTGAGATGGACCGCCTGCAAATGTATTACCAGGCACTCTCCAGGTGGCATTGGGACATGGAAGGGGCCCTGAACTTTGCAGTCTCTCAGGGAACACATTAAGAACACCAAAGTAATATCATGCATTGATGATGATGATGCCTCTTAGCTAGTCCTCCCTCCTTGGGGTGCTAGGGAATGCAACTAGGAAGCACATGCAAATCCTGCCCTATTGCTAGGGGATGCAACTAGAAAGCCCCTGGCTTGCACATGCAAATCCTGCACTTCCTGGGGTGCTTGGGAGACCCTGACTGGCACGTGAAAATCCTGCCCTCCTGGGGGTGATAGGGGATGCTAGGGATTGCAACTAGGAAGGGTGAAAATCCTGACCTCCTTGGGGTGCTAGGGATGGCGATGGGAGATGTGACCCTGGCTAGAAAGACCCTGCCCTTATTTAGAGGTGTGTAGGGAATGAGATGGCAACTGGAGAGTGGAGACCCTTGCTAGTCTGGCACATGTTTGTGTGGGGGTGCTGCTCATGCCAGAGCCCCCAACACTACAGTACCCTTTCTCTCTGTGGCAGACATCCACTGTCACCTGCTAATGCCCACTGTTTGTGCCTGACTTATGCCCACCACCCACGTACCCACCCGCATGTCATTGAGCTTGCTCTAATGGATAGAGCCTTTCTTGTCCGCAAAGTAAAAAAAATAAATTACAAACCTGGCAGCACCTCCTGAGTCCACCACTTGCTACTCAGCCGAGGAGCCAGCCACCACTACTGGAGGTGTAGTAGGGGCAGTGCCAGCGACCTCGACTTCCTCCTCCTCAAGCGGCAAGTTGGCCCCCAGCCGGCGAATAAGCACTGCAGCCATCTTCAATTTTTTTTTAAATTATCACCCCACCCACAGCCAAAACAGTCACCCACAACACTCACCAACCACAACCACAACAACACAGCCAAACCCAACCCAAACACAGCCAAAACACACAAATCGAACAGCCACCCAGTCAAACACACACTCACTCACCACACAGCTCTGCATGCACTTGAATTTCCGGTTTCCGGCATGATCACGGCTTCACGGGCTCTCATGATACTTTTTTCCTGAACGGCCAGATGGCCGAACTGAACGGCCAAACCCGAACCCGACAAAAGAACCAAACAGCCGAACCAAATGCAGCCGAACCAAATGGCTGAACCTGAACTGCGATCTGTACATGCATCCCTATTCCCATCCCAAGAAGCATAATTAAAGTACTAGGGACATCTCCTCTCTGAGGAGAGGCTTGATAGGTTGGGGCTCTTCAGCTTGGAAAAGAGACAGCTGAGATTAGATATGACAGAAGTCTATAAAATCATGAGTGGTGTGGAACTTGTAAACTGGGAACGGTTATTTACCATCTCAACTAGTACTAAAACCAGGGGATACCCCATGAAACTCACAGATGGTAGAGTAAAAACAGACAAAAGAAAGTATTTTTTCACTCATTGTTCCACAACCTAATTAGGTTGTGGAATTTACTGCCAGGGGAGGTGGTCAAGGCCAGCAGTATAGTTGAGTTTAAAAGAGGTTTGGATTAGTTTCTGGAAGATAGTTCCATTAGCAGCTATTAGCCAGATAGGATTGGGGAACAAAACCATTTACTGTTGGGAGCCTGGGGATGACCCACAGGGAATGGACAGCATGGTGACCTGTTGGGTGCTTCTCCCAGGCCCCCATGACTGGCCACTGTCAGAGACAGAATGCCGGGCTCTAAGGACCATTGGTCTGACCCAGTATGACACCTCGTACGTTCTTATGTTCTTATCATTCAACTCCCATGGGTTGTCATTCCACTGTACCTGAAGTTGTCATTCCAGTCCCAAGAACTATTATTAAAGTATTGGGGATGTCATTCAACTCCCATGGACAGTCATTCCACTGTATATGAAGCTGTCATTACAGACCCTAGAACCCTCATTAAAATATGGGTCCACCATTCAACCCACAGGGGGCTTTCATTCCACTGCATCCAGAACAGTTATTCAACAACAGACATACTGGGGTATGGGACATTGGGTTGCTGGGGCAGAACCCATGGCACAGACAGCATAGGTAGCATTGGCAGCAGCAGCAAACATTGGATTGTCTGGGTACAGAACCCATGACACAGACAGCAGAGGTGGCATTGGCAGCAGCAGCAGACATTTGATTGCCTGGGTACAGAACCCATGGCACAGACAGCGGAGGCAGCATTGGCAGCAGCAACAGACACTGAGTTGCCCGGGTACAGAATCCATGGCATAGATAGCGGAGGTAGCATTGGCAGCAGCAGCAGACATTGGATCGCTGGGGCACAGAACCCATGGCACAGGCAGCTGAGACAGCATTGGCAGCAGCTGCAGACATTGGATTTCTGGGGCACAGAACCCATGGCACAGACAGCAGAGGCGGCATTGGCACAGCAGGATCAGACACTGGATTGCCCAGAGGTGGAATTGGCAGCATTGGCACTGCAGGATCATAGTTTAGATTGCCCAGAGGCATCATTGGAAACATTGGCAGACCAGGATCAGACTTTAGATTGCCCAGAGGCATCATTGGATTTGGCACAGCAGGAGCAGACTTTATATTGCCCAGGGCATCATTGGCAACATTGGCACAGCAGGATCAGAGTTTAGATTGCCCAGAGGCAGCTTTGGCAGCATTGTCACAGCAGGATCATAGTTTAGATTGCTCAGAGGCAGCATTGGCACAGCAGGATCAGACTTTAGATTGGCCAGAGGCAGCACTGGCACTCAGAATTGGCATAGCAGGCTCAGACTTTAGATTGGCCAGAGGCAGCATTGGCAGCATTGGCAGAGCGCAGGATGAGACTTTAGATTGCCCAAGGCCTAGTCCTACAAACACACTAGAAATTTTAAAATTGAATTCACTACACAGTATCTCTACCTATCCTCTATAGCTAATCTAACTCCTACAACTATCTATCTATGGTATCTATCTATGTATCTATATACACACAGAGAAGGAGGGGGGGAGGGATACAGACAGCTCACAACAAACAACACTGGAAGGGTACAAAACTGAAATGAAACCTAAAGCAGTGTAATCCAACTCTAAATAAATCCAAAATAAGGGGAAGGGAATAAGGGATGGAATATTATTATTATTATTATTATTATTAACAAACATTTATATAGCACCAGCAGTGTACCTGGCACTTTACAAAGTAATAAAATAGACACGGTCCCTGCCCCTAGGGCTTACAATCTGAGAGACAGGAGCTGGGGGAGAGACTTAGGAAGGGGAACAGAGGGAGAGACAAGGGGTCTAACATTCATGAAGATGCGAGGTCTCAAGTGCACGTACTTGGTTTGGTTACGATGAGAATGACAGCAGGCAGGTCC
The DNA here is from genome assembly GCA_003113815.1 of Sphenodon punctatus. NCBI lineage: Eukaryota > Metazoa > Chordata > Lepidosauria > Sphenodontia > Sphenodontidae > Sphenodon > Sphenodon punctatus. The sequence goes on along the minus strand of QEPC01000434.1, from coordinate 116,800 downwards.
ATGTTGCAAGGATAAGGGTAAACCAATCGTAGGTATAGGAATAGTGGCTCAGCAGGATAAAGCGTCAGACAGAGCAGAGCGAAAGAGGTGAGTTTTAAGGAGAGATTTGAAGGTATGAAGGGAGGGGGCAAGGTGGATGTGGACAGGGAGGGAGTTCCAGGCACGGGGGGCAGCAAGTGAGAAGGGACGAAGGCGCTTAGGGGAGCAGGGAAGGCGTGGAAGGGTGAGAGATGGGACAGAGGAGGAGCGAAGTGCACGGGCTGGAGTATGGAGGGCGATAAGTGCAGAGAGGTAGGGGGGAGCAAGGTTGTGAAGAGCTTTATAGGAATATATACAGGGAAGAGGGAAGGATTCAATTGAGGGTAGGGAGAAAGAACAGAGGAAGGGTTAAAAAAATAAAAATAACACCTAAATCTATCTAATCTAATCTAAATAAATGAAACTATGAGATAAATGGGTGGAAATGGGTGAAATAGGAGGAGAATGGCAATGGATTAGGAACACAAAATGCTGGGAGAGGAAGACTTCTGAAAATGCCTGCTGACAGGATCAGTGGCTAGCTCAGAAGAATTTGGAAGGAGGGAGGGCAACGACTTTTGTTACCTGCTGTGCCCGCCTTTCCACAAGCCCCATTGGCTCCATGCAACCTAGCCCATGGCCAATCGCAGCCTGTCAAGCGAGTGGTCTGAGGCAAAGAGGGCTTGTGATTGGGGAGGCAAGCTGATATTCCAAGTCTCTCCACCCCTGGTGCCAGGAAGTCTTCTCCTCAGGTGGCCCCCCTCCTCCCTGGGCTTGTGCACCCTGGATTTCCTGCCCAAATGCCACTGAACTCAACTGAACTGTTTGGTCGTTAGAACATTCAGTTCGGACATTTGGTTCGGTCAACCGAACATGCCGCATTTGGCCCGAACACCGAACATCCGAGCCGTGTTCATACATCCCTAGTGAAGCCAGCTCCACTGACAAGAAGCAAGAAGACCTGGACAGACTTGATCACCAGCAATGGAGACAGCAGCTCCTCAGTCCTCCTCACCCCCATCTTCTGAGACCAAGACTGATAAGTACATGGCAGTCATCAGGGCCCTGGGGGTGGAGTTAAAGATGGGCCCTAGGTGTGGGGGTCTTAGGGATGTGGATCCCCCGAGGGCAATAGTAGATCCTGAGAAATGGGAGTGGGGGAGGTTGGACCAAACCCCCTGTTTGAGAAAGTGGAGGTAATGGGGGCTAGGGACAGGGTTTTTTTTCTGTCCTTGACACCTATTTATGGATCCGTATTACAGATCTGTAATTAAATCCAGACTAAAGATCCAGATATATAATACAGATCTGGTGCATAATTCCTTCCGGGCGCCCATCTTTAGTTATAAATACCTTTGTTCCTGGACCAGAGACTATCACAGAAGTTTAAAAATTGTGGGTCTGGATCCTATCCCCAAGTGGAGATTCCATTGATACTGCATACATTTTGCATGTCTTTGTTGTTGTCTGGGGTCACAGAAAATATATTCAATATATTCAAGTCTTAAATTGAGATCACCTACACAAAACTTTAGGAACTACTGGGGAGTCTTCCTAGGGCGAAGGAAGCAAGGGCTTTCCTGCAGCTCATGGTGTGAGGTCTGGAGTGGTGCTGCCAAGAGGTGTGCAGTTTGTGCCTAAATAACACAAATTCATAGAACAAAGCCCTTTTGGGGGACTCCAAACATCAGACCAGTGCGTTTTTAAAGCAGTAGTTGTGTGTCATATGACACCCAGACCTAGCTGTTGGACACCCAGTGGACATAAATTTGACTTATGACATTCAAATAATTAATAAACACTAAAAGTATGGAATTGTAATGAAATTGAAGAAAAACATAGTAACACGAAAGTTCTATAACAATATTAAGCAATAAGTAAGTACAAATTAAACTAAGCTACATGGTGTACTAAATATGTGTACAGTAAAGTCATACACAGAACAGTATACACAGGCATAATGTTCTTACAAAGCACCAGTCTTTCTGAAAAACTTCTGAAAAATATCTCTTTCTGTGTACACTGTGATGTCTGGCTCTCTATATCTTCGTTCTTTTCTTTGTACGAATTCTGCTACAGTAGGGCATGGATCATAAGCTGCAGTTCCTATGCCATTCAATGGCAGTCTTGCATTCATAGATTCTTCTTGCAAAATCATGCAACTGAGGGTTGGTTCTTGAGTCCATAAGGTGTTATCTGAATTTTTATTAAGGTTTTTTACCCTTACTTAGTTGTTAAACCAAGGGGCATTTCATCTTGCTTTTAGAAATTCACATTTGGAAAACTCCATGGAAAAGATCATGTCTCTTTGTTTATAATATGCTCCTGAAGAAGCTATTATAGTGGCAAAATGTTGAGTAAGCTAGAGCTTCAAAAGAGACAAGTGTATTTTACACAGTCAAGCAAGTTTGGACTTTTTTCATCCCTTTTATGAACTTCATACCTGTTTGAAGAGGTATGAAGAGGGAGTAAGCTTTCTGGCTACAGAAGAGATGAACTTCACCCAACCTGGACTTGGCATCCCCACTTCAAATCTGTAAATGCTTATATCCTGCGGAAGATGGGAATCTATCTGCATTCATTATAGACTGTTCCTAAATTACACTTTGTTATATTGTGTTTCATTGCTGGTCTTTATTTTAGAACCTACTGTATTAAATTGATTATAAATAGGATTAAGGTTCACAGTTCATGTTGTTTTCATATTTTTAATCTGCACCTTTGAGCCTTTATTTGCTGCTTTGTCACTGAGTGGGGAAACAGTACCAAAATCCAAGCAAGCAATTTCTGTAGTAAACCTGATGTGCAAACAACGAGCTTGCGCAGTTTGTTAGAATATTTTGTGCCATAGTCTACAATGTATATTTCTGGTATAGACATTCTAAGTATGAACTGCTGGTCAGTTATCGCAGACACTTGAGGAAAATTCTGCAACAGTCTCCTTACCAAAAATGGACTCAATCAGTGGGCGGCCTGCATCAGTCATTTCTTTAGGGGTTGACACTGTCAAAAGACAAGACATCTTTGAGATAGTGTTGTCTTTCTCTACTTGTAGTCTAATGTTGAGGAAGTTTATGAATGATGACACAACCTCTACTCTAACAGCAGAGGACAAACGTCTTCCAGTTGTAACATATTGATGTGGTACATCAGGAGCATGAAAATCATCTAACTATGGGTGTTTTCAGATGTTACAAGATCACAGTCGATCACAGTCGACCACACACAACCCCGCGGCGGGGCCAAAGGGCCCCGTACATCTGTTTGGCAGTCACCAGATGTTACCACAGACAATTACCAGCAGGGGACAAAGCTAACCACCCTTCCAGAGGTCCGGCCCGGACCATCTCCGAAAGGCAATCCCCACTGGGAAACAGCAAAAACGAACGACTGAACAGCAATCACCAGAAACAAATCCCAGCCGGGGACAAAGCACGCAGCATCGCTGCCAGGCAATGACCAGCAACACAGACTGGGGAGGGAGATTTAAAGGGCACACAGCAGCAGGGGAATATGGCAGGATGGAGCAAGGTGGAAGGGAGAGGAGAGCGGAGAGCGAGCGAACAAGGGTGGAGGAGAAGGAGGAGGAGGAGGAGGTGGCAGCGCAGGCGGTGGTCGTGCTGCACACGGAGGTGGTGGAGAGAGAGCAGCAGCAGCTGGGCCAGGCCTCCCCAGAGCCGATAACCGTCCCGGGGGAGGAGGTGCCCTGGAAATGGGTAAGGGGAGCAAGGGGGGTCAGCGGCACTGGGGCACCAAGGGGGGTGGATGGGCTCACAGGAGGGGAAAAGGGAGGAGGGCTGCGGGGCCCAGACACCCAGGCTACCAACCCCCCCCCCGCTTATGAGTCACAGACACGGAAATGGGCCCAGGAGTTGGAGCCCCCGGAGGAGATGGGTGGAGGGCATGTGGAGGAGGAGGAGGAGGAGGTGAAAGAGGAGGAGGACCAGGAGGGCCCACGTGGGAGACAGCCGTACCACCAAGGGGGGCAATGGGGGCACAGGGAAACCCAGAACTTTATCAGGATCTGGGGGTCACTGGAGCACCAGGTGGAGCTAGCAGTAAAACAGAGGAATGAGCATGTGTACCAGGAGATCGTGTGGAATATGGAGGTGGCGGGGCAACAAAGTACAGTGGCCCAGTGCTGCTCAAAGGTAAAGGAGCTCAAGAGAGGGTACAAGGCCATCAAGGACAACATCTGGCGGTCCAGGCACGGAGCCCGGACTGCCCCCTACTATGACACCCTGGACCGCATCCTCCACATGAATGAATCCATAGTCACTTCGCACCTCGTGGGGAGCGCAGTAGTCTAGGGCAGGGAACGGGTTGATGTACCCCCTCCCCTCCCCTTGCCGCCCTGCCAGAAGGCACTGGCTCAGGCTTTGGGTGCCCTGCCCCCCAAGAGGAACACCATGGGACCACTGGGAGCAGCAGGCCCCCCGTGCACATCAGCCCTGAGAGCTCCCAACCAATGTCCAACCCGGGAGGATTTGAGGACAGCACACTGGTCACCCTCAGCCGTGGGATACAGGGGGACTGCAGTAACACCGAGAGGCCGGGCTCCGAGACGGACATCGAGGGTAAGCAAGGGGTGGGAGGGGAGATGGACCGGAGGGGATGACCAAGGGGGGGGTCCCACAGGCCACTGGCCTGCCCCCAGCAACCCCTGAAACCCCAGACCATGGGAAGGGGACCTGGGGGCTGCCGGGGGCCATGGCCCACCTACAGCCACCCACCCCTACCCATGTCCACACAGGTCACGGCACACCCTGGCACCCTGGACAGGCAAGTGAGGGGGATGGTGGTGAGCAGCCCCATGAGCAGCCAGAGGTCAAAGGTGAGTCTAATCAGCAAGGGGACAGAGGGGGGGGCCGGGGAAGGTCAGGTGGGAGACCCAGGGTGTGGGGTGCGGGGGTGGGGGGCTGGGACATGGGGGGCCACCGGGGGAGGTAACTCGCCAGCCACCTGATGGGGGCCCCGAGACCCCTCAGTGGAAGCACAGGATGGGGGGCGGGTGGCAGGGGCACCTAACCAACCCTTACTGTGCACTCCAACAGGGCAACCTGCCAAGTCTCAGTCAGCTGGCCCTGCATCCCCATCACAGTGGATGAGGGATCACTGGGCATGGGTACGGCGCTGGAGGAAGAAGCAGGTGGAGAAAATAGTCTGGACCGCCACTGAGCAGGGCGAGCGGATGATTGCGGCCATTAACCACATGGAGGCAGTCACTGAAAGGGACGTGCAGCAAGCGGAGGTCAGGGACCTGAGGCTGCAGGCAGAGGTACACCTCGAATGGAGACAGAAGTGCCGGGAGCACAGCAGGCAGGTGGAGGTGTTTGGGCGGCTCGAGCAGGCCATCGACTGGATGGTGAGGGAGCACTCTGCCAAGATGGACTGGTCCCACGACATAGGTACCACGCTGCTGCTGCACGCAGGGACCATGAGTGCCTACATGATGGCCACCTCCCCGCCAGGTAACCTACCTGCCCCAGCCACAATTTTGGGTCCCGTGGCACCCCCACTGCCTCCACCACCACCCCAGGCACCGGCAAGCACACAAGGAGGCCCCTCCGGCTCCAGGCCTGACCTCCCTCCCACCACCGCCTGCCCCTCAGGACACCAAGGCCTCCCAGGACACCGTTGGGGAAATGGACAGAGGGGGGTGGGTAGCTCCCAGAGCTCCACAGTGGCCACAAGGAAGCCAAGAGGATGGTCCCAGAGAAACCCATGTTGGGGGGAAGGGAGGGAGGGGGGACGGTGGAGGGTGGGCTGATGGGGGAGGGCACAGAACTTGGTGCTGGGTGGTGATGGCGGTGGTGGGGATACATGGAGGGTGTATGCACAATAAATGCACGGGCACTACCTTAGCAGGCATTACCGTGCGACAGGGCCCCAGGGACTGTGGTGGGAGGGCATCCAGGGGCAGGGGTTGGGTGCTGGTGGCGGACCCAGGGTGGTGGTGACGGTGGTGTGTGGCCTCATGCTGCAGCTTCCCGGCTGATCCACCTCACCAGGGCAGCTCAGATGCGCTTTGCGTATCAGTACTCACTCGGGTTCTCAGCATTCACGTACAGAGGCATGGGGCCAGGAGGGCACCGGGGTACGGGGTAGTCGAGGGGGGGCCCATCGGTCTCGCACACGTTGTGCAGCACACAGCAGCCTCTGATCATCAGGGTTGAGGTCTCCACCGTGTAGTTCAGCTGGCCCGAGAGGCACCTCCAGCGCTTCTTGAGGGTCCGGAAGGCCCTCTTGACCGCGGTCCAGCAGGCACACAAGCAGTTATTGTAGAGCGCCTCCACAGGGTTCTGAGCGACCAGGTATGCTTTCATCAGCCACCGGGTGAGGGGATAGGTCGGGTCCCCCAGGATTCAGGGGGACATCAGCACCCCCTCAATCTGGGACATCCCCATGTTCACAAAGTCCCCGCGGTACATCCGGGCATAGAAGGGAGAGATGGTCATGATCCGGGCATCATGGCTTTGGCCGGAGTGGCCGGTGTAAATGTCTGTGAACTGGCCCCGGTGGCCCACGACCGCCTGCAGCTGCAGGGAGTAGTACCCGTGTCGGTTGACATACTCTGAGGCCTCCCCATCAGATGGGCAGAGGATCTCTATGCGGGTGCCATCCATGGCACCCATGCAATTGGGGAAGCCTCAAGGCTGGATTGCTTGGTCTAGAAACACACCCTCCACCACCTTGCAGATGTCTCGCAGGATTCCGGCGACAGTGCTCACCCCAACACTGAAGTGCTGCGAGACGGACTGGCAGGAGTCAGGTGTTACCAGGGCCCAGACCCCAATGGCCACGCCCTGGACTATGGGAATGGGGGCCCACATGGGGGTGTGCTGTCGCTCCATCCAGGGTGTCAACAGCTCCGCGAGTCGCAGGAGGCTGAGCCTGTCCATCCAAAAGTGAGATCTCCAGGTGGCCTCATCCCAGTGGGTCAGCACCCGGGCCCACCACCCCTGTGTCCGCTCCATGACCCATACCTGCCTGGCAATGGGCATAGCAAGCAGGGCTGCATGCCCCATGGTGTACCTCTACCATTGGTGGAGGTCGGCTGCCTTGTGGAGTGCTGATGTCCGCTCCCGGGTGAGGCTGAGGGCCTGTCAGGCTGCCCTGGACACCCACAGGGCCCTGGGCCAGGCCAGGGAGCACCTGCACATGTTGTGGGCTCGCCTGGCTCTAGCTGCACCCCTGGCCATGCACACCTGCAGTCGGGCAACCAGGTGCACCTCCACCATCTGGATGTGCACGGTGTCCGTGTGTGAGTAATACCACTCAGCACAGACCTCTAGGTGCATCCCGCAGGTGCCCAGTCATCCCATATCCATGGTGGCCGGTGTCTCGGGTGGGGTGCAGTTGCACCCATTATAGGCGGATGCCGGCCTAGCCCCACCCCCTATCCGTGACCTGGCACCCATGCAGGGGGCCCCAGGTCACCTCTTCATGGCCCCCTCAGCCGGCTGTCCTGGCTTGCTGCAGGGCGGCCAGGGCACGGCGGTAGGGAGCGGCCCATTGAGTGCACCTGCAGTCCCAGCACGGGGCCTAGCGCATGGGCCCGCCTGCGCCCGGGCGTGCGGACAGCAGCTGCATTCCTGCTGTCATCACCTCCCACCTATCCGTGTTGGCTGTCTGTTGTCCTTGCTGCCCTGATCTCTGTGTAGGTTGTCCTGTCTGTGTGCTTGGTTCCAGGAGCTGGGCTGGAGCCGCACCCCACGGCTTGATTATTTGCCATGCCATGTTGTGGCCTGTGCTCTTATCGCTTGGCCTTGGAGCTCCCCTGCTTCCCCTCCCATCCCTCCTGGGATTGTCCCTCCTGAAATGAGGCCCCAGACCCCCATGGTCAACGAGTCACCTGGGGGGGGCACGGGCACAGGTGGGTTTGCGGCCAGACAAGGACAGACAACAGCACCCGGGGAGTCGGAGGCCGGCTCGGAGAGCAGGACACAGCCACAGGAGAAGGCAGCTATGGAGGCGAACACCAGATGCAAAGGAGGACAGTGAGGGCCCGTGGAGGAGGCCCAGAGGCAAAGTCAGGGGCAGCAGAACCCCTGGAACCAGCCTGCACAGCAGTGAGCCTGAGACAGTTGGAGGGAGCGGACAGCGACCCACAGCATCAGGGCAGAGGTGGGAGCTCACAGAGGGGCCAGAATCCAGGGCCTGGAAGGCACAGGGGGCCATACAGCCAGCTTCAGGGGGTCACAAAGGGGCCCGGGGCTGGGAGGCCCATCAGGTGCACGTAGTGCGGCCACTGAAGCATGCCCCGATGGTAGCCCAGCACAAACATATGGTGGGAGATGAGGTGACTCGTTGACCATGGGGGTCTTGGGCCCCCGGACTGCACCTCCCGGCGTCTTCCTGGGGGGGGGGGCCGGACGCCTGCTCAGTGCTTCGGCTCTGGCTTGCCTCCATCCCGTTCAGCGCACCCTCGCCGTTGAGGGTGGTGGTGGTCCCTGGCTGCCTTCTGGACCATTCCTGGGCTCCTCCGGGGCCATTCCCCATCCATGCACCCTCCCCCTGTGACTGTGGTCTGCCTCTGTGGGGTCCCCCTATGCCTGGGCTGCCTATGTTGCTGTGGGGTGGCCCATGCTGCCTGTGCTGTTGAGGTTCCGGGTGCCGTTACCCATGTCCAGCTCTGCCCCTGGGCTGTTCCCCCCCCACTTCCCTGGCCCTGCCCCCCCTTTGCCCATTGTGCCATGTGGCTTGGCCATCCCGCTGTGTTCCCCCTTCCCTTCCTTTCCCGACCGAGTGTGTATGCGCCTGGGCGTGTGTTTGTGCTGTGTGTTTCCCTATGACCTCGTCTTCCCTGTGCCCGTTGTGTGTGCTGCCGCAGCCGCTCTTCTCCCTCCTCCCACTCCCTTCCCGTTTTCCTTGTGTGGGCGTTCCCTTTAGGGACTTTTGGCTTCCTTTGCCCTCGGTCGGCCATGTCTGCCTCCCGCCCCTCCCCAGTGCCTTCTAGATGTTTTGACCATGGCCCAGAATTGGCATCATGTCTGTTGTATTGCTTCGGGCCATGTTCTGTCGGTCCGATTCCCTGTCATGGTCTCGGTCCCATCATGTGTGTTCAGGGCCTTCCTGGACCACGGGGAGTGGTTGGTCAGTTCGCCACCGCTGGGGATCCACTATGGTGATTCGGGACCGGGTAACATCTAAAATCACCCTTTGTTGCCACAGTCAAGGGCTGTGGCTATGACTCTTGCACTTCCTGATTTTCTGTATGGGTGACAGCTTGTGCATTTGCAGCAACAGTTGACTGAGACTTAGAATTGTTTTTGGTATGTTCTGAACAGATTGATTCCTCACATTGAACCACTGCAGATGTTTCAGTTCGTAGTTATATCTCTAGGTCACAAGATAGTGAAGCAACAATGGTTTTCTCTGAAGTGTGTTCTGAAGGTGTTGTCCTCAGCTCTGATTTTGGATTAGGTGCATCAGAGACAGCAGTGCTTCTTCCACTCACAGTTTCCTCTTTCTCTCCAATCTCCCCCGCCCCCACACCATTCAGTGCACCAGCCCCTCCCCCTTTTGCTGCCCCCTGGAAGGCTGAGTATCCTAGATGGAATTGGAAGGAGGGAAGTCCTCCCTTCTTCTTCCCTATCTGACAGGAATTAACCCCCAAGAGCATTTCTCCTGGCTGGTGAAGCGGGGGGGGCAGCCTCCACTCTGTCCATTGCCTGGGTGCTGCTGCCTCCATTGATTGGTAGCAACTTCCCTGCCCCATACTGCTAGGAGCTGGGAACTCTGCTTTTGTGTCTGCCTATGTGAACCTATAAACCAGGGAAGGGAAGGAGAAAGTGTTTCTTTGTAGGCCTGAAACAAGAAATCTCAGTGTGTGTTATTTCTGTTGACAGCAGGGCAATCACCAAGAGTTACCAGCTTTCCCAAAGTTTTTGCCAATTTTGTTATTTTTCTTGAGTTGAATGGGGATGCTATTTGGCCAGTCCCAAACTCTGCATGTGTGACACATGCCCAGTCCCAGGAGATGTGGAGACAAAAATGTGCTGGCTAAGCATCGGGGAAGTCCTAGGAATTGCCATAAAAGTGCTGTAAAACTGCCATAAAGCTTTCATAAAATTACCAGAAACTGTCATTGTGTCACTTTCTGGGACTTTTTCATCAAAGTCTTGGAAAGGGATGAAAAATGACAAAGTCCCAGAAAGTGACAAAAATGACGAAAAAATAGCAGAAGCACGGAATCACCAAAAACAGAAAGTACTGAATACTGATGGACACTCACAAGCACTCCCCAAAGGCCAATATTTCCATTCAGAATGGGAAATATCTCAACCCTATTCCTTTGTCATTATGCCTGGTGGGGGAGGGCAGCTGTAACCCCAAGTTCCCTTGTCCCTCTGTCTCAGCCTCCTTCTCCTTGCCATCATCAACCCCACTCTGCCTATCCTCTTCCAGTGCCATGAAATCCCCCTTTTCGCACCTATTAGCATCCCCCATCCATCTCTTGTTGTTCCTAGGACCCCAGTCCCACTTCTACCAGCCCCCAGAGTCCCCTCTGCCCCACTGATCCTTCCCAGCTCCTAGTGTCACTTCACCCAGCCCCCAGAGAAACCCACCTATCTATCCCTCCCAGTTCCTAGCCGCTAGTATCATCCCTTCATCCTTCATTCACAGCCCCCAAGACCCCAGTACCAATTCTCTCAGCCACTAATGTCACCCCTCACCCATCCTTCCCAGATCCCAGCACCCCAGTCCCACCTCTCCCAGCATCTACTGTACCCCAGCCCCTAGTGTTCCCCACCCCGTATCGATACCTCCTAGTAGGGATGGGCGAACGTGGTTCGGATGTTCAGAGTTCAGACCGAACTTGGTCTGTTCGCACATCTGAACCGAATGTCTGAACCGAACTCTTGAATGACCGAAGAGTTCGGTCATATTTGGATGAGTTCAGATGAGTTCGGGGGCGGTAAAAACGACTTTTCAGTTGGAAAAATTAGGTTTTGTTTTCGTTTTGGTTTTTATAACGCTATTTTTGAATGTTCGGCTAAGTTCAGTCAAACTGAACTCGGGTTTCGAACTGAACGACCGAACATCCGAACCGTGTTCTGTTCGCCCATCCCTACTGTCAGGGCTCACACTGCCCTGGTGGTAGGGGGTGGTCAGCGTGCGATTGCCTGGCAACGTCCCGATGCGAAGGGAATCCGGGAGCGCTGGGTTCACCACTGTCAGGGGGGCCTCTCCATGCTTGCGGGAGAATCTGGGCCCCGCCCAGACACAAAGTACGCCACATGCAGTGTTAGGCTCAGCGGCGGGTTGGGACCCCACCCTGAGCACGCCAATCCTCTTTGGGGCTGCAGCTATATAATGCTCTTTGGGGCTGCAGCTTTGGGGCCAGGAGCCGCCACCGGTAATCATTTTGAGAGGCTGGCCCCCTGGTGCTTTGTGTATACTGTCCTGCCTGAATCCTTGATCAACTGCGAGATTTAAGTGAATGTTTCCTATGTCCCCTCCTCCCTCCACAGAGTGAATTGGTGGTAAGAGTGCTTGTGTGTTTGTCTTGTTAAGTGCTAGTTTCTGTGTTTCTGAGTATTTGAATTGAAATCCGGGTGTTTGGGTTCCCTAGTTCCTTCGCTCCCTAACCTAACTCCTCCCTGCTCTCTCCTTACAAGACTCCCTCCCCTGAGCACAAGTCCTATCCCCCTTACTCCTTCCTCTTCCCTGTGACCCTTCCCTCTTTCCTCCCTTCCCCAGGACCGCCTGCCCCTTCCCCCTTATCACTGACCCTCACAGTGCCCAGGTTCCTGTATATTCCCCTGAGCAGCTGGGAAATTCCTTTGTGTCTTTCCCCCTTTTTGGGGGTAATTGACTTCCTCTCTTTCTTCCCTATGATGAGTTGGGTTGCCTTCTGATTTGGAGGAAATGCCCACACAACACCCTAAGGGATCGTTATACCTCAATAGATATCTCTTTGCCAGAGGAAGCCTCCCGTTCCCCCTGTCCCCTTCCCCTTGCTCTCTGTTTCTCCCTTTGGGCTCTCCCTCTCTTCCCCTACCCCTGTGACACCTACCTCCTAGCTCCCAGGCCTCCAGTCTTGCTTCTCCCAGTCCCCAGGGTAATTCCCGCCCATGCCTCCTCCGTATCCATCTCTCCCAGCTCCCAGGACTCCAGGTGCACTTCTCCCAGCCCCCAGGATCCCCACCTCACCCCATCTATCCCTCACAGGACTCCAGTTACCTTTCCAGCTCTCAGTGCTTGGAGGAATGGGGAGGGTGGGGTTTGGGATCTAGGAGAAGGGGTCTCCTTGATCCCAAACCCCTACCCTCCCCATCCCTCCAAGCTCAAACTCTGACCACCTTCCCATCCCTCCAATTCTTCCATTCCCTCCCAGTGCCGTAGTTCATTCCCTACTCTGCCCCATCACTCCATTTCCTCCAGTTCCATGAAGTTCATAAAAAACTTCACTCAAGAAGGTGCAGGGGGGAGGTTGCAAAGTTATGACTGCATGTGACAAGCAGGAAGGGGGTTTTGACCATAATATAATGTCAGTAGTTTCATTTTACTAATTTTCAATTACATTTTTATGTTTCGAAAATTAAAAAGATATTTCTTAGGGGTACTAAATTAGTGGTATTAAAATGTGTGCAGAATGACCAACTGACAAAGGGGCTTGTGGGTAGGTGGATTAAAGACAGTCTGCGGTCTATATGTCTGTGACCTCATGCCCAGCTACACTGCCTCGTGTTGTAGCTGTCATCTCCCCTCCTTTGTAAAGGATACAGGCAGGCAGACACCTTTGGTGGGAAAGAGAGCTCTCCAAGGACTTGTTCCCATGAAATATTTACCCTGCACTCTACCCTGGAGCGTTCATATGACACACTGTGCACTATTTCCCACCTTGAGGAGGAGGGAAGTACCTCCAGTCTGAATCACTTGATGCTGGCCACTTTCAGAGGCTCCTGAGCTAGATGGACCATTGGTCTGACTCTCCTAAGTAAAAATATTTACCCTGAGCTCTACCCTGGAGTGTTCATATGACACACTGTGCAAGGTTTTCCACCCTGGGGAGGAAGTACCCCCAGTCTGAATCACTTGATACTGGCCTCTTTCAGAGGATCCTGGGCTAGATGAACCATTGGTCTGACTCTCCTAAGTTCTTACTCTCCAGCCCACAAATGTCCTTGCTTGAAGTCAGTTATGTTGGGGGGTAAGAGCAGTCTCATGAAATACTTCTCATTTCATGTCAGTTTATTTGGCATAGTTTAGCCCACTGGGCATTTTGATGAACCAATGCAAATTCACTTGATTTGTCTTATCTTGTTTTATGGATACTATTTGTGTTCTTAGGTAGCTGGATAATAAAGTATAAAACCACCAACACAAGCTGCAACAGGGCAGTGATAGGATAGACAGCAGGAGTCATGGGTAAGCACTCCATCCAGACATTTTATTACACAGCACAGAGAGCACAAATTATGGAGACACAAAAAGACCAAACTTACCCCCACGCACATCCTTAGTGCTGCTGGAACAAAATTTTGAACAAACAATTTCACCAATTTGTGCTTGTTTGTGCAAAGCAAATATTGAAGTCTGATTTGTAATGATTTGTTCACAGAATTTGTTCTGAATTTCTATTCGTTGCTTTAATCATTTTGGAATGCCGGGATTTCGGGGTTCACCACTTCCCTCACTTCATTAGTGTATATTTTGGAATTAAGTTCTCTGTGGCTTCAGCAGGTTTTCTTGACAGGTTTTTTAAATGTGAATTTGATTGGTCCACCCATCTGTGTGACACATCACAAGAAAATGTATTGAATAATAAAATAATAAATAACAAAGTGAATAATAGCAATACTACTAATAATTTTATTTTTATACTGTCTCTCCACCAAAAGAGAATCAGTGTGCTGTAGTGGTTAAGAGTGCAGTACTTGGACCAGGCGGTAGGGGGATCCCCCGGGTTCAAGTCTCACCTTAGCCATGAACTCACTGGGGGTATTTTCAGATGTGGCGGGGCCAATTGGCCCCGTCACGGAAACAGCCCTTTGATTCCCCACTGGGCCACCACGTCATGGGCCAACAGATGCGGTGAATGATCCCGTCAGGGAATCGGGGAGGGGATGGGGCTGTGTGGCGCAATGTGGGGCCGCACGGCCCCGCCCCCCCACGCTTCCCTGCTGCCCACTCTCTTGGGAGATGGGTGGGCACCGCGGCCAATGCAGCTGCAGCGCCCACCCGAATAGACCACATCCCGGAATCCTGCTGGGGATTCCGGGCCGTGGTAGCCATCCAGATGAGATGGCTCCCTTCATCACAGTGGGAAATCTCATTTGCCACGCGATCTGGGATGGTCTGGTCGGGACCTCCGATTGCATGGTGAATCTGATTCCCCGCCGTGATTGACCATGGAGAACATCTGGGGGAGGGGGAACTTCCGTTCCCCCTACAGATGTGACGGGACCATTCTTGCCCGGTGGGAATCCACCGTGATTGAGCGTGATCTCGTCACGTCTGAAAATACCCTGGGTGACCTTGGGCCTGTCAAAGATCTCTCAGTCTAACCTACTTCACAGAGTTGGTGTGAGGATTAAGAGTTGAGTTAATTAGTTTAATTAGTTAATGGTTACAGTTAATAAATTAAAAAAATGTAAGCCACCCTGAACCTAAGGGATAGGGTGGAATAAAAAATCTAAATAAATAAATGGCACTTAGAGCACTTTGGAACCTGCAGTGGATCCTGAAAGCACCTGGAGAATAAATAAGTCTTCAGATGCTTTTTAAAGGTAAGGAAGGCAGAACCGAGATGAACATCAGAAGGGAATAGGTTTCACACTGAAAGGTCTGCCACACCAAAGGCCCAATCACCTGCATACTTAAGTTATGATGGGATCCCCAAACAGCGGGTAGTTTCTGATCACAGATAATCATCAGAGAAAGGTTCCAAAACAGGCCTCTGTCATTCAAGGCCCTGAAAATCAGCCGTGTAATCTTAAATTCAATCCACTGCTCTTATGGTGGCCACTGATGCATCGGCAGAAAAGAGGACAAACATCTGTGTGACATTTACATACACTAATTTTATACTAATTTATGCAAATGTGTGGAGCAGGGGGCATGCCCAGAAGTGGGTGGAGTCAAGCTAATGGTAGACGAGGCCAACGGTAGGTGGAGCCAACCAAATGGTTAAGCCAGTGTTGTGGCTTAACCCAGCAGCAAGGAGTTCCTGGAGTTAACACTGGAGAGAGAGGAGAAAATTGTGTTTTTAAGTATCTCAAGCCGGTAATAACTACCAGTGATTCTCTACCATTTCAACCAACTTTTATTTTTCTATTTGTCTTTTGTTTTTTGTTTCCTTTTTTATGGGGAATAACACCAAAGTCAACCTCAGAAACCTTTGAACAATATTGCACATAAGAACATTGGGGATAATGACCCAGGTCACCCTGTAAACCCTTTGAACAAGTTTGCACATAGTATTGGGGGTAACACACACACATCACTCTGAGAAGCCTTTGAACAACAGTGCATATAAGGATATTGGGGGTAACACACCCAAGTTACCCTGAAAAACCTTTGAACAAGTTTGCACATAATGTTGGATAACACACCCACGTCATCATGAGAAACCTTTGAACAACAGTGTACATATGAACATTGGGGGTAGCACACCCAAATTACTCTGAAAAACCTTTGAACAAGTTTGCACATAACATTGGGAGTAAGGTAACACACCGACGTCATCCTGAGAAACCTTTGAACAAGTTTATACATAAAAACATTGGGGATAACACACCCACATCAACCGTAGAAACCTCTGAGCAATATTGTACATCTAACACCAAGTCTGCAAGAGGAAGGAGAGAAGGTGCAAAGAGGACCTGAGATCCCTAGACTGCTTGGCTAGCTGGCCAAGTTTCTGGAAGGGTGAGTGCCTTCCAAAAGGGTCAAAGCAAAATAAACTATCCAGGCACTAAACTGTGTTTGCTCCAGTGTGAACCAGCTATCTGGGGGAGGGAAAAGATGCAGAAATGCTTTTAAAAGCCTCCTGGCTGGCTAGGGAGATGTGATGCACACTGCAGCTGGGCAGCTTCAGGCTGGGGACCAGAGCTCAGCAGTTGGGGGAACGATTGGGCAATGAGCACTGCTTTAAGGGGGGAATCCTTCCTTCCTGGATTTAATTAATTACGCAGCTCCCTGTTCTGAACAGCACAAGCTGTCAGAAATACAGATAATGCAGATTCTCACACACACACATAGTCTCTCTCTCTCTCTCTCTCTCTCTCACACACACACACACACACACACACAGATTTTCTCACACACACAGACTGTCTCTCTCCCCATCTCACACACACACACACACTCAGATTCTCTCACACATAGATTCTCTCTCTCTCCTCGGCACTCACACACTCACACACACACACACACAGAGACAGATTCTCTCTCACACACAGACTCCCTCTCCCCATCACACACACACACTCCCCATCTCTCTCTCACACATACAAACATACAAACTCTCTCTCTCTCTCACTCACACACAAACACTTCTTTGAGTGGCACTCTCACACACACTCACAGATTCTTTCACACACAGACTCTCTCTCTCCCCGTCACACACACACACACACACACACACACACAGATTCTCTCTCTCACATGCAAACTTTCTCTCCCTCAGACACACACACACAGACACACACACACACACACACACACACACAGGATTCTTGCACACAGACTGAGACTCTCTCTCTCACACACACATGCACAGATTCTCTCTCACACACTGGTTCTCTCTCCGTCACACAAACTCACTCGCTCGCACACACACACGTCTTCAAGTGGCTCTGACCATTCTCACTCCACCCATTGGTGTGAATGGTCAGAGCTATCTTGAAGAACAGAAGGCTGCAACCTTGTAAACAAGGTTCTTCAGATAGCTCTGAATGTATGTGAGAATGATCGGAGCTATTTTGAAGAACCTTGTTTATAAGGTAGTGACCTGCTTCTCCACACAAGGTTGGGTGCTGCTGCGGGAATCTGAGCAGAACTCTCAGGACAGGAGAGGTAAGTAGGTGCCGCCCAGGGCACCCTGGCAGGTGGGTGGAAGGGGCAGTGGAACTTCCTCCCCATCCACCCCCCACCCAGGCTGCTTCTGAGGGCAGGGGCATGGCAGGGGACCCCTAGCCAGCAGTCCCAAGCAGCAGGGCACCCTGGCAGGCGAGTGGAGGGAGTGGTAGAGTTCCTCCCCCTCCACTCCACCCACACTGCTTCTGAGGGCAGAGGGGAGGGGGGACCCCTAGCCAGCAGCCCCAAGCTTGTTTAGTTACTCACAGATCTCGGGCCTCAGTACTGACACTGGCAGGCAGCAGCCCTTAACCACTCCAGGCAGCAGCCGGAGACCGACAGAGATCCATCCTGGCTGTCGCCGGTCAGGCTCAGGAATCAGAGTGGTGGAGAGATGAGACGGAGCACAACATGGATTGAACTTGATGTCAGTTCAGTCACACGTGCTGTGTCAAATGTCCGCCAGCTGGCTGGAGCTGCGCTCTCTGCACTTCCGCTTTTGGTGGAAATGCAGAGAATGCAACTGTGGACAGCCAGCAGTGAGACTCAGGGATGGAAGGGGAAATCCGGATGCTTCAATGTTCTGGTTCCCCTTCCATTCCAGAAATCGGGAGTTGTGAAAACTGGACGGTCCGGGAAAATTCCAGAACCCTGGTCACCTTATCTGCTCTACAGGCAGCCAATGCAAAGAATGAAGAATAGGTATCATATGATCATGGTTGCCCAAACTAGTAAGCAGCCATGCTGCTACATTCTGCACAAGCAGCAAGCAGCAGAGAAGTACTGCTGGAAGTCCATAGAAGAGAGAAGTACAAAAATCAAGTCTCATGGTCATCAGGGCATGGGGTCACTGTGGCAAGGTCAGTCTGGGATGAGTAAGTGTGTAGCTTACGCAAATTGTGTAGCTGAAAAACTAATATTGCAGTCTGTTCTGCAGACCTATAGAGGTGCTGCATTCTCCAGTCACTGCTGCACAGCTCATTCCCAGGGAGACCCAGCTGAGAGGTGAAAAGCAAAGGCAGATTATGAGATGTGCAAGCCAGGCAGGTGGCAATGGAGCTAGGACACAAAGAATTAGACCTGCTGCCTTGTTTGAAAATGCCCTGCATTGTGGATCTGGCTCTGTGCAGAGGCACTGGGTAGGTAGGGTTATGGCTTCACATTCTTATGGTAACAGACAAAGCAATGTCAGCACCACACACACGGGTCTAGCTAGGTTGGAATGGGCCCAGATGCAAGAAATGGACTCCCACTCCCCCAACGACATTACCATCCTCTCCCCTGTCCCAACTCCTCCCATCCTTCCTTCCCCCAGGACCTCTCCCTCCCTCCACTTCTTGCACCTGAGACCTGGAAACTGCAGCTGCACTGCCTGCCTCATGCTTCTGCCACCACTGGTACTTGCTCTGTCCTGTGCTGCCCACTGGTTGGGTCCCATGCCCACCACACACTGCAGGCACTTCTGGTCAGCTCAGTCTTCATCTGGCAGCTCCACAGTAGGACAGGATTTTTGCCCCACCCCTAGCCCCCCAGCCCAGGCCCCAGGACAAATGTTCCTCCTGACCCTATGATAACTATGCTCCTGACTGGACAACAGAAACAGACATTACTTTTAAGAAGGAGCCATAGCTGGGTTAGTTTGTCCTAGGGACTTCTCCTTTTACTGGCATCCCAGGATAATGCAGAGGATCCTGACTGGTTTAAATTATGCAGCTCCACAGAAACCCTGTTTTACATGTGCTGACGAATTTGACCATTGGTGCTATGATCATAAGTGTACAGGATGATTTTGCAAAGAACTCCTATCTCTCTGATGTACTGAGTTTCTCATGACTGAAAACACAATGGTAGCTCTGGAGGATGAGTTCTTTGGGAAATCTGGCCACTTGTCTGGTTTGTACAGAGCTAGCCTGAGGTTTCCCTGATTGGCCCCTGCAGAGGAGGGCATTTCCATGTGTAAACCGATTGTGCATTCTTGCACCATCTCAGTACTGTGGATGCACAAAATTAATACAGGCTCATGGAACCGTTTCTATTGTTAATTTAAACCCATTTTTTCTTAAAGTGATGTTTTAGCATCAGAAGAGAATATCTAAGTCCTGCTGTGGGCTACCTCTTTCTCAGTGTGCAAAGACTCCATTAACATCCATTAGAGGTGAAACCAATATCCAGAACAAATACCAAATTCAACAAAGTGGGTCTCTGTTTTGGTTTATGCAACCTGGACATCAGCTACATTTGGTGGCATTTGTTTCTATATCTATTTCTATTGGCTGGGTTAATTTTCACTTGTTCATTTTCAGTCACTTTGGTTGGTTGTTCATTTCGATACTCCTAGTTCTTCAGGTACTATTTAGTACTTTTTTTTTTTTTTTTTAAACGAATGCCAATTTGAATTTAATTGAATGATGCAAAATTGAACAGCAAAATACTGAGGCAGTGATTGCCTGTAGTGACCAATTAATATCAGACACGAACAGCCAAAATCCAGAAGCTCGAAAAGTAAACAAAAGGAATGAAGTGAATTAAGTTCTGAAATACTGGACAACAAAAGAATTAGTCAAACTGACTTGAGATTTTTTTGCCAAAGGACGAATACAAATTTGGTACCAGAGCCGAATAACCAAATTATATTCCTGAATATATATTCCTGAAGCTCGCAGGGGAACACTCCCTTTGACCACCTACCTGCTTGTTGCTGCTGCGGGGGGGCTCTGGAGCTCCGCTCGCCTCGCCGCCACCGCCGCCGCTGCCGCTGCTGGGTCCCGTTGCTGGGGCCGCCGCCGCCGCTTCTCAGCCCCGCCAGACACCTGCGGGGAGAAGATCATCGGACAGTAAGGTTGGGGGCTAGGGGGGGAACGCAGAGGGCAGCCACGTGGGCTGTCCTATCCCCTCCCCCCCACCCAGAAGTAGCGGGGGCATAAAGCCCCAGGGACAGCGGCGGAGCCGCAGAAGCTCGCAGGGGAACACTCCCTTTGACCACCTACCTGCTTGTTGCTACTGCGGGGGGGCTCTGGAGCTCTGCTTGCCTTGCCTAGCCCCCAGCCTTACTGTCCGGTGATCTTCTCCCCACAAGTGTCTGGTGGGGCTGAGAAGCGGTGGCGGCGGCCCCAGCAACGGGACCCAGCGGCGGCGGCAGCGGCGGCGGTGGCGGCGAGGCAAGCGGAGCTCTAGAGCCCCCCCACAGCAGCAACAAGCAGGTAGGTGGTCAAAGGGAGTGTTCCCCTGCGAGCTTCTGCGGCTCCGCTGCTGTCCCTGGGGCTTTATGCCCCCGCTACTTCTGGGTGGGGGGGAGGGGATAGGACAGCCCACGTGGCTGCCCTCTGCGTTCCCCCCCTAGCCCCCAACCTTACTGTCCGATGATCTTCTCCCCGCAGGTGTCTGGCGGGGCTGAGAAGCGGCGGCGGCGGCCCCAGCAACGGGACCCAGCAGC
>QEPC01000434.1:81727-92922 GCA_003113815.1 Sphenodon punctatus | reverse complement strand
GCTGTGGAACTCCCTTCCGGAGGAAGCTCGCCTGGCCCCAAGCCTTTTGACATTTCGGCGGAACTGTAAGACCTGGCTGTTTGCCCAGGCCTTTGGGAGGGAGGGTGGGGAGGGATGATTTTAGTCCCCCACCCATTTAGTTCATTTAGTTTATTTGGTTATTATGTTTCTAGCCCTGTTTTTATATGATATGTTTTTATATGATATGTTTTATATTTATATTTTAAAAATTTTAATGTTGATATTGACTGTTGTGAGCCACCCCGAGCTGCACTGCAGGATGGGGCGGGATATAAATTTGTAAAATAAATAAATAAAAATAAATAAAATATTAAAAAGGACATTCGTTTTAGCACTAATGGCTATGGGGCTACTCAGAGTCCAAACAGACAGTGTAAGCAGGGCTGGGCCCACACTCTGGGCCCCCAGTTCCCAGCCTGACAGTGGCCAGGAGCTGGGGCCCCCACACGGGGCCCCACTGGCCGACTGACCGATAGGTCCACATTTCCCCTGACAGACAGCGAGGAGGGGGGTGACACGGAGTGAGGGAGAGACAGGGGTCCCCCCCTCCCACATCCATGCCCCCCCCACTTCCGGTCAGTCTCGGCCACGGAAAATGTGACAGAGGCGGGGATGAGGACTAACCAACTGAGGCTGAAACCTGACAAGACGGAGGTGATGCTGGTGGGTAAGGCGATGGAGATGTTGGCCCCCATTATTGTCGGGGTCTGCCCTGCATTGGTACTCCAGGTACGGAGTCTGGGGGTGCTCCTCAATGCGCAGCTCTGCCTGGATGCCCAGGTGGAGGCTGTGGCGAGGAGTACCTTTTGTCAATTTCATCTGGTGTGATGGCTTCAGCCGTTTGTCTCAGGCTCTGACCTGGCCACCATCATCCATGTTTTCATCACCTCCATATTGGACTACTGTAATGCGCTCTACGTGGGGCTACCCATGGTGACTGCTAGGAAACTGCAGCTGGTGCAGAATGCGGCGGTCCATCTTCTGGTAGGATTGGGTCGCTGGAAACATATTACACCAGTGCTCTGCTCTCTGCACTGACTGCCGGTGGTTTTCTGGGTCCGATTCAAGGTGTTGATTTTGGCCTATAAAGCCCTAAATGGCCTAGGTCTTACCTATCTGCGGGACCGCCTCACTCCCTGAGTGCTGGATCGACCCCTGCGGTCATCTGGGGGCACCCTGCTCAAGGTCCTCCCGAGTCTTCTGGGTGACCACGCAGGGGAGGGCATTCTCGGTGGCCGCACCACGGCTGTGTAACTCCCTTCTGGTGGAGGCCCAGTTGGCCCCAGATCTCCCCTCTTTTCTGAGAAGTTGTAAGACCTTGCTGTTCCACCAGGCATTTGGTGGGGGAGATGGATGAGGGGGTGGAGGTTTTTTGGGGGGGTATGGGGTTATTTTCTTTTCCTCCTTTTAGTTGTTTTAATTGTTGTTTTAATGTTGTTTTACAAATTGTAAGCTGCCCCAAGATGCCTGTGGCAGGAGGGGCGGGGATGTAAAAGTTTGGAAATAAATAAATCCCCCCTGACTGGGACAGCCAGGCAGTGGGGGGGGAGGGGAGCCACCAGCGGAAGTGAGGCAGAGGCAGAGGCCCCACCTCTCCCACACTCCCTGCAACTTCCAATTTAATCTGCCACTGCTGCATCCACTGCCACGGGAGCCTGCTGGTGGGAGCTGCCATGGTGAGTGGGCCCGTCGCAGGACCCAGCACAGCGAGGGGCGATGTCACAGTGACGGATGCAGAAGGTAAATGCCCCTGAAATGGCTGGGCCTGGGGATGGGTAGAGGGGACTGGAGTTCCCCTCCACCCGTCCCTGAGCCAAGGCCCGGGTAGAACCCCCCAACCGAGCCGGGGAGTGCCCGCAGGCCCGCATTTCTCCCCTGGGCATTTCTCCCATCGGGGAGACTGGGCCCCACATTTCTCCCCTGCCCTGCATCCCGCGGATCCTAAGGCTGGCCGTGAGTGTAAGTTTAATCCAGAATCCTATGGAGGAAACTCTGTGGTGCTGTTTGCCTAGAGACAACTCACAAAGGCTCATTTGACCATAAACAGGGGTTAGAAGTGATGCAGTCTACTCCTTAGGATTTGTTTCTCTTCCCATCACACATCACAGACTCTCCTGCATGAGCTTGACGATAATAATATCTAAGTTCAGTTTTAGTTTTGGAGCCCATAAAATTCCAAGGGAATTAGAGAACTGGAAAGGCAATGGTCTCATTCCCACCTCACCAGATTAACAATGCACAGCCCTCCCAATATGTATTAGAACTGTTCATCACTCTCTCCCTAGCATCATATTGCAAGCTGGCAGCAGAGGAGCATGGGCTGTATCAAGACAAATCTCAGTGCTGTGGGAGAATAAGCAGCCAATTCCTTCCAGCTGCAGTAGCCCCTAGGCAGGTTGTTGAGAACAATTGACTCAAGACACTGAAACCCATCAGATATGTTCCTCTGACAAGTGGCCTGATATGCTGACCCTTCTCGTGAAAGTTGACAGTTCCGGGATCATGTTCTCCCAGACTCTTCTCTTTCTGACAGCTTGGAATGGATGTAATCATCCTTGCCATGCCTGCTAGGATCTCTGTCTCCACCTGCTAACATTCATTCAGGCCTATTTGGAAAAACATTTGTGGCCAGGACAATGGCACTACTGTCATTGATGTATGGGCTGCTCTGAAGACTCCAATTACTGTTCCTGGATCCATTTGCCCTGATGCTCAGTGGGGAAAAGGGGGAGTCTTAGGCTCTTGTATGCCCTATCCCTGATCTGAGAGGCATGACACTACTTGCCTGCCTGCGCATGGACCAATAGCAATAACCAACCAGCCTCTGGGGTGGCAGTCTCAGTCCCCAGGCAAAGTAGGGGTCAGGCTGAAAGAGCCCAGTGAAGTTCAAAGATGCCCAATCAGAGCTCTAATATCTATGCAGTGAGTGGTGCTTTGTTCTGGTGATTCACATTGACACGTTACTATGCGGGTGTCACCTAGAAGTCCAGCCCACATATATTTTTTTTCTTTTCCCTTTTTTCAAATCTGGCCTCCTCTGTACCTGGGCTCATTGTGGATACTCAGCCATTCCCGGTCCTCGTGGCATACTAGGAATTCTAGTGGCTCATTTAGCCCCTGGCAAGATAGCTGCTTCATGTCCCTGCACAACAGAAGAATTTGGAAATGCTAGGTTAGCTCAAGTCTTCTCATCACCACAACCAGATTGATTTCACCATCACTGTGCGCTGGACCAGGTTCCTCCCTCAAAGCCATTACAGCCTGTCAGGTAGATATTATGCATTTCCCAAATTAGATATTTGCCTAACAGACCATAACAGCAGTGACAGGATTCTGAGAGTCTATCGGGTGAATAGAAATGCTCCAAAAAGCAGAAGATCTGCATACTGAGCCATGGCTTAACCTGGAAAACCCCACTCTCTGGGAAGAAAAAAAGAAATGGTATGTGATAGTTGCACTAATTCTAATGGAAAAGCTGTGTGCATCTCCCAAGGAGGAAAAGAGTTTTCTTAGAAATTCATCCAGGGGACTGGTCTCTCCATCCAAGATAAATAATAGACATTTTATAACATTCACCAAGGAAGTTCTCATTAAGTAGGACAGAACAGAATAGCATCAAGTGCCTACACACTGTGTTTCCGAGTGCTGTGATATTCAGTACACACTTGGGGCGTGCAATTAGTTTCATTTTTATAGTTACTAAAATGAATGGAGCCCCGTTCTTTTTAGTGAGACACAAAAATGACTGAATAAGCAAATGCCATTAATTTGCTTTGTTTTAGTTTAAAAATAAAAAAAATTTTAAAAAAATAAATCATTGTGCATGTACAATGGCTGTTGGACAATTCTGCACATATGCAGCCTTTTCCAAAATGGTGGCAGCATTGTCGCCATTTTGGAAAAGGACAGCCAGTTCATGCATGCACAAAATGGACACTGTGCATGTGTAGGCTGCCTGCCCTTTTCCAAAATGAAGGTGACACTCCTGCCATTCCAGAAAATGGTGCACATGCACCATTTGGTCCAGCAGCCATTTCAATTAAAAATTAAAAAAATTAAAAATCACAGTGTATGAACAAAAGGGCTGCTGAACCCTTCTGCATATGTGCACCATTTAGAAAAGCATGCACATCTGTGCATGCACAGATTGGTCTGGTGGCCATTTTGCACATACACAATGATTAAAAAAAAATGAAATAGCTTTTTAAATGAGAAAAAAAAATGAATGGGTTTTCAACAGAAACCCTAAATCGCATGATTTTTTGTCAAATGAAAATGGATGGGGTGCTTTCTTCATACCCCCTAGTACATGCATCCTGATCCAGTTTAGGGAATTACATTCCATTAGCCACAGACTGCTCCTGCAATTCCAGATGGATATGCGGGGACAGATCCTGGGCTGGGACGCATCAGCATCACCCTACTGATACCAGTGGAACTATCCAATTATTATTCCTGCTATGAAGTATTGGAACCATCCCCAAAGCCTGTCAAAATCAATAGGAGGGGTGACTTTCTGTTGATTCTCAGTCGATCTGTAGGGACCAGCTGCATTCCACTCCAGGCATAGCTGCATTTCCGTAACAGGGCAGAGCAATCTATTGGGTATGGAGTTTGCAAAGCATTTGGGGATAAAGGGCATGGCATAAACACATTCTTTTGTTTTACAGAAACCATGTGCTTCCCTGGGCACAAAATCTGGCCTTGGGCATGTCGGCCAGAGTGGCTTTGAGTACAAAATGCCAGGTCTGTAACATTAGCTGAATGAAGTTTTCATGCCTGAATGACTTTCTTCTCCTCATGGGTACTTTGGATGAGGAGCAGATGAGAGGCCTGGAAACTCCAGCACCCAGAGCTCTGGGAGATTATCCCCCCCCCCCCCACACACACACACACTCCAGCTTGACTATTTCTTTGTGTCTTAAACAGCAATTAAGAATAAAAGTGGAACTGCCTTCACTCTGTCTGAACCTTGTCCCTCTGCAACGCTGCTCTGATTTCCATCTCATGCATATCTTATTTAACATTCTGGATACTGTTTTGAGTGCCCCAATATTTTAAAATAAATTGCTGCATGTAAAAGGCTTAATGTCACATTCTGTTATTCTGACTGTTAAAAGGAAAGTGAAATCTTCAATGGGGCTAGTGGAGCAGAAGCGATCAAACAGTGGGAGGTCCTATTAATGTGTATTACGTTTCATTATTCCAGCTCTGCATGTCAAGCAGTGCCTCATCAGAACGCACGCAACAGATCAGAGCATTAACTCTTTGCAAGCAAATGGGGGGCAGGCTTTTGAAAGTCAGGTTTTGCTACATGTTTTCTGAGCTTTGTCTTCCTGATGTAGCTGCTGTGTCCTTTATTTCCCTGCCTCCCACATCTGTGTGTGTGTGTGTGTGCACGCGCACGCGGTCCCAGTGCCATGCTGTTGTTAGCTTCAACAACACCGTATGAGGAACAGGTGGGGAACGAACAGCAAGTGTGAGTCTGAGAGAGGCAGATGGACTGTTGGAGTGACACAAAGCATGGGAATGGGGGAGGTGGGGGAGGGGAGAAGGCGAGAGCAAGATTAGAGTCCCAAATGCCAGCAATGAGCCATTACTTGACTTGACAAATGCTCAGCTGGGGAGTCACCCTAATGACTCCCAGTCTAGGAAGGTTCCCTTTGGGTGGCTTCTATTTATACCCAGTCCCAGTTGATCCTGTCCCCATCAGGAGCTCTCAAGGCTTGCTGCCTTCAAGGACATTGAAATGTGCTATACAGGCTGATTCTTTTTAAGACTCTTGCTTCAACACGAGCAGCGAGATGCAGTGTGGTCAAGAATGCACATCCTTTTATCGCAGCATCTCCAGCATGCAGGCCCTTGGGGGGGGGGGCAATGGGGGCAATTGCCCCAGACTTCACACATGGAGGGGACCACATCAACAGTGAAAAACAGTACCACAGAGGGGAAAAAAAAACCTCAAGGGGGGGGGGGCTCAAATGAACATTTATTTATTTATATATATATTTATTTATTTATTTATTTATTTTATTAGATTTTTTGGGCACAAAGGTACATCAAACATTAAAAACAACCAGTAGTAAATCTAAAACAGAAATAAAAACAAAAATATTCCCCCATACCCAACCCAACCTGCCACCCATCACCAGTCTCCCATTCTGAGACTGCTTCCTGAAAAGCCCTGCGGGGTGTGTTTAGAAGCACTGGAAGTAGCCAGCCACCATAAAAATCGCCATTCGCGTGGTCTTTTGAAGGTGCATTTTGGAATCCTTGATATTGGGGTTTCCAAAAAGTGCCTTCAAAAAGACCATAAGTGGCAATTCCTATGGTGGCTGGCTACTTCTGGTGCATCTAAATGCACCCTGCAGGGCTTTTCAGGAAGCGTGTTGTAGAATGTGCTGCATCTGGCTGCTCATATAAAAGCAGCCTCAGAATGGGAGACTGGTGATGGGTGGCAGGTTGAGTTGGGTATGGGGGGATATTTTTGTTTTTATTTCTGTTTTAGCTTTACTATTGGTTGTTTTTAATGTTTGATGTACCTTTGTATTTTAAAATGTTGTGAGTCGCCCTGAACTGCGAAGGCAGGAGGGGGCGGCCAAAAAAATCTAATAAAATAAATAAATAAATAAATATATAAATAAATAAATGTTCATTTGAGCCCCTCCCCCCGAGGTTTTTTTTCCCCCTCTGTGGTACTGTTTGTCACTGTTGATGTGGTTCCCTCCATGTGTGAAGTCTGAGGCAATTGCCCCCCCCCCAAGGGCCTGCATGCTGGAGATGTTGCGATAAAAGAGGGACAGAGAGAGCCCTGGCACCCAGAGCTGCTCAGTCGTAGTGCAAGGACAGGCTGGAGGCTGCAGAGATGGTAATCATAAACATGGAACGGAAGAAAGTAGAGTGGGAGACAGGTGAATTACTGGACAGAAAGGATAAAGAGGTTGAGAAGAAAAAATAGCACAAGAATATGGGGTGTGGACCCACAGAATCAGGGCTCTAGTGTCTGAATCGCAGGTCGGGGCTTGGCCTAGCCTTAGCTATCAGTCACTTTAATAGGTGAACCCTGCCCCTCTCCTCCTACATTCTGTTATGAGCAGAGTCAAGGTCTGGATTTTATAATTGAAGCTCATCTCTGCGCAGACTCTCCCTGACAAAATGTCTTGCTTTCAAGGGGGTAATTAGTAGGGATGGCAGTTTCAGTTTCAGTTTAAACCAAACTTGCCTGAAAAAAGGCATTTTTTTTTTAAACTGAAACACCCCTAAAAAGACCTGTCATTTATGGGTTGTTCCGGTTTTGTATTTTTCCCACTGAAGTCAATGGGAAATCTCCCCATTGAAGTCAATGGAAAATTTTCACATTGACTTCAATGGGAAGTGAAACCAAACTGCTCACACTACTTCCAAAACCTCACTCTCCATGGCCCTATTTCCCTCTCATCCTCCTGCCTCCCCTGGGGCCCTGGGATGTACTTACTGGTCTTGGAGAGCTTGATTAAAGCTTTGCCAAACTGTCACTGCAGGCCCCTTTACTGCAGCATGCTGCCGAGCTCTCTGCTCTTCAGTGCACATGTGCAAAATTCCAGTGTCATTGCCACAATTTTAGTTAAGGGCAGTGTCATTTTGTGCATGCACAGAATGGTCCCAGTGGCCATTTTGCATATGAGCACTAAGGACCAGCAGGCCCTGTACAACAGAAGTAGTGCAGCAGAGCTTCGATCAAGCTATGGAGGTTGGTAAATACATCTCCGGGGGTGGGGAAGAGAGGTAATAGGACCCCGGGAGATTGGGTGGGGGGGAGCGGAGGGGGAGGAGTTGGTTTAAGGGGTTTTACCAGATTTAAATACAAAACAGAACAAATCAAACCTGTTTTTAAATTTAGAAAAACCTTTAAACCAAAAGAACTGAACTTGTAAATCGGGACAGTGTCCCATTCCTAGTAGGTAGGTTGGAATAGATCCTAATGCAGAAGATAGAATCTCATCCCGCCAAACCCCCTCTCTCAGCAGAGGGGATGCAGCTGCACCGAGAAGCGTGGCACAGGAGGAATGCTTGTAGGCCCTGGGGCAGCTGCACTATTTGTCTCTGTTATAACTCCACCCTTGCTGGCATTCTCCACAGGACCCTATGCTGAACACATGGCTCAGGCTCACTGCCCTAGCTTTTTTCTCACTTGGCTGGTTTTCTGGAGTATCACTCCACCTTCTGAGAGTTTACTGCCCTGACACTCCCTCTGGTTTCATACCAGTTCAGGATCCCACATCACAAAGGTGTTACCTCTCTTCCTTTTGATGAAGATGCAAGACCTGGCTGTTCCGCTAGGCATTTGGTGAGGGTGTTGGGTGGGGTAGGTTAGGGGTTGATTTGCCCCCAGTTTTAGTTGAATTTTAATCTATGCTGTATTGTTTTAATCTATTTATTTATTGGTGTATTTTTGTATTTGTGTTTTTGATTGTTAGCCGCCTCGAGCTGGTGGAAGCAGAAGAGGTGGAATATAAATATTTTAATAAATATTACAATAAAATGAGAGCAGTACAAGCAAACCCCTCAGACATTTGGCCTCTGGGCTCATCAGCACTGGTGTCAAAGGGCAACCTACCAGGGTCGTAGCTAGGTTAGAATGGGTCCAGGGACAAGAAATGGACTTGGGCCCTCCCCCCATCACCAGACTCCCCTTGTACTGCCCCGGCCCCTCCTCCTCCTACAGAACTCTGGGTAGTTCCCCTGCTCAGAGACTCTTGAAGCACATGGAGTGAGGGAGAGAGAGAGTGTGGGGGGAATAGACCTGACAGACAGACACTAGTCTGGCTACACTAGCTTTAATGCAACCACATGCTGGATGCTAACCTCCCTGGAAGTTTACTACTACTATTTATCATTTCTATTGTGAAACTAGGCATATGCAGCACTGTACAGTCACAGATTATCAAAGACGGGGATCCTGCCCAGTGGGTTTAAAATCTAAGATGGACATGGGTGAGGGGAATACAGGAAAAGACAGACACACACATTCCCATTTTATACATGGGGAACAGAGGCTGAGAGGTTGTGACTTGCCCAAGGCCACCCAGTGAGTACATGGCTAGGGCAGGATTCAAATCCTGGCTTCCTAGGACCAAGTCCAGCACCTTATCCACCACACCACACTGGATTTTACAATTGTTTGCCTTTAACAACCACATTTACTTACTGGAAGAGTGGGTGGGGAGGTGGGTCTGCAGTAGGGGTTATAAGGTGTGTTCAGACAAGCACCTCCTCCCTACTCAATACCCACCGTGCTTGTGTGAAAAACCCACTGGTAACCATTAACCAGTGAATACTGGGTGAGTAATGCGCTTGTCTGAAAACATTAATAGGGGTGGCACTGGCACTAGGGATTTGCGAACAGAACGTGGTTCAGATATTCGGTAATTCGGTCAAAAGTTCAAGTTTGGGTTTGGTAGTTAAGTTTGAAAAATTTCAGTCTCACCGAATGTTTGGTGGAGTTTGTCCCCCCCCCGTGAGGCTGGGGGCCCTCCAGGGACCCCTGTGGGGGGGGGACCTTGGGGGCATAGAAGGCCATCAGAGACCTTGCAGCAGCAGCAGAAGGTACCAGGAAGGCTTGGAGCTTGGCACCCCGGCTTGCCCAGGCAGGCAGGGTTGGTGTTTGGCCCCCGGGGATGCCCAAGGGGTCATGGCAGACTGTCACAGACCCAGAAGCAGAAGAAGAAGAGACCAGGAAGGGTATGGGCTTGGCACCCCAGCTTGTCCAGCCAGGCAGGCTCAGCACTTGGCCCCTTGGGGTGCCTGTAGGGGCATGGCTGGTTGTCACAGACCCAGCAGCAGCAGCAGGAGCAAAGGCTGGGAAGGGTTGGGGCTGGGTGCCTGGCCTGGCACCTGTACTTGGCTGGGCATTGTAGGCTGCCAGGCATCGGTGAAGCAGCAGCAGACATCGGATTGCCCAGTAGCAGAACCTATGGTAGCAGCGGCAGCAGCAGATAGACACCTTGAGGAAAAGCAACTGCTCCACCAACTTGGCCTCCAGTCTCAGGAGGTGCAAACGTCCCCCACCCTATAAAACACCCGCTCACTGTCGCTGGGATACTTGTCGGTGGGCAGGACAAGAGACCCTTGGCCACATTGGACAGGGATGGCCACATGTCCCTCCGAGAGCTGTGTCACTGTGACAGTCCAGGCGGCCCGGGCCCGGATGCCGCGGAGGGACGCGGGGGGCTCGGCGAGGAGGATGAGGCTTACCTGAACCCGGCCGTTGCCCTGTCGGGCGGCGGTGGTGAGAGAGGGACCGGCAGAGAGGAAGAGCCGCCCGAGATTAGAGCGGCTACGCCGGGAGGGAGGAGCCCCCCGGCAAGACAGACAGAGCGGGGAATCGCAGGGAGGGATGGACCGATGATGTCATCAGGGAGCGCCCCGAGGAAGCTGGAGAGAAGCAGGCGCACCTGTGGAAGAGGCGTGGGCCACATAAAGGAGGACGAGGGCGAGGCAGAAGGGGGGGTGAGAGGATCCGGCGGAGGAGGGGGGCTGGGGAGAGGACAGTGGCTGTAACGGAACGGGACTGGGGACACCGGAGAAAAAGGGGAAGTCTAGCTCACGGGGAGACAGGGGGTTGGGAAAGCGGGTGCGGGGCAGGGAACCCTAGACACAGGCCTTGGCCTGCGGAGTGTCCCAGCAGGAGGGCAGGGGGTCGTCCCTGTCCCTCAAAGGGTCACGCCAGAGAGAAAGGGGGGCTCCCCGCCCGGCCGGCCCCGTATCTGGAAGCCGACCGGGCACAAACTTAGGGGGCCCGGGACAACTGGCGTAGTTGACAGGATCAGCCTGAGGGGGCGGGGTACGCATCCATCCTCTCGCCCACCCGGGGCCCGGACTCCCCGGTCCACCGGAGACCCGGGTAGGATGGAACCCAAGGCATTATTGAAGTGAGTCATGGAGACCCAGAATGCCCAATTAGAGAACCAGAGGGGGTACTTACAGCAGCTTACATCCGACTTGGCTACCACGCAGGCACGGAGCCAAGCTCAGATGGCAGAACAGGTGGCGGCATTATTATCTCCCGCCTTGAACGCGCTCAACTCCAACATGGCCGGAGCCGGGGAGCCCAAAGGACCCCCGGTGCGGCTGATGAAGATGGGCCCGGCCGACGACCCCGAGGCGTTTCTGAACACCTTCGAGAGGGTGGCCAC
>QEPC01000434.1:6069-48256 GCA_003113815.1 Sphenodon punctatus | reverse complement strand
TTGTGCAATGAAACACCTTAACTTGGCGACTGTAATTGTCTAATAGCCATAGAAAGACATCTTGTGACTGTACACTGCTTTTACAGTTTAAAAAAAAAAAAAGGAAAAAATGCACCAACAGAATTCAAATGCAATTACAGGCAGGTCACAGTTGCCAAGGGAGGAAAACTTAACCATTAACCCATTAGCAAGGATTGGTGACTGCAGGTACAGGCGGGGCATGGCTTCTGCAGCTGGGCGACCTCTTTCCCCGGGCCAGCCTTTTTAGGCTGACCTACACAAGGTATCAAACTTCTTTGTTGGACATATAAGTCACTTCCCAAAACAGAGGAAGACACAAGGATGCAGTGCTTTATAGTTGCCCCTTGCGAAGATGTTTTGGCAACAAAACAGTAACTTGGCGAAACTGAAGCCAGCTGTTGAGGTGTTTTATTAAGATGCTTTTAATGACACATTAGATCATCTTAGAAGAGCAGTAGCAGTTCTCAATCCTTACTCACTTTGGGGGGCTGAGAGAGGACTGGTCTTTGGATTCCAGCTAAACTAGGGTAGCCAGGAAGACAAGAAACTAAGCAATGAGTGTGACATTGACATTCCATTACAGCAAGCTAAAACTAAAAAAAAAAAGGACATGTCATGTTGAGCTTTGACATGAATTTAGGAAGTGGTCTCTGGAGGACTGCCCACCTTAGGTGTGTGGGTGTGTGGTGAGAACTTTGAAATCCATTCCACACACCAGACTTATGCAGGCCCATTCCACTCACAGGAATGAGGAATGACTGAGAGTCATTCCTCATTCTGAAACATACCTTCCCGCACACACTCAAAGTCAGAGATGTGTTGTTAAGATAACATAAACTGCAGCTGGACTACTCCCCTGGGCCAGCCTTTTTATGCTGAGTATTATGTGTCTGTGAGTAATTCACTCAGGTCAGGCTTGCCCGAACGGTGGGGGAGGGGACGTTTGGCTAGTTACCTGGCTACTAGTAGTGAACAAACAGTTTCCTCCTAACTGTTTGAGGTGGGGGTGGGGTACTCGGAGACTTCACAATAACATTCAACTTCAGTCCACTCAACTACCCTCCCTCCTAATAACTGATACTGCACCACTGGATGGCTGGCAAGTTCAACTTCAAGTTGTTTGTAAAACAGTCTTGGCTGGGGGGGAGGGGACGGTTGTCTAGTGGCATGCAGCCACTAGTGGTTGTCTAGTGGCATCTGCGCCGCCCTGCCTAGGCGGCGGTACAAGGTTGCCAGTGGTGCTGTCAGTGCTGAGCCCGCCGCCTCCTCTTCCTCCTCCTCATTCGCCTCCTCCATTCCTCTCTTGCCTGCCACGTCCCGGTGCTGTGCTGTGTGCCCACCCAGTTTATATCTTCCTCCCCGGCTGGCCCAGGCATCACCAGCTTCTTTGCACGCTCTACTGTGTCCTTAACCAATGGGTCCAATTCTAGAAATTTTTTGGCCACCAGATGCATTGAATGAGTCATGCAGGAAACATTTTTGCACTCGCATTCAGAAATCCCTTTCATGATATTTGCACCATTGTCTGACACAATGCACTCAATGGAGAGATCAAGGGGAGCCAACCAATCATGTGTCAATTGTGATAACTTAGCATGGATGTTTTCAGCAGTGTGTTGTTCCAGAAAGTGTTCCAATGCAAGTATGGCTTGCTTTCTTACCAGTCTGTTATTGGGGTTTTGATTAATCCAGTGTGCAGTAATGCACAGGTACTCCATGCTGTGCACTGGTCCACATGTCCATGGTTAAGTGCACAACCTTGCCCTTGCAACCAAGCATAGCAGCTGATACCGCTTTGCATGTTTCGGCGAAAAGTTTTGGAATATTCTTCTTTGTGAAATAATATCTCGAAGGTACATTCCATCATGGGACCATTCCTTCCATTACTTCCTGGAATCCCTCGTTCTCAACAAATGAGAACGGAAGCATGTC
The DNA here is from genome assembly GCA_003113815.1 of Sphenodon punctatus. Classification (NCBI taxonomy): domain Eukaryota; kingdom Metazoa; phylum Chordata; class Lepidosauria; order Sphenodontia; family Sphenodontidae; genus Sphenodon; species Sphenodon punctatus. The sequence goes on along the minus strand of QEPC01000434.1, from coordinate 46,303 downwards.
AACTGCCAGCATCTTAGTCACGAGTGCTAGGTAGTACTGTGCAGTAGGGTGAGATGCTGGCCATTTGTTTTGGTTTTGCAGATTCTCGCAATGTGGTCTGCACAGTCCTATCACTAGTGGTGTTTATAGAGGGATCCTCGCTGTTGCTTGTAGTTTTACTAGAGCCATTGAGAATGAACTGGTGATGGTGATTCATGTGGCTGCGCATACCACTAGTCCCAGGCCGGCTCTTCCCTCCTTCAGTCCCTCTTGTTATTTTCCTGGCGCAGTATTTGCACTTCACTACTAGTTTCTTTGCATCACAGGCAGTGAAATGGTCCCAGACATCTGACTTTAGTTCTTTTCATTTGTCTGCATTCCCATCAGGGGTGTTGTTGATTGTTCCTTGCTGTGATGATAATACAGCCTCGGGATTTGTTGATGTGGATGCCACAGGTGAACACACCGGCATAGAGTTTTTGGTCATGGTAAGAGCCACTGATGTTGGAGTGCTAGCATTGTTTGATGTTGTGGTGTGGTTGGAACTCAGAGTTGTCGATATATGTTTTGATGAAGCTTTGTTGAAAATCGGGGCTATGTTAGTATGTGTACTATATTGCAAGGGCAAACGTACTTCCCGTTCGACATTTAAGGGGTTTTGATCAACCCGTAGCCTTTTCCACAGTTGATTGGAGGCTGGGGATTGTGCATTATGTACAATGGATCATCAAGATCGTTGTCGTCGACGTCTTCATTAAATTCCAAATCTTCCGTGGTAACATCAGTATCGTTCTCGTTGCAGTCATGATGAGAAATGTCTGCAGCACGCAAAGTGGTGTTGTCATGCACACTCACCCCCGGCTCGCTTTCCAGAGCGCGTTCTCCTTCTTCCACATCAACAGCTGAAGTACACAATTGGGTCTGGGTGTTGTCGTTGTGTGCCCTCACTGGCTCCTGTATGCATTTTTGAGACTGCTCGGATGTGCTTTCAAGTTGAAGCTCAGAAATCTCATCATCAATGTGCTGCGACAATTCAACATCTTTGTTGGAGTCCATGGATGATTCTCCTACAGTGGAGGGTGAGTCTGCATCAAGAAAATGCGTCAGTGCATCCTGCGCTGAACCATAGAAACTGATTAACGCAAGTTTAGTCGGCGGTGGTGCCCAATGTTTAGAACTCCCAGGCTGTGACAATGGTATTTTAGCTGGCAAAATATGCATTGCTAGCAGCGTCTGTGACAATTCCACACCATCAGACTGCTGTTGGGTTTCTGGTAGCAACTGAAGAGGAGTGTGTGAGTGTTTGGCCGTTGTCTGAGGTTTTGAACTGCCCAGCTGCGGCAATGCCATTTTGGCAGGTGAAATATGCATTGCAATCTGCGGCTGGGACAATTCCTTTTTTTTTTTAATTGTATTTTTATTGATATTTTCACGTTTAACAAAATTCATAATCATTACAATTGTTATGTTGTCATACATTTTTGTAAAAACAGTACAAACATTAACCACATATAAACACGACAGTAATAATTTTGTGCGTGTGTTACAAAAGAGTACTAGATGGCACATTTTCTTGGAGATGTGTCGGTCAGGAGTTTCCAGTGAGACCCAATCGTCATTTGGTCACTTAGAACTGAATGTCAAATAGCGTTCTTATATTTTTTCCCCATGACAATTCCTTTTCCAGCGCTTGCACTATGGGTGACTAGGTTTCTTGAAAGCTGTTAAGCTTACCATGCAAGTCTGCTTGCAATTTTTCCATTGTGAACATGAAAATCTGCCTTTGTAGCCATTCTTCCATCTGAAACTCACTTTGATCTTTCTAGTGTCTAAGAATTATATTGATGGCAGCTAAGAAGATCATCTTGCATGGTTGGATTTTCCCCTTCAAGGATTCCCCCTTCGGGTATAAGCCCAAAAGTGCCACCTCAGGTCTAAAGGGAACTAGTGTTCCTGCTAGTTGGTTAATCACTTTCCAAACCCTGCCCTAAAAGGGCTGCACCCTTCTGCAGTACCACCAGCAGTGCAGGTAGTCCCCCCACTCTCCACAACCCCTCCAGTAGAGCGCTTTGCCCCCAGGCACTATATATCTTGTTCTATCTGGGGTTAGATAAAATCTCATAGTCAGTTTTATTGGAGCCTCTTTAATTTCTAAGGAGGAGGCACAGTTGTGCATGTGATCCCAGATGATTTTTGCTTCCTGCTCTCCCAACTCCTTTTTTAGATCTTTGCTCCACCTTTCAAGATAGGTATTCTTATTGCTGTAGAGCAGTGGTTCCCAAACTTTTTGTGACCAAGTACCCCTTTTCAAATTTCCCAATGAGTCACGGACCCCCACTACATTTACATAAATTTGCATAAGACACACCCCTAAATTTGCATACTACAACAAATACGAAGGTAAGCATTTTTGAACGCAAAGCACACGCAAAGCAGAAAGAAAAACAGTGCACACATCACATCACTGGCACAAACTCTTTGAACTGACTCCCAGAACTCTTTGAACAGTTCAAAGGGTCCCAAACTCTTTGCACTGGCCGCTTTTCCTACCCATCACGTTCACACACCCCCTCCCCCGGCGCTTCTCTCTCTCCCACCACTGCTTCCGCTTCTCTCCCCCCCTTTTAAAAATCAAGATCTTTGCAGCCTTAAGAAACATTCACTTGCTCCTCTGCTGTCTGTTCTCACCACTGACTGTCTTCAAATCTGTGCTGCCTCCACACCCGCATTTTTCTGAACTGCCTGCCTCATGCACCCAACGGAACGCAGACAGAAACTCCCCTCTCTCACTCCTGCGCCCCAGTTCTGCCAAGGCCCCCCAGCCCTGCAGCCCCCCATTCCAGCCCCTCAGTCCTGCTGCTGCATCCCAGCTCCCCAGCCCCTCACAGTCCTGCTGCCCCATCCCAGCCCCCCAGCTAACAGCCCTACAGCCGGCTTCTCTCCCAGGTGGGTCGGGGACACGACACCCAGCCCTGGTCTCTAGCAGTGCCAGGCACAGGTCAGTCATTAATTGATCGGCGGGAGCTACAGCAGTGCCTAGGCAGGACACCAGTCGAGAACTGGATCGATGGGTGCCTGGACTGAAGGAGCTTTACCTCCGGCCGGGTGGGTGAGAGAGACACCGGGTGGGACGGGGCAGCTCTAGGTCCGGTGAGAGGGGACGGCGCGGCGGCGGGGTGTGTGTGCATGATACTGGTTGGAGCGGCTCTACTGGGGCGGGGGGGTAGAGAAGAGAGCGGACGGGACGGGGCAGCTCTAGGGATCGGTGGGGAATGGGAGACTGGAGGGGGGGCAGAGAGAGCCTTACCTTCTTCAAAAAGAATCCCCGCCGCTGCTTCGCGCTTCCGCCTGCCTCGTGCACGTGCTGCCACTGCGGCAGTGTGAAGAGAACGCCAACGCAGGCACAGACACGCCTGTCTGACTCTTCCAGAATTCCCGGGCGGTGGGCAGGGACAAGTACGCAAGCATGGGAAGGTTGCTTTTTTTTTTAAAGTTCCCTGCCTCCTGCCACTCCCCCCCAATCTGCAAGAGCAGGCCCGCGGACCCCTGGGGGTGTGTTGCGGACCCCCAGGCGTCCGCGGACCACAGTTTGTGAACCACTGCTGTAGAGTATAGCTTTAAGTTCTTTATATAGTCTCCCCATTCTACCGGCAGTTTTACTTTTCTCAAATAGTAATTTTTCAATTTTATATGGGTCTCTCCCATAATTCTCTCCCGCTTGCTGCGCTGTACACAAATCTTTTAATTGCAAGTATTGGAGAATCTCCACCTTTTGTTGTGTCAATGTCTCCATTTTATGTATGGGAATGAACTTCCCTTTGCTGAATAACTGGTGCATTTTAGTTACTCCTCTCCTTTTTAAACTATTTCTCAGATCCGGAGCTAGTTGTAGCAATTTGGCCTCATTCGTGTCAATGGGAGTGTATGGGGATTTCCCTGGTACAATCTTTGCCCTTTTTTGAATTTTTCTCCAATTTTTTAATGCTACTCCTACAAAGGGATGTTGTTTTGCTAGGGCTAGTTGACCCTCGTTCAGATCCAATATTACATTTTTTAGCGACTCCGCTTGTATGAACTTTCTTTCTATCTCCACCCAGTCTTGAGCATCCACTTGTATGTACCAATCTGAAAGTGCCCCCAGTACTGCCACTTTATAATATGCTTCCAGATCTGGTAAATTGATTCCTCATTTTTCCCTTGTTTTCATAAGAGTTACTTTTTTCATCCTTGGCTTCCTGCCATTCCAGATTAAATTATTTAACATGCGGTCACATTTCTTAAAGAAGGTCTCTGGTAGTGGAATTGGAATTGTGGTGAATCTATATAATATCTTGGGGAGTGTTATCATTTTAAATAAGTTTATTTTCCCCAGCCATGTCACCATCAGATTCCTCCATGGCCTTATTTCTTCTTCTAATTTATTTCTAATTTAAGGGGACATAATTTTTTCCGTACAGATCTTTAGTATTTCTAGGTAAAGTTATCCCCAAGTATTTTAAGCCTGCATTGCTTATTGAAAAGGGCAAGGATTTTGCAAGGTGTTGTTCCTGCTGTTTATCTTTGCCAAATACCAATGTGTATGACTCCCCTCTGTTGATTCTGTAGCCAGAGATTTCACCAAACTCCGCGAACACTTTTAGCAGTTCTTTGCACGAGCTCTCTGGGTCAGTCAAATAGACCAGTAAGTCATCCTCAAATAGGGATAGTTTGTGTTCTTTCCCTCCAATTTCCACACCTTTAATTTTTTTCATTTTGGCGGATTGCATTTGCCAGCACCTCCAAGACAATGGGTGTTTTCAGACGTTACGGGGCCGCTTGGCCCTGTACCAAAAACAACCAAATCATCCCCCGCTAGGATGACCCCGTCACACCGTATCAGACGTGCCAGGGGATCCCGGCGGGGAATCTGGGAGGGGGCAGGGCTGCACGGTGCAACGTGCGGCTGCATGGCCCCACCCCCTCCATGCTCCCTGCCTCCCGCCCTCTGGGGAGATGGGCGGGCAGCGGGGCCAATGCGGCCGCAGCATCTGGCCGAATTCACCATGGCCCGGGATCCCACCGGTGATCCCGGGCTGTGGTGCCTGACCAGACGTGATTTTTTTCCGGTTCCCACAGAAAGCCTGGGAAGCGTGGTTGAAAATGACCCCATGTGGGTATTGACCGTGGCGAACATCTAGCAGCCGCCAAACAGACGTTCGAGGCACAGTGACCACAGGTGGTGCCTGACCAGACGTGATTTTTTTCCGGTTCCCACAGAAAGCCTGGGAAGCGTGGTTGAAAATGACTCCGTGTGGGTATTGACCGTGGCGAACATCTGGCAGCCGCCAAACAGACGTTCGAGGCACAGTGACCACAGGTGGGTATTCACCGTGGTTCACTGTGATCTCGTAACGTCTGAAAATACCCAATGTTGAACAGAAGCGGGGACAGGGGACATCCCTGTCTAGTCCCCCTCTGTAGCTCAAAGATCTCAGAGAGTTCCCCGTTGATTAAGATTTTGGATTGTGGCTTTTTGTATATAGTTTTCATCCATTTTAGGAAGTTCCCTTCAAACCCCATTTTTTCCGATGTGAGAAAAAGACACTCCAATTCAACTAAATCAAAGACTTTCTCAGCATCTACTGAGATTATAGAGGCTGGGGTCTTGTTCACTTCTAAATTGTATATTATGTTTATCGCCTTTCTTATATTATCTTTCCCCTGCCTCCCGGGGATGAACCCTGCCTGATTAATATGAATTATTTCCCCAATTATTGATTTCAGTCTGTTCGCAAGTATTTTCACAAATAATTTATAATCTGAATTCAATAAGAGGATTGGGCGATAACTCCCACACAATTCCACTGACCTGCCTGGTTTGGGGATCAGAGTGACAGTTGCTTGATAGACGTTTTTGGGCATAACCTCTTCTTTGAGGATATTATTGAATGCATTGGCTAAATGTGCGGCCAGTATCTCCCTGAAGGTTTGGTAAAATTCGTTGGGGAAGCCATCCGGACCGCACGCTTTATTTTTCTTTAATGTGGTTATTGCCTCCATGACCTCCTGCATGGTTATTACTGTATTTAGGAAAGCCTTTTGGTCTTCATTAATCTGAGGCATCTTTATAGAATTTAGGAAACTTTTTATTTTTTTCATTTTGGGGGCTACATGATGTGTACATTTTTTTGAAGAAGTCTAGAAAGACCTTTTGAATTTGCTTAGGTTCTCCTAAGTATTCCCCCTGTGCATTTTGTATCTTGGGGATAAAAGCCTTCCTTTGCTTGGACTTAACTAGGTTGGCCAAAGCTTTGCTGGCCTTGTTAATAAATTCATAGTAGTGGAATTTGATTCTTTGCAGTTGTGTTTTTACTTTCCCCAATTCTGCTATATTAATCAATTCCTTAGCTTTAAAAATTTCGTGTTGCAGTTTGTCTGAGGGATTCACTTTGTTCTGGGCTTCTAGCCTTAGCAATTCCATATAGAGGTCCTTTGCGCTCTGTCTTTTCCTTTTATCTATCTGGGCCTGTAATGAGATTATCTTCCCCCTGATTACTGCCTTGGCCGCTTCCCACAGTACTCCTGGAGATGATACTGACCCCTCATTTATTTCAAAAAATTCCTTTTTGTCTTCCAAAATCTGATCTCTGTTTTCCCCTGCATTCAAGATGACTCTCCTTAGCCACCAGTTCCCTCCAGGTCTCTTTGTTTCTTTTGGATCTTTGAATATAGATATAATCGCATTGTGATCTGAAAGTACCACAGGTAAAATGAAACACTTACAACATCTTCCCAGCACCATTTTTGAACACAATACATGATCTATGCAGGAGTACATATTGTGCACAGCCGAATAGAAGGAATATTCTCTTGCCTTCCCATTTATGTGCCTCCATAGATCCTCCAGTCCCACCGCCTGGTACAACCCAGCTATCTTCCTTTGCTCTGCCTTGAGCCCCACTCTCTTTGAATGGTCTAGACTCGACAGAATAGAGTTTAAGTCTCCCTGTAGTATAATCTATCCTCTGGCTTATTCCATCAGTATGGAGGTGTATTTTTTATAGAACTCCAATTTGCCTTCATTTGGGCCATACATGTTAACTAACGAGATTTGTAAGTTCCCCAGCCTGCCAATAACACATAAAAATCTCCCCTCCTTATCGGTTATAATTTTTTCTTCCTTGAAATCTATATTTTTATCTAATCCATTAAGGACTCCTGCTTTTTTTTCCTGTGAGCAGGATGAGTACAACTTTCCTATTTTGGGGCTTGCCATTCTTGCTACATCCCTCCTCAGCAGATGAGTCTCCTGCAGGAAGAAAATATTTGCTCTTTGTTCAGCTATTAAATTTTTGACCCTTTTCCTTTTTTGGGGGGAGTTTAGTCCTCTGACATTAAGTGAAATTGTTTTAAATCCACTCATTGGGCCTTTCCCCCTTTTTTTGATTATGCCCCATTCTGTTCCTTGTCCTTTTCCTATTTCCTTTCTCTAAATTTGTTACTTCCCATTCTTTATCTTCCCATGTATGAGACTCATGTATATGTACCACCTCTTTTTTTCCACACACTTCTTTACACCTTCCACCTTTAAACAACATTTCAAACTTTAACACACACGTGAACATACAAATAAACAATCCCCCCTCACCTTCCCTCCCCTCTCCCCCCCTTCTTGAAGCCCTACTTCTCTCCATGGAAATTTGCATGGTGCTAGCTCCTTGATGTTCTTCTCTTCCCCTGCTTCTTTTCAGGTCCTCCCTCTTCCCTCCCCGCTTTGTATTACAGAATTTTATCTACAAGCCAACTTATTATCTGTACCTTGCATAGAACCTTCATCCCCGCTTATCAGGACCCCTTTCTTCCCCCCTGCCTTTCCAATCCCTCTAAGTGTCCATATCTTGGGTGCTTCCTGCTGCTTCTGCCTTTCCCCCTCAGCGGCCTATTCCTCAGGGACAACCTCATTCCCTGCAACCTCTCCCCCCCCCTCTGGTTAAGCATAAAAAAAAACCTGTTCCATCCTGCCTTCTGTCCTTAACCCAGATTTATATAAAGGTTAAACTCCGCTGCCCCTTTCAAGACCCCCCTCTTCCTCTCTAATGTTGATTTCCCTAGGTAACACATCCTTCCCTACATTCCCTTTGCCCAACTCTAGTTAAGCAGCAAGACCCCCCTGTTCCACCCTGCCATTGATCCCCAACTATGCTTTGTTTGAAATTATACCCAACTGCCCATTTCAAGACCCCCCTCTTCCTCTCTGCGGTTGATTCCCCTCTGGGTAACCTCCTCCCCTGCTCCTACTTCTCCAATCTAGGTGGGCAGCAAGACCCCCCCCCCATTTCTGCCTTCTAACCCCAGGGGATTCCTTAATGATCTTTCAGTTCTTCTCCCTTCTGCATAGTTAGATCTTAGATTAAGTTGCTTGGGATTATTTTATGTTGAAAAGGTTCCTGTCTGTGGGTAAATCCATTCATTCTGCTGCCTCTCTGTTGTCATTCCTTGTCACTGCTGGTAGTGAAAGTAAAAGTCTTCTGTGGCATCAAAGATTTTCTTTTTTCCTTTATGCGTGATCAACAGTTGTGCAGGGAAGATGATTCTGGGGCTGAGATTTTTTTCTATCATTGTTCCAAAGAACTTGTTCCATCTCATTCTTCTTTTAACAGTCTGTGTCGTATAGTCTGGTAGCATTCTAATTGGGTTTTGCTGATGTGCCAGCTTTCTTTTGTTCCTGGCCGCCTGCAACAATTGCTCCTTAATGTTATATGATGTAAACTTTACTATGATGGGGCGGAGGGGCTCCAAATCTCTCTGTCTAAGGCTTCCTACTCTGTGAGCCCTGTCAATGTCTGGATTGTGCAGGTTTCCCCTGTCTGGGAAGTTTTCCCTTATTATTGTCCATATAATTTCATTAATGCTCTCTGCTCCTTCATTCTCTTTCACCCCATGTATTCTCATGTTTACCCTTATTGCATGGTTCTCTAAGTCCTCACATTTTTGCATTAATAGAGCTGTCTCTCCTTTTAGTTTGTTTAATATTCCATCTTTCTCCAGGGGCCGGTCCTCTAGGGATGATATTCTTCCCTCTGCTACCTCTATTCTTTTTGTCAAATTCTCCAGCTTTTTATGTCCATCTTCAATTGCCCCCTTTATTTTTTTCATCTCTCCCAGTAATTCCTTCCTCATTTGTAGGATTAGGTTTCTTAATGGGGTCCCCTGTATTTCTATTTTGGAATTCGAGCCCTCAGAGTCTGCCTCTTTCTCTTGCAGCTCTGGTGCCCTTTTTCTGCTGGTTGAGGCTTGTCCCTGCTCCCAAAAGCCAGGGGAAATCCTTTTGCTGCTTGTGGCCCTTTCTCTCTCTTCAGCCTCTCTCCCCCCTTCCCTCATGCTTTCTCTTCCTATGGGGCTTGATGGGGGGGGTTCCCTGTTCCTCCACTTCATTTCCCCCCACCTGCTCACTGGTCTCAGATGCAGCAGAGTCTTCTCCTGCCTCGGTACATTTTGGTGCCCATTTTGAGCTACCGGTGACTTGTCTCTGCTCTTCAGGCCCCGCGGCATCCCTCCGCTGGCAAAATCTCTCCAGCACATTTGCTTGGGAGATTTTTTGCCTGTTTTTAGTTTTATTAGGCATACCTGCTCTTTGAAGGCTTCTTTTACTATTTTTTTCCCCTTTATTTTGACTTTTTTTGCAGCAGGGGGTGCGGAGCTAGGACTTCTCCTGCCTAGCTGGTCCAATGCATGCGCAGTCTCCCTGGGACAATTCCTTAATGGCAGAATGCTGTGTGTGTGGGGCTTCTTGTGGAAACAAAAGAGGAGGTTGCGAGATTACTGGGCCAGTAGCAACAGCAGGAGCATCCACAGCAGATTCTGGGACTTGTGGTGTTAGACACTGTGTACTGTACCCTTTTCTTTCCATTATGTAGTGACAAGACATTGCTCAGGGTCATCCTACTGCTGCAAGTTGTAGTGTGATGTCCAGAAGAGGAATTATCACGTTTCTGCTTAGCCAATTCTGCTGGCATCTCTATAGCCTATGGAAACAAAACTTGAAAAAAGTGTGTCCGAATAAGTCAATAAGGAATTATTAATGGACAAAATATACACATGTAAATGTTAGATAACTCATTGTGTTACATCAATAATGAGTTTGAAAAAACCAATCACAGTACATTGGCTACTATCGCAGACCTAATGTTATCATAGAACATTGACACGCCGTCAACCAAAAACATATCACTACAGATGGCTATAATGTTCCTGTGCCAGACAGAAACCATACCAATGTCCTTAAGGAAAGCACCAACACACTTATTAACATTTCTTACACATTTATTAATAGCACACATGTTTGTGCTATATCAGTTGCAACTGCGAATGATCATGTCCGAGAAGACAAGCTTACAACTAGGAAAAAGAAGGTTGATTGCCATTAAATAGTTTCTCATTTCCTCCAGCAGCACACCCCCTTTGAGCATGCCAATATCGTTACCACCAGAGTGGATTACGATGCACGAAGGCAGGTCAGAAAGGGATGAAATGAATGGCCTTTCCTTCTTTAAAGACGGCAATACATTGGACCACCACTTCCCCCCCCCTTCTGATCCATCTCACGGTAACATTACATAAATTAAAATTGATGTCCGCGTGTTCTGTGCTGCAGAATTGCTTGAGTCTTGTGATGTACAAATCACCAATGATCCAAATGTTCTGCATCATTACTTAATAGAACACGCTAAGCAATTACTTATCAGTAGGCTGTCGTTTACAAAATGTATTTAAGAATTGTCTTAAATGAACTTACCTAAAGTCTGTGATGGAGCGAAAGATGTGTTTTTTTCCTGCAGGCTGTCTGCAGAATGCATTAGGGGAGTTGATCTGCACAGTAAATAGAAATTGAGAATGTTAGCGCATGTGTATTATTTTTAGTTTACATATTTTTTAAATATGTATTTTCTCTCCCAAAGGATGGATATGTTTTCATCTGTTTTTTGGTATAAGTACAATTGTATTTCACTATAATAACTACATGTTAACTATATTTCACTATACTATTAGTACCTTAGTATTGTACAATATACAGTACAATATACTAAATCATTGAACTATAATATATATATTATATAGTATTATTGTACTATATAATATATATAGTCTTATTGTACAGTACAATATATCTGTTGTAGTGTATACAAGTGTATAGTGTATTGATATAGTATAAATATACAAATATACAGTATATATATATATACAAATATATGTACAAATACACAAATTTACAATAAACTATATCAGATATATATATGTTTATATAAATATGTGTGTGTATGTCATCATACATGTGAAATAATATTGTATAAATATTTCCATCAGTATACAATTGTAGAAATACATAATGTAATATGTTAATATATATATTATTATATATACGATATATGTTGTTGTGAGAATTTAAATAATAATATTTATTATTATATTATACTATGATATTATACATATTGTATATTGTAAGTAATATAATATATAAAATATTACAAAACAGTACTGCATTATGTATTGTAAATGATCATTGCATAATATTAAATATTATATATATATATATATATATATTTATTTATATATAATATTTAATATTATGCATTGATATATATATAATATTATAGATATACGATATATAATATATATTATATGAAAATAAGACACTAGATGTCAATATGTTATTATGTATATAATTTATTATAATACATTGTTATACTATGGTGATATATTACATCTAATATACCTATATTAATGTATATGAACTAAATGTTAATGATATTAACAATATTGTATATTTTGCTTGTTGTTTTCATTACTGTGTCCACAGCAGCATACTCCTTTAAAACTTTTTACAATATTAAAAACACCTACTCTGGTTCAACTGCCCAGTGATTGTTAAGATGTTTACCCTCACACTGAGAAATAAATGCACTTCATGGACTTCAAGGAACCAGTCCTAAAGCAGTGATTTCAAATCCTGCTATGATTGTCAAGGCCAAAAATACAAGGCAGCAACTGCGAAGCAGGGGCGACGGAGGATTTTTTTAATTATTATTTTTTAAAGTCAATCTCAATTGAGAACACGGAGGAGGGGGGGTGATAGCCGGTGGCATTGCTATATAGACCCCGGGGGGGGGGGAATAGCCACCTGGTAGCTGTGGTAACCGCCATGCTGGCGGGGACCATGTATAAGGGAATCGGGACCGTGATGGGAGCACGTGGAGGACAGGGCAGGGGGGGTCCTGGCAGAGGAGTCACTAGATAGAGACCCCGGGGGGGGATAACTGTCTGGTAGCTGCAGTAGCTGCCATGCTGGGCCAGCTCCTGGCAGGGGGATCACTAGATAGAGACCCCGGGGGGGGGGAGATAGCCACCTGGTAGCTGCGGTAGCCGCCATGCTGGCTCCTGGTGGGGGGATCATTAGATAGAGACCTGGGGGGGATAGCCGCCCAGTAGCTGCGGTAGCTGCCGGGTGGGGAAATAGACAGCAGCAGCAGCATAAGTGAACACATGCACGACACACTAAAAGGTTGGCAAAAGATGTGTTCATTTGTAACAAAAACATTAATAATAAAAATAAAAAGTTCACTTTTGCTGGATACCATTAACAAGAAAAATGAAAAGTTCAAGCACTTACACAAAAGCTTCTTTATGTTCAATGATGTGCTGATGAAGGAAGTAAGGGAATAGGACTCTCTCTCCTCGAGTCGTGATGCGGTGTTTTGTCATGGAGTGCAGCAAATCAGAGTGTGTTTACCAACACAGACACCTGGTACAGCTCTGACAGTCACTCACTCTCACTGTGATTTGGGATCAAGAGAGAGAATAAGGCGACAAACAGACCTATTTATACTGAATGGTGAAGGCGGGACATGTCTCTCTGAGAAAGAATTAGCCAATAAAATTGACCAGGCGGGTGTCTGTCAACATGGGCCCAAGAGTTTGATCTCATTGCGCCAGGTATCACGGTACCGAGTATTTCAGGGCGGCGGAAACATGCTGCATTGACGCGATCAATGGAAAGGGGAGTTGGTGCCGCGTCCTCTTCAAATCCGCAGAGCTGCCGCTTTCTGTTGTGCGGCCGAAATACCGCAGCACCTTTAGCGGAAAGCTGTTCCCGCGGCCTCGGAATGCTGTGTCTACCGAACCGTGCCGTGATGTGCAGAAGAGGGGTTTCCGTTGGTATTTCCTGCTGCTGTGGAATTTCGCTACAGCCCTAATAGAAACCTTTTGGCATGGTACCTGCTTTTAAAATGTTATTAAAAACTGTTTCCAGATGTGGGGCTAGTATATTGCTGAATGCTTTATAGAACTCAATTGGGTATCTGTCAGGGCCACATGCCTTGTTATTTTTTGAAGCATCAATTGCCTTCTGGACCTCCTGCCTTGTTATAGGGTTGTTCAAAAAGGCCCTTTGTGCCTCATTTATTCTGGGACACTCCACTTTATCCAGAAATGTTGTTATTTCAGTCTCATCTGGATTCTTTGTTGTGTATATCTTTTTTATAAAACTTTTTTAAAAAATGCCTCTTGTATTTTCCCGGGGTCTGTAATGGAGTTACCTGATGGAGTCATTACTTTGCTGATATGGGTCTTCCTTTTGTTTGATTTTGACTAAGGGTACTTTCAGACGTTACGGGCGGCCGGTTCACCACAGCGAACCACCAGGGGGGGCGAACAGCGCAACCACGCCTGGGGGTTGGAAAACGACCCAAACAGACATGCCGGGAACGGGACCACGGCCCGGAACCGGGCCGCATCATCGCGGGCCGTGGCAGCACAACAGATGTGCAGCCGAACCCCCGGCGGGCATTAAACCCCCACAAGGCACCGGGCAGGGGCGGGACACAGACATGGCCGACTGAGGGCAAACGAAGCCACAAGGCACTCAAGGGAACGCCCACACAAGGGAAATGGGAAGGGAGGGGGGAAGAGCGAGAACAGGCTGACAGCCGCCTCACACAGCGGTCCCGCAGCAGGGCACAATGCACGGCCACACGCCCGGGCACACACACTCACACCAGGGAAAGGCCGGGAAGGGGGGAAGGGGCGCCCGGAACGCCCCACCCGGAACACCGGCAGGGAGGGGGGGGGCACCACCACGGGGCAAGGCACGGACAGCAGCAACCCCCACCCCACCCCAGTCCAGTCCAGTCCAAGGAGGTGCCCCCACAGGAACAGAGGCAGTCTCGGAGGGGGGGGGCGGACCCCCGGAGCAAGGCACGTTGGGGGCCCCCAAAGCACAGCGAGGCCGGCGGAGGGGCGCCAGGAGGAGGAGGAAGGGGGCCCCACAGTCAAAGGCTGGCACAGGCAGGGCAGCCGGGTCCAGCGGTGCTCCTCCGCAGCACCAGCGACGCTCAGGCAGCACCCACGGAGTCACGGGGATGGAGGGGGCCCAGGACCACGGCCAGGGGCAGCAGCAAGCAGCGAGGCGGGCGGGAGCTCACCGAGGTGGGGTCCGCAGGTCGGGAGCGGCCAGCGGGGACCAGGCCCCCCCCCCGGGCCGGGGCGGGAGCCCACACGGGGGCACCACGCCGGGGGGGGCAGGCCAGCGACGCGGGGCTCACGGGCCGCTGCCGGGGGCCCCGCTGGCCCGAGGGCCCGGGTGGCCCGCCCGGTGGACCAGGTGGGGCCAGTGCAGCATGCCCCGGCGGTACCCCTGCAAGGACATGTAGTGGGCGATCAGGTAGTAGGCCTCGAAGGGATCGGGCATGGTGAGGGCCAGCTGCACATCCACACGCGCCCACACCGCCAACAGGGATGACATCTCCACCGCGGAGGGCTCCGGCACACAGCAGGCAGCAGAAGGGGGCCACGGAAGATGCCCCAGCTCCAGAAGCCGCTGGAACGCCGCCCCACGGGTGCGCTGGTACCCACGGGCCCCGTGAACACAGGAGAAGTAGCTCACGGCCAAGGCAGGGCCACCCTCGGCCAGGCACTCCGAGTAGGCGCCCAGACCACACACCACCAGCGCTGACACGGTCTCCGAGGCGCTCCAGGGCACATGGGCGCACAGCACCTCCGGGATGCGCCCCTCGGGGAAACGAGCCAGCCCCAGGGCCTCCGCATGCAGCCGGCAATCACGGGCGCTCACCACATGGCCAAAGTAACGGAGCCCGGAGCTCAGGCTCTCGTAGGCACCTGCACGGCTCCCCGGCCCGGCCAGGAGCAGCTGCACGGCAGGGGTGTGCCACAGGTCGCACAGAGACATGGTCTCGCGGAAGGCCCAGATATGGGGGGCCCCTTGGGGGCCGGACAGCGGGAGCCCCATGGATGGGCAGCCAGCCATGGTCCAGCACAACAGGGAATGGGACACGGAGCCCGGAGGGCACACAGACTGCCCAGGGCCGGGAGAGGCTCGGCCCGGCCCCCGGGACAGGGAACACGGGCCCGCACCGCAACATTGTAGCACAACAGAGCGAGGCGTGGGGTGCGGGCCCGGCACAGCTGCAGAGAACAACAGCGAGCTCTCTGTCTGCCTAATCGCACCTTCAAGGCCATCCCGCTACAAACAGCGAGGGGAGGGGGCCCGGGGTGCTGGGGGCGGGAGCAGCCGGAATGCACCGGCACAGGGCGCGCGCAGGGCCGCGAGGCCGACCCCCGGGCGGGGCCACCAGCACCGGGCCGGCATAAGCGCTCCCAGCCCCCACCGGGGCCCCAGCACCATGGAGCGCGATAGGGCAGGTGGGAACTGGATGTTCCTCGCGCTCGCGGCTGAGTGGCACCGTGACCACACTGAGCAGCTGTGCCTCCTGACCGAGAGGGTGCACCTGGCCGTCCGCCTGCGCTATGTCCTGGCCCTGCGGGCTGGCGTGCGCCTCCGGGGCCAGCAGGCCCGCAGGAGAGTCCGTGGCCGGCTCAGGGCTCGGCGCCGGGCCTGGGGGGCGTGGCTGGCCGCCTGCCGGAGCCTCACCCGGCCCGCTGCGCTCCGAGGGGCCGCGAGGCGGTTCCGCTGGGCAACGCAGACCCTCCGCCGGGCAGCGCTGCTGGCTATGCCCATAGCGCGGAGCCTATGGGTCACGGAGCGGCCCCAGGCCTGGTGGGAGCGGGCCCAGGCCCACTGGGGGGAGGCCGAGTGGGGGTCCCACTTCCGGATGGGCAAGGCCACCCTGCTGCGCCTAGCGGAGCTCCTCACGCCCTGGCTGGAGCGGCAGCACACCTCCATGCGGGAGCCCATCCCCATGGTCCAGCGGGTGGCCATAGGGGTCTGGGCCCTCGCAACGCCCGACTCCTGCCGCTCCGTGTCCCAGCACTTCGGGGTGGGGCTCAGCACGGTCGCCTGCATCGTGCGGGATGTGTGCGAGGCTGTGGAGGGCGTGCTCCTCGACAGGACCATCCAGCTCCTGGACCAGGGCGCTGTGATGGCTGGCTTCGCGGCCGGGGGCTTCCCGAACTGCATCGGAGCCGTGGACGGCACACACATCGAGATCCTGCGCCCGGCCGCGGGGGAGGCCCTGGAGTATGTGAACCGGCACGGATACTACTCCCTGCACCTGCAGGGGGTGGTGGACCACCGGGCCCGCTTCATAGACATCTACACGGGCAACTCCGGCCGGAGTCACGACGCCAGGATCATGACCATCTCCCCCTTCTATGCCCGCATGTACCGGGGGGACTTCGCGGACATGGGCATGAGGTGGATCGAGGGTGTTCCCATGCCCCCCTGCATCCTGGGGGACCCCGCCTACCCCCTGACCCGCTGGCTGATGAAGGTCTACCCTGTCCCGAGCACCCCTGCGGAGCAGGTATACAATACCCGCCTGTGTGCGAGCCGGACCGTGGTGGAGCGTGCCTTCAGGGCCCTGAAGCAGCGCTGGAGGAGTCTAGCTGGCCGCCTGGACTTCACCGTCCCCACCTCCGCCCTGGTGATCGGTGCCTGCTGCGTTCTGCACAATGTGTGCGAGACCGAGGGGGCGGCCCTGGAGTACCCCGAGCCCCACCGGCCCCCCGGTCCTGTTCCCCTGTACGTGAACGCAGGGAACCCCCGGGAGTACCGGTATGCCAAAAGGATCCGGAACGCCCTTGCAACCCACATCGCCCGGGGGGGCCCGCTGTGAGGGCCTTCCCGCCCCTGGGGGCCCCACCCCCCGTTCCGTGCCCATGCCCCTGTACACGCGGTCCCACAGCCCTGTCCCCCCCACAAACGGGCCGGGGACAACTGTCTCTTTACAACACTTTATTGCCCACACAGTGCACACAATCACCCTGTGCCCCCTCCCCACCCCCGTCCCCGTGACCCCGTCCACCACCCGCCCTCATGTGGCCCTCCCCCTCCCCCCCCTTCCCACCATCCCCCCGCGTTTCCTGGGCCGACCCCTCGTGCGGCCGCTTGGGCCCACCGAGCTCTGGGAGCTCCCCTCCCCCCCACTGTCCGTGTCCCCTGCCGTGTCCTGGGCCGGTCCCGGCCCCGGCAGGGGGCCGGGCGGCGGATGGGCAGCTGTGCCCGGTGCCCCGGTCGCGCCCCGGGGGGGCTGGACCCTCCGGAGGCCCGGGGGCACTGGGAGGCGCATGCGAGGGCCCTGGGGCCGGGGGGGCGCCAGGGGCGGCAGGGCTGGGCCCGGGGGCGCCGAGGGGCCCGGCATGGGGACCTGGGCGGGCAGGGCGCCCGGAGGTGCGCCGGCCATCACGTAGGCACACATGGTGCCCGCATGCAGGAGCAGGGAGGTCCCAATGTCGTGGGACCTGTCCATCTTTGCGCTGTGCTCCCGCACCATGCCCTGTATGTCCTGCCGGAGGCCCCTGAGCAGCCCCTGCTGCCGCTGGTGCTCCCGGCGCTCCCGCCTCCGCTCCAGGCGCACCTCCGCCTCCAGCCGGCGGTCTGTCTCCAGGGCCTTCTCCATGGACCGCTCTATGGCCGCCTCCATGCGGTCCACGGAGGCGATCATGCGCTCCCCCTGTTCCTCCGCCCTGCGGACGATGTCCTCCGCTTGCTCCTCCCTGCGCCTGCGGACCCGCGCCCGGTACTCCCGCATCCGCTGGGCTGGGGCCGCGGCCGGCGGAGGCGCCGCGCGCGGGGGCTGCCCTGTGGAAATGGGCGGGTGGGTCAGTGCAGGGCCCTGTCCCCTAGCGGGGTCGGGTCCCGGGGCCCCCTGCCCCCCCTCCCCCACTGAGGCCAGAGGCCCCCCTGGGCTGGCGCCCGGGGGGCCCTCCCGCAATCCCAGCCCTCCCGCCTTACCTGGGTCCGGCACCTGCTCTCCTGTGCCCTCCGCGGGGGCCTGCACCGTCTCGCTGGCCCGGTCCTGGGGCTCCCCATGTCCTGCGGGCGGGAGAGGGGGGAGCGGGTGAAGGGGGCTGGTTGTGGCCCCTGCAGCAGGGCCCCCACCCCCGCCCCTGCCACCGGCCCCCTGGTCGTGCCCCCCCCTGCCCTGGGGGCCCGCTTACCCTCTATGTCCGTCTCCGAGCCTTCGGAGGCCGGCGCCTCACCCTGGGAGTGCTCCCCCTGGGACCACTGGCTGAGGGTGGTGAAGGTGCCGACCTCCGACTCCGCCTGGCCGGCCCGGCGTTGGGATGTCTCCGGGCTGCTGCTGGGGGGGGGCCTTGGGGCTTCTGCGGGTCCCGGGTGGTCCTCCTGGGGGTGGGGGTCCCCTGAGCTCGTGTCTACCGGGCGGGCGGCGAGGGGAGGGGGTACCTCGGCCCGCTCCCTGCCCTGGACCACAGCGCTGCCCACCAGGCGTGGGGCAACGATGGAGCCCTTCATGTGAAGGATGCGGTCCAGGGCATCGTAGTAGGGGGCGGTGCGGGCCCCGTGGCCGGAGCGGCTGTTATTGTCCTTGAGGGCCTTGTACCCCCTCTTGAGCTCCTTGGCCTTTGAGCGACACTGGTTGACAGTGCGCTCGTGCCCCGCCGCCTCCATGTCGCGCACGATGTCCCGGTAGACATGCTCGTTGCGCTGGTTTATTGCGAGCTCCACCTGGTACTCGAGGGTCCCCCAGATCCGTATGAAGTCCCGGGTCTCCTGGAGGCCCCACTGTCCCCCTCTGTGATAGGCCTTCCTCCGGCTGGGCCCCTGCTGTTCCTCCTCCCGGTGCAGCTCCTGCTGCACCTGCCTGTGCTCCTCCTCCACCTCCTCCTGGGGGTGCGCCTCCAGGGGCCGGGGGCCGGGCTCCTCCTGGGGCTCGTCCGCCCGGGCCGACTTTCGTGTCTGGGGGGGGGAAGGGGGGTGGTTGGTTGCTGGGTGAGGGTGTGGGCCCTCTCGGGGGCCCCCTGCCCCCCTGCCCTCCGCCCGGGGTCCCCCTGCCCCCCTGCCTTCCGCCCGGGGTCCCCCCGGCCCCCTCCACAGGGGGTTCCCCTGTGCCCCCTGTTCCCCTCCCAGTGGGTGCCCTTACCCGTTTCCTGGGTGCCTCCTGTGGGCCTGTTCCGGCCGCTGTCCCCGGGGCGGCGCGACCCGGCTGCAGCTGTGGTTGGTGTTCCCGGGGCGCCTCCCTGGTCGGGTGCTCCCGTGTGCCCCCTTCCTGCACCTGTGCCCCCTCCGCCTGCATCGCTGGGCCTGGCTGCACGTCCTCCGCCTCCTGTGCCGCCGCTGTCGCTGTTCGTGCCTCCGGTCTCTTCCGCTTCCCTCCTCGCTCCATCCCGCCACGCTTGCTTGCTGCTGCTCTCGCTTTAAATCTCCCTCCGGTGTTTGTGTTGGTGCTGGTTGCCTGGCAGCGACGCTGCGTGCCTCGTCCCCGGCCGGGGCTCCATTTTTTTGGTTCCGCTGGGGGATTGGCGTCCAGACGTTACTTTTGCTTGGTTCCCTGTGGGGGTTGGTTTGACCACGCTTCCCGAGACCTTCCCCCGGCTAGCCCGGGAAGCGTGGTTCAAACTGACCCCATGTGGGTATTGAGCGTGATGAACATCTGGCGCACGCCGTTCAGACGTTCCGGGCCCTTTGGCCCCGCGGGGGGGTTGAGCGTGGTTCAGTGTGGTTCACCGTGATCTCGTAACGTCTGAAAACACCCACCGTTGACCAAACTTTTCCCTGCCTTATACCTGTTTTCATAAAAACATTCTCTGAATTTGACCCTTTATTTTCTCCATTTCAATATAATTTATTATTTGCATGTTCTTATAGATTTCCCTTCCTATCATCTTTGTGGGATTGATTTTATTTTGGACCTCTAATTTCTGGAGAATTGCATATTTTTCTTTAATAAATTGTCTTTTTTCTCTCAAAATTTTAGCTTGTAATGCTATGATTTTACCTCTTAATACAGCTTTGGCTGCCTCCCATAAAATAGTCCACGGAATGCTTATTAAACTCAAAGTATTCTAACAATTCCTTTTGTAGCTGGTCTCTGTTTTTATCATTCTTAATAATGTCCCTTTTTAACTTCCACCCTGTTGTTACCCTCTCCCCACCTGCTTTGATACTTATGTTAGCAATTACCGCATTATGGTCAGATAACATTATTGGAAGAATATATGACCTATAACATTTATGTACATCACTCTTGGACATCAAAATAAAATCTATTCTGGTATAACTATTATGGAGGGGGGAATAAAAAGTATATTCCCTCAATGTGCCATTTAGATGTCTCCACACCTCAGTCCATCCAAAAGATTCCACCAGACCTGCTAATTTTTTTTAACACCTTGGGGATCACCCTTCTTGGAATAATCTAGTTCTGATAGTGTCGCGTTGAAGTCACTTTGGACTATAAATAGACTTTTGGCCAAATCAGCAATTTTTTTAAAGTACTTATCAAAGAAGGCTGCCTACCCATATTTGGTGCATATATATTCACCAGAGTTAATGTAATGTTCTGTAGTTCACCTATAATACAGAGGAACCTGCCCTTCCTATCTTTGTGTACAGTTTTTAACTTAAAGGAGATGTTTCTACCAAAGCCAATTATAACTCCTGCTTTATTATTTGGTGCACATCAGGCAAACATGCTATCTTTGTTCCTACTAAAAAATCTGTTAAAAACTTTTGCTAACAAATTTGATTCTTGTATAAAATATATATCAATTTTTTGATCCTCCAGCTAATTTTTATCCCTCCTTCTCTTTTGCGGGGAGTTCAGCCCTTTAACATTTAAAGTTAATGTTTTTACCTCACCCAACATCTTCAGGGATTTGTTTTTTTGAAACCACCTTCAGAACAGCCAAACTCCTAGCTGAGCCTTTTCACTTGTATTCTTTGGTAATCTGAAAAATACCCCGCCTGATTACATAATATATGTTGTAATGAACACCTTCATCTGTTCGGATGAAAAGAGAGAAAATGTTTATTTTTATTTTATTTTTTATTTATTTTATAGATTTCTATCCCGCCCCCTCCTGCAATGCAGGATTATCTTCCTTTCCCTGTTGTGTGGAATTATATCTATAAATGAATCCCTCCCAACCCCTCCCTCCCTTCCCCCCCTTCCCCTTTCTTGTTTCTAAACCTTTCTTTCCATATACCTTTTGTTC
Source organism: Sphenodon punctatus (assembly GCA_003113815.1). NCBI lineage: Eukaryota > Metazoa > Chordata > Lepidosauria > Sphenodontia > Sphenodontidae > Sphenodon > Sphenodon punctatus. The sequence continues at coordinate 24,916 of QEPC01000434.1, read as the reverse complement.
CATTGCATCAAAAAAACACATTTCCCTTGTCCCTACTCTGTTGAGGAACTGCTGGGACTCAGAAGCACTCCCTGATGAGTGTCTCTACTTCTATTTCCACTCCTCCCCTTTCCCCGCTTCTTGCTGGTATATCAGCTCATCTTAATAATGCAAGCTAAGTTAAATCTTGAATTAAACATTAACTTGAATCTTTAACTTTAAGAAATAAACACATTTCAAACCCACTGTAGTCTAGGCATATCGTGTCTTTAGTAAGTCTCCTTTGTTTTTCTCCTTTGCCTGAAACTGTTTCTCAATTTGAAGAACTGCTTTCTCCAGGCTCCTGCTGTGCCCTTCCTGCCAGCAATTGCAAAAAGGTTTCCAGGGCCTTTGTAGAGTCAAAAAACCTCTTTTCCCCATTAACTAAGATCATCATTCTAGCAGGAAATCTTATTCTGGGTTGGAAATTTCTCTCAATTAAGATACTGAAGAATTTATTCCATTTCATACGCCTTTTCACTGTTTCAGCTGCAAAATCTGGGAAGATCTTTACAGCTTGTTGTTTAAATGAGAGTTTTTTCTTTATTCTTGATTTCCTTAGGATCTCTTCTTTAATTTGATAACTGGAGAATTTTACAATGATAGGGTGAGGTGGGTTATAACCTCCTTGCCTGGGCCTTCCCTGTCTATTGTTGATTTTTGTAACAATGGGTGATTTCAGATGTTATATTTTTGGCATTATCAACAGTCAACCTCAGTCAAACAAGGGTGGTGGTGAAAGAGCCGTACAAATCTGTTGGTTCACATCCAAATGTTCACCACAGTCAAACACGGGCCGGGGTGAACCTAACCACACTTCGTGAGGTCGGGGCGGGAGGAGGTTGAGAAGTGTGGTCAATGCTCACCACGGCAGGGGTGAATGAAAAGTAACGTCTGAAGGGAAAACCCCGAGTGGTGGAAGGAAATGACCACAGGCCATGGTGATGTCATGCAGTGCTGCTGCCAGGCAACCAACAACATGCAGCATGAGGAGGGAGATTTAAAGGGCAGGCAGCAGTAGGAGAATGTGGCGGAGCAGTCGATGGAGAGGAAGGTGGAGGAAACTGAGCAGAGGATGGAGTGAGAGGGCAAGGAGGAGGTGCATTATCAGCAGTAGCAGCAGCAGCAGCAGGGGGAACCAGTCCCAGCGGGGGACACCCAGCAGCATACGGGGTCACCCCGGAAGAAGGTAGGAGGGCAGCTTGGAGCGGGTGGGTCAGAGCCGGGGAGAGGAGGGGCTAGGGAGGGAGGGAGGTACCACAGCTGCAGGAGCCCACCCAACAAGCCACCATCATTCCCCCAAAACAGACCAGCAAGAGGGCATGCACCCCGGAAGAAGCTGAGGCTGGAGGGAGCCAGGGCCAGGTGCCGGTGGGCATGGAGGAGGAAGAGGCAGTGGAGGGGCCAGCACCCAGGTGTCAGTACTAAAGGGGGGGTCAGTGTGGGCTCCAGGAGACCCACAACCTCATAGCCATCTAGGCGACACCCAAGGTACAGGGCGAGCTGGCAGCCAACGCCAGGAATGAACAGGTATTCACCCAGATAGCCATGGAAATGGGGGAGGACAGATATGACAGGATGCCCACACAGTGTCAGACAAAAATAAAAGAACTGAAAATGGGGTTCAAGGACATAGTGGACAACAACCAGTGCTCTGGGCAGACGACACGTGCCTCCCCTACATGGACGTGCTGAGCCGGGTGCTGCACCACAAGGCTCCATAGTGGCCAGGCACCCATTAGGAGGGGGCACCTGGGAGGAGTGGCCCATGGAGGAGGGCCCCCCCCTTGGAGCCGAAGATCCCCGAGGAAGCCCCGGTACAGGGCACGGACAACACGGAGGAGATGCCAGGGACCTTGGGCAAATGCGGTTGACACACCCTCAGCCCTACCTCCAGAGAGGGCTGCACCACAAGGGCTCCAGAGTGGCCTGGCACCCGGTAGGAGGGGGCACCTGGGAGGAGTGGCCCGTGGAGGAGGGCCCCCACCTTGGAGCTGAAGATCCCTGAGGAAGCCCTGGAAGAGGGCACGGACAACACGGAGGAGATGCCAGGGACCTCGGGCACATGCAGCTGATGCACCCCCAGCCCTACCTCCAGAGAGGGCACACAAACCCCAGTGGACTCCAAGGAGGTGGAAGTGGAGGAGGAGAGAGTTACCCTGACCCTCACAGCCTGCCGACCCAGAGACCAGGCAGACAGCAGCCCCAGTGACAGCCCAACCTTGGAGGGAACAGACACCAAGGGAGCAGGTAAGGGCAGGGCAGGACACACACACATACCCCAAGGGGAGGGCCAAGGTGGTGGAAGGGGATGGCAGCTGGCTGTCCCCCACAGCCCCAAAGGCAGGGATGGGGAATAGGCAGAGGGAGCGGCACAGGAGGTGGGTGGCGCCCATGCCGGGGGGGAGGAGCATGCAGAGCATGGAGATGGGAGGGGGGCTGGGGAATGGCACCCCACATGATGAACTGACCCCTATATCACTCCACAGAGCCACAACAAGCACGGGAGGGCTGTGGCCAGGAGGGCACTGGTTCCGCCGGCCCAGAGGATGCGGGAGCAGCAAACGCAGGCGCGCAGGTGGAGGGAGAACTTCACGCAGGAGCTAGTGGCAACCAGCACACGCCAGACAGAGGAGATGCTGGTGGCTGTCAACCGGCTGGAGGAGGGGACAACGAGGGCACTGCAACAGGTGGAGGGGAGGGACTGGCTACTGGTGGTGGAGATGAGGAAGGACCGGTGGCTGCCAATGCGGAACATGAACTAGCAACTGGAGGCACTCCAGGCCCACTCGGACTGGCAGGACCGCCAGGCTGAGGAGCTCGGACAGAAGCTGAACCACTCGCACGAGCAGGGCACATCCCTCCTCCTGCAGGCAGGGGCCCTGAATGCCTTCATCATGGCAGCAACCCCACCAGGGACCATGCCAGCACCCGGACACATGCTCCCTCCACCACCACCGGTCACACTACAGGCCCTGCCCGCACTGCCACCCCCGCCACCCCAACAGGATCAGGGACTGTGGATCCGGGGACCCGTTCCCCCACATCTGCGATGCCAGCAGTCGGTCCGCCAGCCCCTTATACAGCAGCAGGTGTCACATGGGGGAGGGGGAGGGGCCCCTCAGGGGCGTTGGACAGGGGGGAGGGGCAGGCCTCCTGGCCCAGGCAGTTGACCGCACCTCCTCCTCCACCTAGGACGAGGGGGGGGGGTCGGTAACCTCAGTCATCCCAGTTGCCCGGGGGAGGGGCCAGCCAAGGGTCACCAGGGTAAGGGTGCCAGGGGCAGGGCAGAATAGGGTATGGGGAAGGGAGGAGGTGCCCTGCACCACTGAGGGGCTGAGAGGGGGGATGGGCACAAGGGCACACGGGTGTAATGGGGGAGTGGGCGGGAATGGGGGAGCACAATAAATTGTCAGTGGCACACCTACATCAGTCCGAGTGCTTTATTCCATGCTGGTACAGGGATACAGCAGCATCGGTGTGGCTGCGGTTGTGGTGCAGGTCTGGTTGGGAGGGTCCAGGTGACAGGGGCCTCAGGGATGGCCCAGGCACTCAACGTGATGAGCCAGCGCTGCCCTGATGCATTTGGCATAGCGGTACTTATGGGGGTTGGGCATGTCAGCATACAGTGGTACTGGGCCAGGCAGGCAGCGGGAGGGGGCGTTCTCCAGAGCGGCCCTGTTGGGCTCGCATATGTTGTGGAAGACACAGCAGGCCCCAACAAGGGAGGAAATCTCCTCCGTATACTCTAGCCGGCCGACTAGACAGCACCAACGCTGCTTGAGGGCACCGAAGGACCTCTCGACCACGGTGCAAGCTGTGCTGAGGCGGGTGTTGTACCACTGCTGAGCTGGGGTGATGGGCACTGGGAATGCTTTCATCAGCCATCACTTCAGGGGATATGCCGGGTCGCCAATGATGCATGGGGGCATCATCACCCTCTCGATCAGGGTCATTCGCATGTCTGTGAAGTCTCCCTGTACATGCAGGCAAACAGCGGGGAGATGGTGAGGATGCATGCGTCATGGCTGCAGCCTGAGTGCCCGGTGAATATGTCCATGAAACACCCCCAATTGTCCACCAGGCCATGGAGCTGCAGCGAGTGGTACCAGTGCTGGTTTATGTACTCAACTGCATCATCGTCTGGGGGCCGTAGGATCGCTATATGGGTGCCATCTATCGCCCCCATGCAATTGGGGAAGCCCAGGTCCCAGAAACCCGCCATAACGGTGTCCTGATCAGCCAACTGGATAACGTGCTCCATGAGCACCCCCTCCACAGCCTCACAGAAGTCACGCACCAGGCACACCACAGTTGTGAGCCCCACCCCAAAGTGCTGGGCCAAGGCCCACACAGCGATGGCAACCTGCTGTGGCACGGGGATGGGTTCCCTCAGATCGGTCCTTAGGGGCTCGAGCCACTCACGCAGCCAATCTGCCAGGCGCATGAGGGTGCGCCTGTCCATTAAGTGTCTGACCCAGGTGACATCATCCCACCGTGCCAGCACCCTCTGCCACCACTGATGAGCCCTAGGAATGGCCAATGTGTGCCACTGGATGGGCATGGAAAGCTGCAGCCCTAGGTACCTGGCAACCCTCTCCCACACGCTCCTGGACAGCAGACCCCTGATGCCGGCTGGCAGGTTGTTGGCTCGTAGCAGCGGCCTGCTGTAGGCCAGTCCGAGCTGCCATGCTGACCCCAGGGCTAGGAGCCGTCGGGCCCTGCTAGCTGTGTGATGGGTGCGCGCCCCCACCCTGGCCATGTACCACTGCTCCGCGTGCATCCCATCCAGCTCCTCTGTGATGAGCCTCAGCAGCGCCGTGTGCTCCCGGAATCACTCCACAACCACCTGTAGCAGGACTATGTGAGCTCCCAGTTGGATGGAATCCATCCCTGCGGGTGTGGCCACTCCATTGGTCGGGGTCGAGGCTGTGGAAATGTGCACTCGCTTCCGCCTCTGAACACACACCTGTGCCACATATGTGCACACTTCTCCTCCCCCATTGGCCTAAGGGTGAGCACCGGTGGCCGCAACCCCCCTGTTGATTTGGCTATGAGGGTGGGAGCACCATCTCCTGCATGGGGTGTCGGCCAGTGGTGGTGGTGAGGGTGTGTGTGTCCTGGGACCCCGCTGTGCTCCCTCTGGTGCTGGCTTTGGTCCCTCATAGGGGGAACCCTGTGTGGCCCCCAGGGCCTGCGGCCTTGGCCCCCTGGCCGCTGCTTCTCCCTGTGCGTGTGTGTGCTGTCGTTTCTATCTCCTCTTGCAGGTGTGTATGCGTGGGGCTGTCTGGCCTTGCATGCCGGCAGCTGTGCGTTGCCCACTCCCTTTGCATCACTCCACAGTGGCCCCATTGTTCCCGTCTTGCCATCTTGCCATTATCTGTCAGCCTTTGCGGCCCCTGTCTGCCTGTCCAGTCCCCCAGCCATGCATCCCATGCTACCCCATGTTGTGCAGGTTCCTCCCCTCCTGGACTGGGCCCTGTGCCCCCCTTGCTGCTTCCCCTTCTGCTGGGTCCCCCTTCCCCTTGCCCGCTGGGCTCCTTCCCCCTCCCCCTCCTGGTGGACTGGCCGTGCCAGCCCCTCGACACCCCCCCTCCTCCCATGCGTCTGACCGGCCGGGGTGTTCCCTGTCCCCCCCTGGTGTGTGCATCCCTCTGCCCCCGTGCTTCGCTCTCCTTGGTTGTGTGGGTATGCTGCTTTGTTTGTGTGTGTGCGCTTCTCGTTTTGAAGTGTGCGTGCCTTCCATGTGGCCACTGTTTGCTCACGTTGCTCGCGCTGCAGCTCCCTCCATCCCCTCCCTTCATGTTTCCCTGTCTTTGACTTCGTTTGCCCTCAGGCGGCCATGTTTGCGTCCCCGTGACCCCGGTGCCTTGTGGGGCTTCCACTGCGGTTCTTGCCACAGCATCATGTCTGTTGGGTTCCCCCGGCATGTGTTCTCTCCAGTTGGCCCTGGACAGTGGTGATGCCCCTGTCATATCTGTTGGGACCACACATCTCACCACGGCCCACGGTGAAGCCATTCACACCGGGGTGGGATTCATTGTGGTGGATTTAACGACATCATGTCTGAAATCACCCTGAGCAAAGTTTTCTTTAATAACACCCCAGATGATTTCATTAACTTCTTCTGCACCCTCTGCTTCTTTATTCCATGAAATCTGAGATTTACTCTCCTAGGGTGATTTGAGATGTTACTTTGTCTGAAATCACCTCGGTCAACTGCGCGGGGGGTGGTGGTGAATGAAGGTGAACGTCTGTTTGCTTGCATCCAGATGTTCACCTCAGTCAACCACCCCCCGCGGTGAACCTAACCTCGATTTGTTCTCCTGCACCATGGCGGCGAATGAAGCATGGTTAGGAGGAATCCGTAACGCGGTGAAGGAAAAGTAACATCTGTTATCTTACCTTCACCGCATTCTGGAGTCCTGGTGGTGGGTGGCGGGCGGTGGCAGCAGCCAGATAGGCCGCTGCGGCTGCCTGTCTCAGGGAGGGAGGGTGGTCGGGGAGCACAGGGGGTGGGGCCGTGCGGCCACATGCTGCATTGTGTGGTCCCGCCCCCTCCAGTAGGGGGGTTGCCCAACAGATGTGACGGGCGGCAGCATTGACCCTGGGCCATGGTTCGGCGGGCCCCATGGCTGGGGGCAAAGGGGTGAAAGTCTGTTGGCGTGCCCCTTCACCCCCGCTCGTGGTCCGAACCACCCCACGGCCCAGGGTCAATGCTGCCGCCTGTCATGTCTGAAATTACCCCTAGAACTGTTTTCTAGCTCTTTACATTTGGCCTGCAGAGTGGCATTCTCCTCTTTTAAATTGCTAATGGCTTCTGCTGTGCAGAATCATTGATCTTCTAGTAGGGAAATCCTTTCCTCTGTCCCCTAAATTCTCTTGTTCAGACCCTCCAGTTTTCTATTCCCTTCTTCTACCAATCTTTTTATCTCTTTCATTTCCCCTTTAACTCCCTTTTCATTTGGATCAACAGGGTTTTTACTGACCTTTCTGCTGCTTCTCCTTCATCTGAATCTGAGGCCTCAGGAGCCGTTTCCTTGCCTGTCACTTGTAGCCTGAAGGCTTCTCTAGGCCCCACTGCATTTGCCTTCTGACGGAAGAGTTCCAGGGCATTTGTTTTTGAAAGTTTTTGTTTGTTTGTAGTCTTGCCCATCATTCTGATGTGGGAGAGGGGTGTCCTTTATGCAAAGGTTCTTATTTTTGCTTGTTTTTGCATCAGGGGTGTGGAGCTTGGGCTAGTCCCAACTACTCTTTGCTGCACATGTGCAGATCCCCCATTTATTTTTTTTATTAATGATTTGATACCTTGTCTGTCAAAATTGATGCATTTTCCACCTAGGTTGGGTTCTCATCCGGTAGGTTGTTGTTATATGCAGATGACATGGTCATTCTCTCCCAGATGAGAGCTGGCTTGCAGAGGCAACTAGTCGACCTTGCCATCTATTGTCAATCTAACCACTTGCATATTAACCTTGCTTAAACTAAAGTCTTGATTTTCAGGAAGGGAAAAAGAACCGATAGGGTCGAGTTTATACCAGAGATTTTTTTTATAGATATCTTGGTCTTTGTTTCCAAGCCTCCCAGAAGTGGAATTACCACTTTAATCTAGCTAGGGGGAGGGCTATTGGTAGTATTTCAGCTATTTTGAGCTATTTTTATAGAAGGCAAAGTAGTTTTTTGCAGGCTGCACTTAGGGTTCTGGATGCTAAGCCTAGAGCACAACTCATGTATGGTGTGGCTGTATGGACCTTGCCGTACCTGTCTGATATAGACAGACTTCAGGCAAAAAGCCTGCATGCATTGATAAGGGTTCCCAATAGTGTTCCCTCAGTGGCTATCTGCTTGGAAATGGGCAAATTACCTTGGAGTGTTGAGATCTGGTGGCAGGCCATTACCCTATGGTTGCGGATTAATCACCTGTATAACTTGGGTAATGGTTTATTTTCTGTTCTGTGTGAAGACTCGTTTGTAAGTTCCTGGAGCAAGACAGTGTCAGCAAATAATTGCTCTACGGGTCTGTTATACCAGCACTACTAAATAAAGAGCTGGAAGTAGCTAAAATAGAAGTCTCTATTCGCTTAAGGGACCTTAGTAGGCAGGAGGACTTGGCCTCTATCACTTTGTGTGAGTTTCTAGTGCACTATAAAGATCTGACCCTGCATGTAGCAATGCAGGCTCATTATTTATCATATGCCTGTTCTTTTAGAAAGATATTGTGTGCTAGGTTAAATGCTCTTCCCTCACGGGTTTTGGAAGGGAGATTCAGAGCCTTGCCTTATCATCAGAGACTTTTTCCTTTCGACAACCTTGAAATGGAATCAGTGGATCATATTATCTGCCACTGTCATTTATATGATAACATTAGAACTCTATGGCTGGCAAAGATATTAGAAAGACTTCCAGGTAGAGCCACCTCAGAAGTGAAGCATCTTTTGTTGAATATGAATACACTTTATTTGCCGTAACTATAAAGTTATTGGCATAAATAACAAAGTTAACAAATGAACAAATGAACCAACACATTTTTAAAAAAACATCTTACTCTGTTACCCAGTACAAGCCAGACTTAATAACAGTATACTTGGAAATAACCCTTAAGTACATACTCACAAATCCAGCTTTTGCCTTGGATCCCTTCCCATAGGTCCAAACAGGCCCACTCCAGAACTTTTTTAGCTTTCAGTCAGAACCCCCACTAGGACCACTCTGGGCCTCTCCGGATTTCTTTGTATTTCTCACATGCATTGCCAAATTGCCGAAGACCGCTACTGCTAAAGTCAATTTGGAGGCTCTTGCATCTAAGCAAAGTCTGAGGCAATCAGTAGGGGGGTGACTTGCTTGGGATTCTTTAAGGGCTGCAGAAAGCTTGCCCCTTATCCCATTATGTCTAGGACAAGTCAACAAGATGTGCTTGTTCGTGTCTAGGGTCTGCAGCATGCAATGCGAGCACATTCTTTCAGAGAATGGAATGCCCAAGTATCGGCCCTCCAATATAGCCGAGGGGAAGACCCCACAGCGCAAGTGCGTAAAAGCCCGTCTTACTGAGAAGTTGGACCAGGCGATCAAATAATTAGTCTCAGATAAAGGGCTTACTGGTGAAATATACTGCAGATTGACCCTCTGTCGTTTCTGCATTTCAGCATCTAATTGTAATTGCTGATCCACCAGTCTTTGCTTTACCATCACCATCGCCTGTTTAAGCCCCCTGCCAGCCAAGTATTCCAGGGAAAATCCCAAACTCCCCAGCACCACCTCCAGCTGTTTTTGCCAGGAGGAGAGTAATCCCACCTCCTTGGCTTTCCCCAGAAGAGACTTATCCCCCTGTGGAGTAAGTTCTATTTTTAGCCAAAATCTCACTAGGGTCTGGAGAGCAAAAACCCTAATGGGGAGACATCCTGTTTCTAGTCTCAAAAGAATCTGAGGAGTTCCTTTCGGGACCCCCAGGATAGCCCGCAAAAAATCATTTTGGGTTGTTTCCAGAAATTCTAGAAAATCCAAGCCCCAGACTGGAAAAGCGTACAGGAACTGTGCCACAACTTTCGCCCGAAACAAGCGAAGCACGGGGAGCACCAACTGACCCCCTCTGCTGAAATAGAAGCCACAAATGGCTCCTACCATCTGGTTGGCCTGATTCTTGACCATTAACCAATGATCATGCCAGGCCGGGGAGTTGGAAAAAGTGACTCCCAGGTATTTGAATCTATCGACCTGGGAGATCGGATGACCATCCAACGTCCACTTGTGGGTTTCCCCATGCTTGTGGGAGCCCACAATTAACACCTTTGTCTTCCCATAATTGATGGAGAGGTCTTCGTTGTTACAATATCCCTCAATCGTCTGCATCGCCCGCCTTAAGCCCACCAGTGTTCGGGAAATAAGGACGGTATCATCTGCGTAAAGCAAAGCTGCTACCCCTCTATTTCCAATCTGCGGGGGGTGGGAGTCAGCCTTATCCAAACGAGAGGGAAGTTCGTTAAGAAAGACGTTAAACAGGGCTGGCGCCAATAGGCAGCCCTGTCTCACCCCTCTGGCAACCTCAACCCTCCCTGGTATACCTGACCTGCAGGGAGTTGCTCTCGTGCATGCGAACTATCAAGAACCACAGCCTCGTCTCCATCCGCAGGGCCTCCAGCTTGTGCCACAGCCGGGCCCTGCAGATGGAGTCAAACGCCATCCTTAGGTCCACAAAACATAGGTATACCTTCCTTCCCTGACCAAGAGATCTCCCCACAAGGCAGGACAAAGCAGTATATGGTCTACTGTAGAGCAGCCCTTCTGGAAACCGATTTGCTCTGGCATGATAATATTTTGAGCGTCCAACCAACCAAGCATCCTCTTCAGTAGGAGTCTCGAATAGAGCTTCCCAAGAATGCTCAGTAAACTGATTTGGCGGTAATTCCCCTGGGCCCTTGGGTCCCCTTTTTTAAAAATGGGGACCACAATACTTTTAAGCCACCCTTTAGGGAAAATACCAGTGGCATTCATGGGGGTAAAGATTGGGGCTAACACCCTAGTCCACCAATCTGGGGCCTCTTTTAGGTGTTCTACTGTTATTAAATCTGCTCCGGGGGCCTTACCACTTTTGAGCTGGTGTATCATTTCCCTAACCTCTCCTTCATTCACTGGAGGCCAGTGCGGAAAAGAATCGGACTCCTTCAGGGTGGGGCCATGAGGGGACAACAGAGAGGCTGAAAAGATATCCCCATAGTGCTTTTCCCACACCTGGGGGGGCAAAACAACCGGAACCGAAATATCTTCCCCAAGGCTCACCCAGCGGATAAGGCCCCAAAGTTTTTTGGAATTCCCATTCCCTGCCGCTTCCTGCAGGCACCACCATTGATGTTTCTGGAAAGTTAGATGTTTTGAGATGATTAAACGGCGATATTGCGAATGATTGGTCAGAAAATATATTTTATCAAGACCAGATGAATGGATCTTTAAATGGTTTGCCGCACGTCTAAGTTTCGAACGCTGGGCCCTGAATTCTCCATCAAACCATGTCGGGCGCCTTCTCTGTTGGCACATAGGGTGACCTTCGGATGTTAGACATGGTTTGAGTAAATCAAGCAGCACTTCATAGCCTCTCTGGATATCCACCGTCCCACTTACAATTGAGGAGCACAGGTTCACCATATTGGGCTCCTGAAGTAGTGTCAAGAACTCCTGTGCCAATTTATCCAACCACCTAGCTCTCTTATACTCCACAATTTCCCCCACCGGGGGGTTGAGTCCTTCCCAGTGGAGAAGTTCCGGATGCTCCTGGGTAACCATCCAGGCTAACTGCAGTACACAACGGGCGGTCTCAACATCAGGTGATACTTCGAGGGACACCACTCTTGGAAAGAGGTTAGTTGACACCAAAAAATAATCGATGGTGCTTGATCCCTGGGAGGAGTGAAATTTAAAACATTCCACCTTATCTCCTTCCACTCTGCCATTTAACAGTATAAGATCCAGATCACCCACCAACCGCTCCATCTCCCTGGCATTCCTGTTACAAACTTTATCCTGAGATCTCCGCGGGGAGATCACGATAGGGTCTATGTCTCTCACTTGGGTCCCAGGGCCCTGCCACTCTCCCAGTCTCGTGTTGAAGTCCCCACCCACTACCAGAAAAGTGGCAGGGAACATCAGTCGTCCCACTTTTACCCTATTAATAACCTCCTCCCAGATGCCGGGAAAGAAGAACCTTGAGGTCAAGGGGGGAATATAGATGTTAGCTATTAATAGTTCATCAGCCGATGGTAACACACAGTGGTAAAGTGTGAAGTATGATTTATAAAAGTTTATTAATTTAACAGTTGCCTTAAAAGAATTAGAATATACCATAGCTAATCCTCCACTGGGTCTACCTGCAGCTTCTGAGGGGGTTGCCTTTAAGGAGATTACAGAGAATCCAGTCAACTTTATATCTTGTAGCGCCCAAGTTTCCTGAAGAAGAGAGACATCCTGCTCTCCCAGAAGCTTTCTAAATTCCGGATCTTGCTCTCGAGACTTCCAGCCTGAGATGTTCCATGAGGCCATCTTGAGGGCTGGTCGCTGTAATTGTCAGGAGGCTTCCGGATTAGCGGGCCCCGGTAGTTGGGTGCTACTGAACCTTCCATTTTGCACCTCCTCCTCTGTATATCCAGAGCCTAGACTGGCCCCAACCTGCTCCAAGGAGACCACCCCGGGGGCCTCCAAATTCACCAGTAGGGGCCTCAGTGGGAAATAATTCCCTGTCCCTTCTGGGGGCCCAAGACCCACCCCTCCTCCTATGGGAGGCTCAGAGCCCTCCCCATATCCTAACCCACCAAGGAGATTCACATGACTGCCCTCCACCATGGCTGGCAACAATGTACCATCCTGGTGACAGGCAGTCATACCTACCTCAGAACTCTCCTCCACTGTTTTATTCCCCTTCAGTTTGCCTAAGCGGGAGCTTTGCTGAATGGATCTTAAAAGGGGGGAAGTCTCCACCTCCTGTTTCTCCTTCTTCCTCCTGGGTAAATTCCCCCCGCGTGAGTGAGAGTCTGCTCTCAATTTATTCAGCTGAAGACATAGGTTGTCCAATTGGGACAAAAGACAAACCTGTGAAACTCCCAACTTATTCTGCCCAACTGGGACAATTAGGGGATCTTGCTTCTGCGAGCTTAAGTTCCGCTCTATGGGGCAATAAGTGGGGGTTCTTGAGGGATTAATTCCTATTTCCATTGGTGTTACCCCCTGGGAGTCCTCCCTGGACACCAGCGCATTCCTCAGGCCCTGCGGGGGATGCTGAGTGGAACAAATGTCCCTCGGAAGATGCAGAGCCTCACCCTGTTCATGGAGGGGCAGATTCAAGGGGTCGGGAGGGGCAACATTTAGAGGTGGTAATATCCCCTCTGCACCCTGTATGACCCTCTCTCCTAAAACAGCAACATTACCTAAATTGGACTGGAATGCTCTAGAGACAAAAACTGACCTCTCCTCTAAAGCTGTCTTAGTAGCCCAAATTTTAGTCATAATTGCCACAGAGGTAAACGTCACTTTGATTATTTGCCTATCGTGGGAGACTAACAACTGGTCCACCACTTCGATGTTGTGCCTAGTAATTGGCAGGTATCTCTGAATTGGAAAATTAAGCAATATTCTGAGATGACCTGTGACGTCCAAGACAGTGTTCCATTGGGGAGGGCGTCTCCCGTGACATGGCAAAATAAAAAAGATCAGGGTGGAAGGCAATATGTTATATGAAGCTATGACTTCAGCATGAGTTGGTACTGTGCTATACTTGTCGCACTCCACTCCTAATTGCGAAGCCCAGGGGGGCCCATCAGAAGTCTGACATACTGAGGGCTTAATTCCTTGTGTGGGCACACCCTGCCTGGATGGTAATGCAGGGGGGGGAGGGGTGGGAAGGCCTAGAACTTCAGCTCCCAAACAGGGTGGTGATGGTAAATGTCAAGCTCCTGATTTGTTCCCTCTAAGGGGAAGCAAGAGGTCCAGCTTCTCATGGATATGATGGACTTGTGCACACATAAACCGAACTGATTCAGCTGTAACCGAGACGTGGTTGGTAAGAAAGTCAATCAGAAAGTCATTCTCTTTGTGCCCACAATGACTTACTGACCTCTGTGATACCATGACACTGTCCTCCCGGGAAGATACCGGGGTAGAGTGCCGTGAGGGAGAGGTCAGTTTCCCCCCCAGCTTACAGGAAATTACTTGAGAAAAGGATGATTCTGAAATCAATTCCAGGGGTGTAGGATCGGCTGCTGCGGTTCCCGGAAGATTAGAGCCTGCAGAGGGAAAATAGGTCTCCATAAACCTCTGCTTTAACTGCTTCTGTGGGGGGGGGGGAGGAGAATCCCGCCGAAGGCTCAGTCCAGAGCCTTTTGATGGAGGGCATATTAACCGGGAGCAGAATACCAGCCTTAGATTGGTAGTAGATATATCACAGGCTAAGAAGTAATCCAGCGCTTCCCCATTCCTTAAGGAATTACACACAGTCTCAGGGGGAAGTCCTATTCCCCACCAATACTGACTACAGCGATCCAGTCCAAAGAACACCCACTGGGTCAATGCTCTACAGGCGGCTATCTCTGTTTTGCCTGATTAAATGGATTCACCCCTTTTCTTCCCCGAGACTATCGGTCGTTAGGAGTATAGATATGGGCACCTTGGCTCCGGGCAGCTCCAAGGACAACTCCTAAGGGTAGCTGCCCTTGTGCTCTCACCCTTAGGCTCGCGCTCGTGGCTAGCACCCCAGCGCCTCAAGAGTCTTATTCCCCGCACGGTCGGGGAGGCTCCGCCCCTGCGTGTTGTCAAACAGAGTCACAGGTGAAGTTCCTACTGGTCCCAGCTATGCTTACAGCGAGCAGCTCACCCCCGTACTCCCCAGCGGCTCCTTTGTTGGATAGCACCATGGAAATAACCCAGGCAGTTATGTCATTTTTAGTAGATGCTTTTATTATTAGGGAGAAATTTCTTACTTTTATGTCTATTAATGATGCCTAATTTATAAGTTACCATCGTCTTTGTATGTTTGATACTCGGTTTTATTTTGATGTATTAATATTTTTTAATGTATCTACCTGTTGGCTAATCATTTGGTTGTATCATATGCTCTGGCTGAGGCTACATGAAATTAAAGTATTTGATTTGATTTGACAGAAGCACAGGCGGCATTGGCAGCAGCAGCAGCAGCAGCAGCAGCAGCAGACTTTGGTTGCCTGGGTACAGAACCCATGGCACAGACATCAGAGGTGGCATTGGAAACAACAGCAGGCTTTGGGTTGCCCGGGTACAGAACCCATGGCACAGACAGAAGCACAGGTGGCATTGACAGCAGCACTGGACTTTTGGTTGTCCGGGTACAGAAACCATGACACAGACAGCAGCACAAGTGGCATTGGCAGCAGCAGTGGACTTTGGGTTGCTTGGGTACAGATCCCATGGCACAGACAGCAGCACAGGCAGCATTGGCAGCAGCAGCAGACTTTGGGTTGCCCGGGCACAGAACCCATGGCACAGACAGCAGAGGCGGCATTGGCAGCAGCAGTGGACATTGGATTACCTGGGCACAGAACCCATGGCGACATTGCCAGCAGCAGCAGACATTGAGTTGCCCGAGTACAGAACCCATGGGACAGACACCAGAGGCAGCATTGGCACAACAGGATCAGACTTCAGGTTGCCTGGAGGCAGATTCATTGGCAACATTGGCACAGCAGCAGCAGCAGCAGCAGCAGCAGCAGCAACAGCAGCAGACGCCGACGCCAACGCCTTTGAGTTGCATGGGTACAGAACCCATGGCACAGATAGACAGCATAGCCCGCATTGTCAGCAGCAGTTTTTGGATTGATTGCCCGTCACAGAACCCATGGCACAGCCAGCATAGCCTGAATTGGCAACAACAGCATCAGACTTTGAATTGATCACCAGGCACAGAACCTGTGGAAGAGCAGAGACAGCAACAGCAGGATTTGCCTGTATGCAGCACCCATGGATCCAGGATGGTAGGATTATGCCAAGGAAGAGTTCCCATACAGCAGCAGACGGCAGCAGCACACACGGTTTCATGGGCACATTTGAATTGGCCAGGACAGAGCACTCATGGACCAGAGACAGCAGCAGCGGACCAGCGGGGCTCATCACCCAGGGTTTGCAAGGACAGGCAGACAGACAGCAGAGTGGAAGGAAGGCAGACTCAGGCAGGATTTGATCTAGGGCCGCCTGGGCATGTGGTCAGGCAGCATGGCACGAGAAGAAGGCACTGGCAGGCACACTGAGATAGGCATGGATCTAGGCCACCTGGGTTGGCAGCGTGGCATGAACAGAGGTCACTGGGAGGCAGAGTGATGCATGCTTGGATCTAGGCCACCTGGGCGGGCAGCTTGGCAGGAGTACAAGGCACTGGCAGGCACACTGAGACAGGCATAGATCTAGGCCACCTGGGTGGGCAGCATGGCAGGAGCAGAAGGCACTGGCAGGCACACTGAGACAGGCATGGATCTAGGCCACCTGGGCGGGCAGCATGGCAGGAGTGGAGGGCACTGGCAGGCAGACTGAGGAATGCTTGAATCTAGGCCACCTGGGCGGGCAGCATGGCAGGAGCAGAAGGCACTGTCAGGCAGACTGAGACAGGCTTGGATCTAGGCCACCTGGGCGGGCAACGTGGCAGGAGCGCAGGGCTCTGGCAGGCACACTGAGGCATGCTTGAATCTAGGCCACCTGGGAGGGCAGCGTGGCAGGAGCGGAGGACACTGGCAGGCCACTGAGACAGGCTTGGATCTAGGCCACCTGAGTGGGCAGCATGGCAGGAGAAGAAGGCACTGGCAGGCACACTGAGACAGACTTGGATCTAGGCCACCTGGGCGGGCAGCGTGGTAAGAGCAGAAGGCACTGGCAGGCACTCTGAGACAGGCTTATATCTAGGCCACCTGGGCAGGCAGCTTGGCAGGAGTGCAAGGCACTGGCAGGCTGATGACTTAAGCACACTTCAAGCTTTGCAACCTGGGCTGGCAGACAGGCATTGGGAGGGAGGGACAGCACCTCAGCACAGCAGCAGTAGCCGAGATTGAGGAGGAGGAGCCCCGTCCAAAGACTGTCCCTGACATGCGATGGCATGTGCCACTGCACCATCAATTTTTGTACACCAGGGGTAGCTCGGGGAATCCCAGCAGTGGAAGGTTCATCTTCATAAAGAGGAACTGCTCCACCAACTTGGCCCCCAGTCTCAGGAGGTGAAGGGAGCAAATGTCCCCCGTCATGGAGAACACCCGCTCACTGGGGATTGGGGACACTGGTTGGTGGCCAGGACAAGATACCTTTGGCCACTTTGGACAGGGCCGGCCACACATTGGTCTTGCCGGCCCAGTAGGCCAAGGGATCGCCACTGGGCTCAATGCAGGTTTCCTCCTCCAGGTAGCTCTCCACTGCTTCTGAGGCACTGTCACACTTCCTCTGCTAGCTCTGCTGGGGCACCACCTCCACCACTGCCCTCAGTCATGCTGCCTGCCCTGCTGTGCACGGACCCATGCTCACCAGAGTGGCATGCACATAGGAGGAGCCCCTGCTGCTTCTGGCAATAGGGGTGCTGATGCTGCTTGTGTTGGTACCGCTAGGACTGGGGGCAGGGGTAGACCCCGTTGGCTGCAAGGGTTGGCTCCTTCCACTCCCACCATCACCAGGGACATCCTGCTGCTGCTGTCACCGCGCACTCTTGAAAGCCCTCTCTGCCTACAGGACCCTTTCCACCAGACCAGCTTTCCACAACCCATACAGTGATGTATGCTGTGCCACGCTGCCCTTGACCCTGGGGTCCAACATAGTTGCCAGCACATATTCCTCCCGCTTCAGCAGCTCCGCAAACCACCCCATCAGCCCTGTCTTCAGCTTCTGTGCTAGGCCAACTACCTCAGACCCCAGCTTCCTGCCCTCAGGGTCACCATCCTGCCCCTGGAGAATCTCATCCAGCCTCCTGTGCAGACTCTGGACCAGAGGGGTCACTTGGGTGATGCTGGCCGTGGAGGAGCTGATGGTCTCCGTCACGTCCAACAATGGTCTCAAAACAAAGACCGTTTGGGAGAGGATGTCCCATTCTGCCCAGTTGTACCCTGGAGGTGCCCCAATGTCTGTTTCCAGTTGCATCTGATGCAAGGCATGTTTCTGCTCCACAAGCTGCTTGAGCATCAGGAAGGTGGAATTTCACCTGGTGGACACACCCTGCACCAGCTGGTGCACTGGGGACCCTTGCTCTGCCTGCTTGGCCCAGAGGAGTTCGCTTCCCTTCACGGTCATGTTAAAAAAACCGGCCAGCTTTCACCCCCGCTCTACAAGGGAGCCAATTCCCTTCTCCCCCAAGCCCAGAGTGTCCCTGATAACTAGGAGAAGGGGGTGCGCAGCACAAGGGATGCCGGTGAACCCACCATTGTGGACTGCCCTCACAATGTTTGCTGCGTTGTCCATCACTATGCATCCCTTGGTGAAGGCCACACCTGGCATGACCCACTCCCTCAACATGGCGGTCAGGGCTGCCTCAATGTTTACAGTGGTGTGGGAGACATCCATAACTTACGCCTGACGCAGGTCCCACCGATACCCTGCTTAGGGACCCCTCCTGCCAATCCTGAAATCTGCCTCCAAGTCCTGCCACCAGTGCACCATTACCACCAGGTAGGTGTGCTGGGAGTACCTGGTGGACCATATGTCCATTTTGCATTTTTCTCATTTATTACAATGGAAAGTGAGCTTTGTGGCCTTAAATGAACTAATCATACTAGATTGGGCTACACTTTTTCCAAATTGTATAATATAAGTCTACACTTTACTTTGATATCCAGCTAGCAAAGCAAGTATTGTAAAAATGACAATACATTTATGAATAAGGAGACATGAGACTTTTAGAATATAAAAATATATGCAAACTTTACTTAAATATAAATAGGGAATATCAGTAGCTTACATAGAATGGTATTGATAGCCAATCAAAGTTACATGATCTTAAAACAGCTTCTAAAAGCTTAACATCAGGGCCCCGATTCTTCTGCAAAAAAAAATCTGAAATTCTGCGACCCAAAATGGAAAATTCTGCGACCCAAAATGGAAAATTCTGCAACCCAAAATGGAAAATTCTGTGATCCAATAAAGTTACAAAACCAGTCTAGTAAAATTAAAAATGAGTTCTTTAATAGCAGTAATGACATCTTTACAATTAAAACAAAACATTTATTTACATATTTGCATTAATTCACACATTTTACAGTCCAGCAAATAAAGACATTTATTTATTTGCATTAAAACACATAAAAACAGATCGCCTGAGATTGTCTTCCCCAAAGCCTCTGCGTGTGTCTGTATATAT
>QEPC01000421.1:556009-631131 GCA_003113815.1 Sphenodon punctatus | reverse complement strand
GGCTCCCATCATCGGCGGGGTCTGCCCCTCCCTGGCTGCTCAGGTTCATAGTCTGGGGGTGCTCCTTGACCCGCGGGTCCACCTGGATTGTCAGGTGGAAGCTGTGGCGAGGGGAGCAGCTGTGGCAAGGGGAGCTTTTGGAGTGGTAACGCGAAGTCCCCCAGGTATGCCAGGTGGCGATGGCAGAGAGGGCGTTCTCGGTGGCTGCACTTCAGCTGTGGAACTCCCTCCCGTTGGAGGACCGTCTGTTTTATTTTGCCTTATTTTGCCTTAACTGCTGTGAAATTTTATGATATTTTATGTATTTTAGACGGTTTTATTTATTATTGTTTTTATGTTGTGTGCCGCTCGGAGCGGCCAGTGTGCAGGAGGATGCGGGATACAAATTTTTGTATAAAAATAAATAAATAAATTTGTGGTTCACAAACTTTTTGTGACTGTGTAGCCCTTTTCAACTTTAATGAACAGTCAAGTTCCCCAGCTAATTTGCATACATTTACACAACCATGTGACCTTCAGCAGCTTGGTTGTGCTGCGGACCCCCAAGGAATGCTTCATGGACCCCAAGGGATCCCACAAAACTGAAAATATCATAAGGCCACTATATAAAATTATAAATCTATGGTGTGACCACACCTTGACTATTGTGTGCAGTTTTGGTCACCCCATGTCAAAAAAAATATTGTAGAACTAGAAAAGGTACAGAAAAGGGCAACAAAAATGATAAAGGATATGGAACACCTCTCACATGAGGAGAGGCCTGATAGATTAGGGGTCTTCAGCTTGGAGAGGAACTGTTATATACTCTCTCAAATAGTACTAAAACTAAGGGACACTCCATAAAATTAACTGGTGGTAGATTTAAAACAAATAGTCTTTTTTTATTCAATGCACAATTCACTTGTGGAGTTTGTTGCCAGATTATGTGGTCAAGGCTAGTAGTATAGCTGGGTTTGAAAAAGGATTGGATATGTTCTTGAAGAGTAGGTCCATTAACAGCTATTAGCAAAGTAGGTTTAGGGGACATAACTTTTTACTGTTGGGAGCTGGGAGTGGACAACAGGGAATGGATTGGCCCATTGTGACCTGATTGGGTACTTCTCCCAAGCGACCGAGATTGGTCACTGTCAGAGACAGGATGCTGAGCTTGGTAGACCATTGGTCTGACCCAGTATAGTACTACTTATGTTCTTATGATCTTTTCTCTAAACTGAACATACCCAATTGTTTCAGCCTTTGCTCAGGTGGCTTGTCTTCCAGTCCCTGTATCATCTTAGTTGCTCTCCTCTGCATCTTTTCCAATTTGTCAACATTCTTCTTGATGCATGGTGCCCCAAAGTGAACTCAAAATTCCAGGTGAGTTCTCATATCCGCCAAATAAAACGACACCACCACCTCCTACATTTTGGATACGCTGCATCTGTGCCCAGAGCAGAAGGGCCCACATCTCAGAACCACTATCTCATGTGGCCCTCCTGCTTCTGAATAGGCCCCAGAAATCCAGTGTATCCTCTGGCTCAGGGATAAACTGCTTTAGCAGCTGCAGACCAGAAGAGAAACTCTTATGACTGAGAGAATGCAGGTTTTGCTGCTGCCCACAGCATGATGCTGAGGTGCTGGGCTAGATAGTGCAGCACTCACTCCCTTGAGGAACTCCATGAACAGGAGCAGGTGCTGTGCCTCTGTTCCCTAGCTGGAAAATGTGGATAGGATATGCTAGTCTGGCAAAGCAGTGACTTGGAGGGTCAATGCATTTATGGTGAGGGGTGGGCTCACATGCCAAGGACTGGGTAAACAAGCTGATGGATCATAGAACTGTAGGGTTGAAAGGGACCTCAAGAATCTTCAGTAGGATGTAGGAATCGGTCCTCCTGTGACCCCTCCCAGTTCTCTGTGGCTGTGGGCCCTATTTCCTGCCCTCCTTTGTGTATGTTGGCACTTGCCTCTCTGCTCTGAATGGAGGATGATGTCTCTGGGTCTCTCTGATCAGCATCCTCCATGACAGATTTGTCCCCATTATCCCCTGACCCTGGGTTCTTTCCAGCTGCTCTGCTGTCATTATTGCTTCCGCCTCCCCCCACTCCCTGGGGGGGCAGGGGGCTGGGCAGTGTGAGGCCCCTTGCCCTGCCTGGCTAGGAGGAGGGGGCAGGACAGCTGGGTTGTTCCCGCCTCTGGGCTGCAAAGGAGCTGGAAGGAAACCCGGCGGGGGTTTCTGGGCAACCCCTGCAGGCAAGGATAGGCTCAGGGGAAGGCACGTGGGCCTCGCCCAAGGGGCAGAGCCCACACGTGGGGGAAAGCACGGCTCCAGCCCCACTTGTGGCCAGGAGCCTTGGAGAACGGCAGCAGCTGCTGCATCGGGGATCCAGTGCCTGGGACGGAAGAGCCAGGCGCAGGAGGAAGAGAGAGGAGAGGCCGTACTGAGGGAACCCAGGACGCCTCGGGGTAAGCGGCAGGCTTAGTGCCGTTGCTGGGCCGGTGTGCACCGACACACACACACACACAGAGTGGGATAGGGAAAAATAAGAGGAAGGCTGCTGCCACGGCAGCAAAAGAGCTGCGCAGGGCCACACAGCCGGCGGCTTCCCGGACGAGGGGGTACCCGAGGTTTGCGAGGGGCATTTGGGAGACCCGTCTGGCCTGGAATCCGGGCCCCGTCCAACAGTGGAGTCCGCTGAGGGGAGTGAGGAGATCTCCTTGGGGGATAGACTGGCGGGCTGTGAGGCCCTGCTGAGGGAGCTTGCGGAGGGCTCTCGCCCCCGCCCCAGGTACTAGGCGCTGGTGTTGCCCCCCCTTGCAGGCACAGGATGGGGGGGTCTTTGGACAGAGCCCGGCCCCTCCATGCCTCCCCTGCCCCCACGGCCCCCGCGGCAGGGGGGGGCGCATAATTAACCCCCTGGCCTGATTCCTTGAGCAGGGAGGTGGGGCCGAGCATGTGCAGCCACGCAGGGGCGTTTAGCCCCAGAGGGGTGGTCCTTCCGTGCCTGTTCCCCCCCCCCGTGCATGCCCACCCCCTCCATCAGCAGGGGTGGTGGCAGGTGGTGGTGGGCAGAGCGTCCTGGACGGGGTCCCCCCATCAGGATTGGTCTTGCTGCCTTTTGGGGACCCCTGGAGAGGTCTGGCCTACCTCGGTCCCCTGGGTCCCGTGCAGGTGGCGGCTGGGCAGCCACAGTCGGCCAGGCCCGGGGTGGCCCCGGCATGGGGCTGGACCGAAGAGCCCCTTCCCCCCTTTCTGTTAGATAGGGAGGAGCCGGCAGCGCCAGATCCACGTGGGCAGGAGAATTATGATCTTCCCCAGAGGGTCGAAAGAATTGAACGTGCCATTCAGGTGCTGGCCCAACAACGTATCCAGCCATCAGGAGCCCAACAGGAGGCGCTAGACCCGGCTGTCTACAATACAGGTGAGGTAGGGGTTACCACACGGGGGACTAAGGCCGGGGGCCAAGGTGCGATACCCTGGGCTGGGCCCGCAGCTGCAGAAACACTTGCGGGAACCAGCAGGGCAGCAGTCATCCCCCACTATGGCCACACAGGGGCCTCTGGAAGGTCCCAGCTGGTTTGGGGGAACGCGACTTGGGTCCCGGTGCCCGCCCCTCCTGCTCTTTTGCCCCGGGTTGGCGGCGGGGCAGGCCTGTCCTGCTGCCTGTCCTGGGTCACGAGCAGGACGCCACTCCCCTCGAGGGGTGGGCGCTTCAGGTCTGCCCCCCCCGGCCATAGTTTCCCCGACGCTGGAGTATGGGGCAGGCGTGACTCAGCCTCCGGAAAGGGGCCTGCGACAGCACCCCCTGGTGGGTGATGGGTATTCCGAGGTGTCTGCTCTGATTGGGGACCACCTACTCTCCGCCACCAGGGAAAGAATTTGGAGGGGAGAGTACGTGGATATTTTTGCTCTTCTGTTTAGCGATCCCATAGTGGACCCAGCTGAACAGGATGACAAAAAGCAGAGGGAGCGTTTTAAACGCCCCAAGGCAGAGAGGAACTGGTCAGCTGGACCGCGGCCTTTTCCATTTACCAAGGGGTGATGATCAGGCCTACCCCAGCTGGGCCACAGACCTACTCAAATACGCTGACATAGTTCGGTGTGCATATGAGGCTGGTACATCGGGTGCCTGGCTGCGGTATGATGAAGCGTTTCGGCATCGCGCAGCTTACACACCGGACCTCAGGTGGGACCTGCATGCAAGTGACCTCTGGCTCAATTGCATGAGTGGGTCAGGTAATGTACCCAGGTCAGATAGTGGCCATCTACTGGCAAAGGGCGCTCATCTGCCACTGAGTCCTTTCGTGACGAAGGGAAAAAGGCACTAGGATCCTCCGCAGGGCAGTGCTGGGAGTTCAGTCGTTTTGGGAGATGTGCCCGCTCGGCGTGTAGGTTTCGCCACTCTTGCCCCACCTGTTCCGGGTACCATGCAGCCACCGTGTGCCCCCGTGAAAACCTGCCGCTAGGGGTAAATCCTACCCAGGGGGGGCAGGAAAAGACGGGTCAGGGGGAAGCAGCTTGGGTGCCACTAGGAAAAGCCCCAACGCCAGTTAAGGTCGCACAGCTCAAGCTGGCCCTCTGTGGACATCCTGACCAGGCGGACGCGCATCATGTGGTAACAGGTTTTTGGCAGGGTTTCAAGATCACTGCACATGAGGTCCAGCAGCAGAGAGTGGCTCCCAATTTAAAGTCCGTGACTGGCATGGAGATGATGGTACAGGCCAAAATTGATAAGGAGCAAG
Organism: Sphenodon punctatus; assembly: GCA_003113815.1. Lineage (NCBI taxonomy): Eukaryota > Metazoa > Chordata > Lepidosauria > Sphenodontia > Sphenodontidae > Sphenodon > Sphenodon punctatus. Next base: position 626,412 of record QEPC01000421.1, on the reverse strand, counting down.
CCGAGGGGAGGGTGGCCGGCCCTTTTGCACACACACCCCTCCCTAATATGGTGATTTCCCCTTTAGGCATGGTCCCCAAAAAGGTCCCTGGAGAGTTTCGCCTGATCCACCATTTGTCCCACCCTCGGAGTGGTTCAGACAACGACGCTATACCCAAGGAACTCACTTTGGCCCGGTATGCGTCATTTGACTCGTCAGTGTCCCTAGTTAGGTCTTTTGGGCCCCGGGCCGTTTTGGGGAGGTGCAATATTAAGTCCACCTTCCAGCTGCTCCCAGTCCATACTGAGAATTTTCCTTTGCTTGGTTTCCATTTCGATGGCTGGTACTATTATGACAAGGCCATGCCAATGGGGTGCACCATCTCTTGTTCGGCTTTCGAGAGGTTCATCTCCCTCGTCAAATGGATTGTAAAGCAACGGTCAGGTAAGGGGGGGACTTACAAAATATTTATACCATTTCCTCTTCATCGGGCGGGCCGATACAGACAAGTGCTCAGGGCTGATGCATACCTTCCTCATGGTGGCGGAGGAGTTAGGCATCCCCCTGGCACCCAAGAAGATGGAAGGGCCTACTACCACACTGACTTACCTTGGTATTGAGCTGGATACGGCGGTGGCTGTTTCCCGTCTCCCCCGGGATAAGTTGATCTCCTTACGGACCAAGGTGGAAGGGTGCCTGGCGGCAGCGAAGCTTACCATTCGCTCCCTCCAGTCAGTATTGGGGAGCCTTAATTTCACATGTTGGGTGATGGCGCTGGGGTAGGCCTTCCTGTCCCGCCTCTGTGCCAAGCTGGCGGGTAACCCTCCCCCTCATCACCATATCCCGGTCACCAAGGAGATGAAGGAAGATCTCCAGATTTGGTCCACCTTTTTGGCTGAATTCAATGGCACTCGTTTTTGGAGGGAACAACTCTTGTTGGAAGCAGAGCTTCAGGTGCATTCTGATGCGGCTGGTGGCGCTGGATTCAGGTTATTCTTTAGGGATAGGTGGGCGGTGGCCTCATGGCCACTCGAATGGAGTGAACTAGGAGTCACCAGGGACCTCACTTTCCATTGTGCTAGCTGTCCATCTGTGGCCGAGCGAGCTGGCGAATCATTCTGTACTGTTCTGGTGTGACAACTAAGCCATTGTTGACATCATTAACACACAGTCTTCCTGGTCACCAAGGGTCATGAAGCTAGTCAGGGCTTTCATGCTCATCTGTCTGGAATTCAATATCCTCTTTCCAGCCAGGCACGTTCCTGGTGTAGACAATGGTGTAGCCGATGCCCTCTCTCGCTTCCAGATGGAGCATTTCTGCTTGCTGGCACCATGAGCCCGGGCGACCCCAGACCCTCTGCTGCCATCGGTGTGGAACCTTGGGTTGTAAAGCTGTGCACCGCCATCCGGGGATTCCTGGCGCCTCGTATGAGGGCGGCCTATGACGGAGCCTTCTGGGAATTTCAGCAGTACCGGTTGGCGTGGGGGTGGACCTCTGGATTCCAGATCCCAGAGTCGTAGATGCTCCAATTCATCTTGCAGTTGAGGCAGAGGGGGGCGGCCCCTGGGACCATAGTGGGGAAGCTGTCAGCACTGGGTTTTATCAGTAACCTCATGGGATACCCCCCTCCCCCCCCGATCAGAGTTTTTTTCACCAGGCGTCTTATTGAGAGCTGATCCAGGGAGCAAATTAGGACCCCGGACCAGAGGTCCCCCATTACCCTGCAATTGCTGCTAGATATTTGTGGGATGCTTTCCCAGATATGTTTTGATCGTTATGAAGTTTTATCGTTTAATTGATTGTTTTAAGTTAGCATTCTTCGGAGCGTTTCGCGTGAGCAAACTTGTAGCCGAATCAGTCAGGGACACCTCAGGTAGGGCGCTGTGGCTTAGTGATATCCAAATCGGCCCAACAACGATGACTTTACACATTCATTGCTCTAAAACCGATCGGACGGGGAGAGGGCAAGTGGTGAGGCTGAACAGAACCAGTCCAAGTGATTTGTGCCTGGTGAGTGCTGTCGAGGCATACCTCGCGGCACGACAGACGGTACCTGGCCCCTTTTTAGGCATGCTGGGGGTCAGCATCTGACCAGGTACCAATTCACTGCGGTTCTTTGGTCGATGCTGTCCCGCCTTGGGTTGCCGCCAGTTGCATACGGTATGCATTCGTTCCGTATAGCCACATCTGCAGCCGTGGCCAGCATGTCCGAGCGGGGTATTCAGGCAGTGGGTCGCTGGAGGTCGGGGGCATTCCGGACCTATATGTGGGGTGCCCCCCTCCACCCCACCAGTCCTAACTTTCATTCGTTCCCTCAGGTGCCCCCCCGCAGCTCCGGAAGCAGATATGGATCGTCGGCCACAACCAGGTGTGGTGGGCAGGCAAGGCGGCCAGCCAAACCAGATGGGGAACCCAGCTGGGTCTATCAGCGCAGACTGAAATCCATTGGAAAGGCCGCGGAGGTATGAGATGACACCAGCTCCTATCAGTGTTCCAGGTGCCCGTACGGGGCTCCCCTCCCAATGTCCTCATGCTGCACCTGGGCAAGAGCGATATACCCCATTTGAAGGGTGCTCAACTTATCAAGAACATTAAGAGGGACCTGTGGGAAATCAAGTAACTTTTCCCAGCCGCTCTAATCATTTGGACTGATTTGGCTGAGCGGCTGACATAGGGCAGGGGGGTCCACCCCAGGAAGATTGACAGGACCCAGAGGACTATCAATAGGGATGTGGGCAGGTGGCTCACAGGCCTGGGGGGAGAGTGCATAGACAGCCGGACTTTGACTCATAGATACCCTGAGTTGTATAGACGGGATGGAGTTCATTTGTCACCTGAGGGGAATGATCGATACTTGGGAGCCTTAAAAGGGACACTGGTCCGTGTATTAGGAAGGTTGTGAGGGGTATGGTGGGGATCGGGCTCGTCCGGGTAGCCCCGGCGACCCCTTAGTGGCAGGGGTCCAGTACTGTAGGTAGTGTAGGTTAAAAGTGACATAAGTATGAGTCATCTCCTTAGGAGATGGGGAGGCCCACCCATCGGAAAAGCAAGGTACAGCAAGTGGCGGGGCAGTCTCTCTGGAAGGTGTGTCGAGCGAGGGCGGTAGGGACAAGTACAGTCTCCGCTCGGCAGGCACCCTCATCCTTACTCAAGTTCGGAAGGATTTGGTCCCCCTCGTCAGTGGCAGGAGCCACAGAGGGGGAAGACGTTGCATTCACAACTGGGGTGGTAATCGAAGGTACATCGAAACCACCCCTGAGTTACGATTTGTTTGTTAAAGTTCAAGAACTGGACCTGCATCGCACTAGGTGATTTGCCCCCACCAATTTTTATTGTAATTCTATTACTAAAGAGTGCGGCCATTAAAACTCAGTAACGTGTCCTGTCTCCTTCAGTGCATCGGCAATGGAGGGGAGGCAGGAGTCTTGTTTTTTGGCCAGGGCCTTCAGTGGTCTCTCCTTTCCTCAGGACAAACAGTCCACCCTACCCCTTGACCTGGTGGGTGACATATTGCTGACCCTTTTCCAGTGTCCTACCACTCTCCAGAGCTGCAGTCAGTCTCACAGCAGCTGCCACAAGCTGAATGTGATTGCAATCACCAAGTTAATCTGCTTCGGTATCTCCCCCTCCCCCCTAACTCACAGGAAATCTATAGGGTTGACCCCTGATGTTAATGTGCATTAATGCAGCACATGCCTCAGCACTCTTCTGGCTTTCCGGGAAGCCTCCCTCCAACTTCTGGGAATGAGACCAACCGGCCTCCTAGCACTGGCATACAGGCCTGGGGTGCCAAACAAAGTGTCCTGAGGAGAATGCTGATGAGGCAGCAGCAGCATCTATTGCTTTCCCAGTTCACAGCCCAGTTGTCTCTGTGCCAACGGGAGTGTTTCACTGCACAGTGATTGTTAAGCATGGCAAGGCTGCCTGGCTTGGGGGAGACTAATCAGTGGTGTGTGCGACTATAAAAGGATTAGCCAGAATCCATTGTTTATTGTGGGATTTGTCACTGACAGTGGTGCTGGCTCACAATTGGGCTCCAACCCTCACTAGACAGTCACCCCAGAATTTATACCCTTGGGCCCAATCCTGCTGTTCCACAGCTGGTGTCCACTCTCCCATTGGCCTAAGAGGAGATAAATCAGGCCACTTGTGAGGGAAACACAGTCCTGGGCAGGGGTGTCATTTCAGGAAAATTGGGGTGGAGGTAGGCTGCTGGAGGCTCGTCTCTGCCGCATGGAAGGGAGGCAGGGAGCAGGACAGAACAGCATGGGTGCACAATCCTCTGGCCCACCCTCTGTGGTACTAGCAGCTATGGAGAGTCTGCCACTGCTAGGAACATGCAGGGAAAGAGGGAGTGATGGTCCCAACCTTTTGAGCAGGGTGTGGGGGAGAGAGATTTATGAAGGGACTGTACCAGCACAGGGAGCTGGGATCTGGTATCAGGTCTGCAGGCTCAGGCTGTGAAAGGAGATGTGATCCAGGGCAGAGTCCAAGACATGAGACAGAAATCCAGAGTAGCTATACAAGCCAAGTCAAGAAACAGAGATTCAGGTTGGTTGGGGAAGGGGGTAGTGATGCAGCTGGAACTCATAGGACAAAGTTGGAAGTGCTGAGACACTTCCTGTTTCATGTGGGCATTATGGACCCAGGCAGCCAATGGGAAGACAGGTAGAGGTCAGACAATTAGAGTTGCCATGACTCATGAAACTGACCCCGACACTCCCACAGGCCAAAATGAGAGTGTCGGGGTCAATCCTCGAGAAGTGGCAACCCCTGCAACCAAACGGGGAGTGAGTGAAGGGTGGCAAGTATAATGGTTATGCTGAATGGTTAAGAATCCTGACCCAAATCCTGGGGGCATAGGGTCACGTCCTGCTCCTGGCCCAGGAGGCATGGAGAGGGTTGGCTTAGGGAGGAGAGAGGTACCATGTCCTTGGGGCTTGAAGGACAGGAGGCCTTGGTTCCATCCCTGGCTATGGCAAAAGCCAAGTGCCTTCAGCCAGTCTGATTTGGAGCGCCTATTTTGAAAAACATTGGACCTCTGTTTCTGAAGGACTGAACTTCAACAGCTCCCCAGGAGCTCTTCTGGAGACTCTGCCTCACAACCAGAATGTGCAGCCTCTAGAGAAGGCATCAAGCCATCAGCAGAGCCAACTGACTCATTCCCCCTGCCTACTAATACTCATTTCTATAGCACTACTAGGCATATGCAGCACTTTTCAGTCAGTTTTTCAAATACAGGGAGATCTTTACTCACTGAGCTTACAATCTAAAATGGACAAGGGTGAAGGGAACACAGGAACAGACACACATGTATTCCTGTTTTACAGATGGGGAACTGAGGCTGAGAGAATATGATTTGCCCAAGGCCACCCAGCGAATTCCTGGTTAGGGCAGGAGCTGAAACTAGCTTCTCTAGTACAAGTCCAGCACCTTGTCCATTACGCCACATTGGCTAGCCATGCTGAGGTTGTGACTTGTCCAAGGCCACCCTGTAAGTTCATGGCAAGGTCAGGATTCAAACCCAGCCTTCCCAGGTACTGGCTTTTGTACCCAAAAGCAAGTAGACAGACCCCCTTCTCTTTAGCCTTGCCTTGCTGCTCCCTGCCCTCAACTAGGCCCATGCAGCCCCCAGTAGTAGTCTCTGAGCCAGAATCCACTACCTTTGCAGTCTCAAAAAGGAAACAAGATGAGTTCTAGTCTCCTGCCAATCCACCTCTACAAAGCACACAAATCAGGAGCAGGAAGAACATTCCCAGAGCTGGAACAACCCTGCTGTGAAATAGCTATGAGCCACAAGAGAGTTCTGGGTATTGAGATGCAAATTAACAGACAGAGGCTACAGCATAATTGGGCTTTTCAGCAGGGGAGGTGTGGCTGAGGCAGGAGAGCCTGTGAATCGCTTTGCCCAGATACAACAGCTTTGGCAAAGCTGGCAGTAGAGGTAGGACTTTGGCAATTGTCTGGCTGTGAATCAGCAGAGGTGGGTGGGATGGTGCTGTGGTGGCAAAAAGGAGGGCAGGATTTGGAACATCCACAGCCCCTGTGTGAAGGGAAGGGGCTAGATGGGGAGATTAGTGGGGGGAAGGTTAGGCCACCCATGAGAGGTGGAAGTGGGGGGGATGAGGTTTGTTTAGTTGTGATGAGACTGGGTGGTTTATAAGGCTATGTTTATGTTTGGGGTGGGTTATTTAATTGTATTATGGGAGTGGCTGAGGGATTTTGGGACAACCACAACCCCTCTGTAAGGGTGGGGAGGAATGGGTCTAGAGGGGAGATGAGGAGGAAGGAGAGACAAATGCGTGGGTGGGCTAGGGGTTTTGAACATGTGATTTGTTGAGATATATTTGATGTGTTGTAACTTGCCCTGAGCCCTATGGAGAAAGTGGGATATGTTATTATTAATAATAATAATAAATTAATAATAATCTCACCCAGGTTCTGCCTTTGCTGCAGAATCTGGCTGCAAAATGTAACTCTTAGGATCTTAAATGAAGTATCCAGCCCTCTTGGAAAACCTCTGATTCATTGAGAGCAGCAATGCCTGTCTGAGCCTGCACCCCGTTGGGATTAACAGTGCTATGTATCAGGGTGTTGTGGGTAAGTCCTGCAGGACTATGCCCAAGGCTAGTCAGCACCCTGCCCTAGTTACCTGTGACCCAGAGTTTGTGCAGGTAATTACCCAGTTGTGACTATTTAGTCCGAGTGAAACTAGGTGCATCAAGTGACCAAACTGAAAAAAGCCTCCGCCACCCCAGCAAATAGGAAGTGGCAGGCTTCTTGCTGCGCCCCTCCCTGGAGAAGGGGACAGGATGGGGTCAAATTCCCATGCTCGGGGGTTGCAAACCCCCCCAGAGGTGGGATGAAACCTAGTACACGGCCGCTGTGGCCGGGAAATGAAACCCAGCCTGCAGCGGGTGAGAAGTGAAGGACAGGGCTGACAAGGCCAAATGGACTCTGCCCTGGGTTGGGGCGAGGCCACCTTTCATGCTTCTTCACGGCACAAGCCTCAGTTGCAGGCTGGAGCCAGACAAGCAGCATGGAGCAGCTGCTGTTTGTTGCAGGCATGTAGGCCCATATCCTTGGCGGCCTGCCCGACAGCTGGTGGCTCCCACAGCAGTGGAAGTGCCTGATGGTGCCGCGAGGGAGAGGGGTTGGGCCTGGGGCAGAGGCCCCTCCCGGGCCCCTCGGTACTGAGGGGGTGGGGGCGATGCCCCCCTCCACATGAAGCTGGCAGGGTGTGAGGCCTTGCTCCGCAGGCTCGTGGCAGTAAGGATGTGTACACCCCAGGATCAGTCCCCGGCATTGCTGGCCCCGGTGCCACAGACCCCAGGCCCTGTCGGCATGGGGGAGTCCCTTGGCCAGGTGGGGGATCCCTTTCTCGTTTGGAATGGATAGCAGGGGCCGGCAGACCTGCAGCCAAGGCGGGGTGGCCGCACAATTGTGCCCCCTGCCTGCTTCTTGGATACCCCTCTGCCTGCCAGGGCAGGAAGAAAGGGTGTGAACCAGGGCTACCATGTGGGACCCACCCAGCCCCGGTGCTCGGGACCCCCTGTGGTCGTGGGGGCAGTGAGGGTCCCACTTCTGGGGTGCTCAGGGGCACGGCCCAATGAGCTTTGGGATCACCTCCCCCTAGGGGGCCCCCTTAGTGGACTTGGTCCATACGCCCCACCCCCTTCCGGGCTGTCAGTCAGCTGGCCGCCTGTTGGAGTTGGGGCTTCTGTGTCCCCCCACATCCACTCGGCGGGTAGTCGGCTGGCGGGGTAGGGGAACCCCCTTTTCTTCCTTACAGGGACATGCCAGCTTTGCATGGTGAGGAGCCCGGCCAACACCCAGATCCCCAAGGGCAGGAGAGGGATGATCTCCTTCAGAGGATCAAGGCAATCGAGCAGGCCATAAGAACAATGGCCGAATGGGCCCAACAGCCACCAACCCAATATGAGCTGCCCCTCCCAACCCCGCAATGCGACTCAGGTGAGGCAGGGGCCTACGCCCAGGGGGCGGGCACCATGGGCACTGGGGTGATGGCTCCGACCCAGCCCGTGGGAACCGAGAGCGCTGGAGTCGCCAGCGGAGCAACAGTAGGCCCCTGGCAGGGGCTCTCATCTGGCACAGGAACAACCCAACTCCTGTGGTGGAATGGAACATGGATGCCCATGGTGGTGCCTCCCACCCCGGGTCCCGGGGCTGACAATGGAGCCAATCCCCCACAGTGGCAGTCTCCTGTGGGCCAGTGGGGTAATGTTCTCCCCTACGCGGGTCAGGCGTTGCAGTTCTGGGCCCCACCAGCCACCCCCATGAGGCAGCTGAACATGGCAACATACTCCCCTCAGCCCCTGGGCGAGACCGCCAGGCAGCACACACACACCCCTGGTATTCTGAAGTCTCTGCCCCCATAGGGGATCACCTTCTCCCAGCCACCCACAAACGGATCTGACGTGGAGAGTACATCGATATATTTGCCCTCCTGTTCAGCGATCCCATTGTGGATCCAGCGGAGCAGGATGACAAAAAAGAGAAGGAGCGTTTCGAGCGCCCCAAGGCCAAGAGGAACTGGTCCAACTGGACCGCGACCTTCTCCATTTACCATGGGGTGATGTACAGGCATACCCGGGCCAGGCCATAGACCTCCTCAAGTATGCTGACATAGTCCAGCAAGCATACGAGTCAGCATAGAGCTGCCTACACCCCAGGCCTCTGTTGGGACCTCCATGCAAATGACCTTTGGCCAGTTGCATGAACAGCACAGGCAATGCCCCCAGATCTGTCAGTGGCCACTTATTGACCCAAGGAGGTGCTGCTTCTGCCTCAGATTCCTTTCAGGATGAAGGAAAAAAGGCAGCAGGGAGCGCCACGGGGCAGTGCTGGGAGTACAGTCGATTGGGGAAAATACTCCTGTGCGGTTTATAAGTTTTGGCACAGCTGCCCAAACTGCATGAGGCACCATGCGGCCTCTGTGTGCCCCCGTGGCAAGCCCTGTCTCCGCTGTTGTTTAATATCTATATGCAGCCCTTGGGGGAGGTTGTGAGAGGGTTCGGGGTGCGATATCACCAGTATGCTGATGATACTCAGCTGTACCTCTCCTTTTCTACTGACCCAGACCCTGCTATCTCGTTGCTATCCCAATGTTTGGAGGCCGTGGCGGATTGGATGCGGCTGAGCAGACTGAAGCTCAACCCAGATAAGACGGAGGTGATGGTGGTGGGGAGGGCGAAGGGGGTGGTGGCCCCCCTAGTTGGGGGGGTTTGCCCTCCTGTAGCTCAGCAGGTCCGGAGTCTGGGGGTCATATTGGACGCAGACCTGCGTCTGGAGCGGCAGGTGGAGGCAGTCGCTAAGGCTGCCTTCCGCCAGCTTTATCTTGTACGTAGGCTGCGTCCGTATGTCTCTGGCCCGGACCTGGCCTCCCTCATCCATGCCTTCGTCACCTCGAGGCTCGACTACTGCAACGCGCTCTACGTGGGGCTTCCCTTGTTCTTGGTTCGGAGGCTGCAGCTGGTGCAGAATGCGGCGGCTCGTCTTCTTACGGGGACGGGCCGCCGGGAGCATATTACACCGGTGCTCCGAGCTCTGCACTGGCTGCCGATAGCGTGCCGGGCCAAGTTCAAGGTCCTGGTGATGGTTTATAAAGCCCTACACGGTCTCGGCCCCTCATACCTTAGGGACCGCCTCGCCCTTCGCGCCCCAGAGCGGCTCCTGCGGTCTGCCGGGGGTGCCTTCCTGGAGGTCCCCCGTGTTAAGCGGGGGGCCACGATGGAGAGGGCATTCTCGGTAGTGGCACCGCGGCTGTGGAACTCCCTTCCAGAGGAAGCTCGCCTGGCCCCTAGCCTTTTAACATTTCGGCAAAACTGTAAGACCTGGCTGTTTGCCCAGGCCTTTGGGAGGGAGGGTGGGTAGGGAGGTTTTAGTCCCCTACCTATTTGTTTTGTGGTTTGGTTGTTTTCTAGCCCTGTTAATATTTAAAATATTTATGATTGTTTTTAAATTGATTTTATTGTATTTTATTATTGTATTTTAATGATGGAAGCCGCCCCGAGCTGCGTGGCAGGAGGGGCGGGGTAAAAATGTATAAAATAAAATAAATAAAATAAATAAAGGAAAACCCAACCTTGGGTCAACAGGGAGGGGGCAATGCCGGTGGCCTTGGGAAGAGCCCCAACACCAGTTAGATCCGAGCAGCTGGAGCTGGCCCTTCGAGAGCACCCCAATTGGGAGAAGGTTAGTTATGTTAGTGAAGGTTTTAAAAAAGGTTTTAGGATCCCGGCAGTTACTGTCCAGCAGCATAGGATTGCCCCTAATTTGAAGTCCGTGATGGGGATGGAACACATTGTCCAGGCAAAAATTGACCAAGAGTGAGCGGATGGCAGGGTGGCTGGTCCTTTCCCACCCACCGTTCCCCAACATGGTGGTTCCCCCCTCCCGGGGTGGTCCCCAAAAAGGCTCCAGGGGAGTTCAGATTGATCCACCACCTCTCCTACCCACGAGGAAAGTCGGTGAACAATGCAATACCCAAGGATCTGACATCAGTGCACTATGCGTCCTTCGACTTGGCCCTGGAACGGGTCAGGCACTGTGGCCAAGGTGCCATACTGGTGAAGTGCAACATTAAGTCCGCCTTCCACCTACTCCCAGTTCATCCGGAGAGTTTCCCGCTACTGGGCTTCCATTTCCAAGGGCAGTATTACTACGATAAGGCCATGCCAATGGGGTGCCACATGTGTGGCTGCACATGGCCCCGCGGCCAGCTGGGGCCCCGCACTTGTCTGGCTGGGCAGCAGGCTGCAACCAGCTTCTCCCCCAATAAGTTCTTCTGCCTCCTCTCCCTGGCTCCGGTCCCCATCCCTCATCTGCCTCTGCCTCCTAGTAGCTGCAGCAGCAGCAGCAGCGATCTGACTGGGAGAGAAAGCTGTTTGTTTACAAACAACTCCTCCCCATGTACGTGATCAGAAGGTTCTTCGAGATAGCTCCCAACATTCTCACAGCTGGGTTCTGCATGCTCACCCTATTCAAATAATAGACCACGTGATGGTCTCGAGCTCCTCTAGTATAAAAAGCACTCTCCCCCTCAGAATGACAGTTCCTTCCAACCCTTCCTAGGCATATAAGAAAAAAATTCCATGCGGGGCTGGAAGGGTGGTTGTTGTGAGAATGTTAGGAGCCATCTCAAAGAACCTTGTTTACAAGGTAGCAACCTTCTGTTCTTCTTCGAGTGGCTCCTCACAGGCCATTTTTACATGGCTACGCCAGGTGGGGGGTTCGTGGGCACGCCAGTGTGCGGGCGGGGCATGCACACGGCCGCACACGCATCGCATCCCCACTTACCCCCCCCCCCACTCATCCACACCCACATAGAAATCGCCATTTCCCCCGGTTGCTCCGTGCGTGGGGACAAGTGGGAGGGTGAGTGGGGATGCGTGTTAGGCAGGCGCACACCACTCCCACTCACCATGGGCACATGCACTGCGTCGTTCACACGGGGCTTCCCCACCCATGAACATGCAGACATTTGCGTGTTCATGGGTGGGAGAGGCTCGTGTAAAAAGGGCCACATTCTCACAACTGTCTTTCTTATATTACCTTAGGTAGGAATTTAGGAAGTAAAACAATATCTATTCTTTCTTGGAAAATCTGCAAATATGGTTCTGAGATTATTATGGCTGCTCTTTCACTAGCTTTTCTTAATGAAGTTATTGCTAACCCACACCCCATAACCAGTTAATTTGCACCCCCCATATAATTAATTCACGCTGCTGTGAGGGCACAAATTAAATGGCTATAGGTGGGGGGCAGCGTGAATTGATTATATAGGGGCGGGGATGCAAATGAACTGGTTATGGAGGCAGTGTGAATGGATTATGGGGGCACAACTGGATTATGGGGGCACAACTGAACTGGCTATATATATAGAGAGAGATCTTTTCATGGCATAATGTGCTTAATAGGCTAACTGCATTTTGGGTGTCTTGTGTGTTTGATAGCAGCACCTCTGGACTAGTCACATCATGTGCATGCACAAGGCACAGGTAGCACTGGCAGCAAGAAGCAACAGACCCTGGAGGCCAGGCTGGCTAAGCTCCCCCCTCTCCCCCCAGTAAGGCAGTGGCCACAGTCAGTCTCTCTGTCCCTACCTCACTTGCCCGACTGCCCCTGTAGTGGAACCACTCCTGGAGCGGTGGTAGATGCTCAGGTGGGAGAGAGGGGGGAGCATTGGGAGACCATGCTTGTTTGTGGCCGCTTGGAGGGGTGGAGAATGGGAATCCTTCCTGTTCAGAGGGAGTACATTTTATGTAAATTTACATGTTTGCATAATTAGGGGGGGCTAATTATGCAAATTAGGCCCCACACCAAGACGTCGCAAATAGCCTCACAAACCCTGGTGCCGGCCCTGGTGCTGATGTGGGGGAAGTCACCAAATATCTGGATGACTTCCTCTTCATCAGACAGGCAGACACAATCGAGTGCTGGGAATTGATAAAGACTTTCAACCAGATGGCAGACTAATTGGGCATCCCCCTAGCACTGGAAAAGATGGAGGCACCAGCCACCAGGTTGACCTATTTGGGGATAGAGCTGGACATGGTGGTGGCCGTCTCCCGCCTACCAGGTGACAAATTGGGATCCCTGTGGGGCCAAAGTTGATGAGTCCCTAAGGGCAACCAAGGTGATGGTCCTCCACTTCCAATCATTGCTTGGGAGCCTAAACTTTGCATATAGGGTGGTGGCACCAGGGTGGACCTTCCTGTCCTGCCTTTAAGCCAAACTTGAGGGCAACCCCCCTCCTTACCACCACATCAGACTCACCAAGTAAATTAAGGAAGACCTGGAAATGTGGGCAGCCTTCTTAGCAGGATTTAAGGGGACTAGTTTTTGGAGGGACCAGCTCCTGCTGGAGGCAGAGCTCCAGGTGCACTCCAACGCAGCCGGCGGTTTTGACTTCGGGGTATATTTCAGGGATAGGTGGGCGGCAGCCCCTTGGCCGCCCGAATGGACCAAAGCTGGGGTTGCCAAGGACCTCACCTTCCTGGAGTTCTTCCCCATCGTGCTGGCAGTTCACCTATGGCCGACGGAATTCACAAACCACACGGTGCTCTTCTGGTGTGACAACCAAGCTGTTGTACACATCGTAAATACACAGTCCTTACAATCCCCACGGGTCATTAAGCTGGTCAGGGCATTTGTTCTCACCTGTTTGAACTTTAACATACTGTTTCAAGCCAGGCATGTCCCCGGTATTGACAACAGTGTAGCCGATGCCCTCTCTCACTTCCAGATGGAGTGTTTCTGCTTGCTGGCGCCATAGGCCAGGGCGACCCCAAAGCCACTGCCACAATCGGTGTGGAGCCTTGGGTCCTAGAGCTGTGTGCTGCCATTCAGAGATCCCTGGCATTGTGAACAAGGGCTGTCTATGACAGAGTGTTCCACGAATTCCAGCAATACCGGTCTCTGCAAGGGTGGGAGCCTGACTTCCCGATCCTGGAACCCCAGATGCTCCAATTTGCCCTCTACCTGAGGCAGAGAGGGGCAGCTCCAGGCACCATAGCCAGTAAACTGGCAGCATCGGGTTTCATGAGTAACCTCACAGGGCACCCACCCCCTGACATGGTTTTTTTCACCAGGCACCTATTAGAAAGCTGGTCCCAGGAGCAAGGTAGCACCCCCGACCACAGGATCCCCATTACCTCCCCTTTGCTGCTGGAAATATGCGGGGTCCTCCCCTGAGTTTGTGTTGATGTTTATGAAGTTTGTTCAGTTCAGCGTTCAAACTAGCATTCTTTGGGACTTTCCGCTTAAGCAAGCTTGTGGCCAAATCAGCCAGGGACGCTACAGGTAGGGCGCTTAGAAGTGATGATGTTCTGATCGGTCCATCGTTCCAAAACAGATCAGAGAGGCAGGGGACTAACGGTCTGGCTAAACAGGGCCGGAACACTGGAGTTGTGCCCCGTCTGCACACTGGAGGCATACCTCGCCATGCAACCCCACATCCCAGCCTGCTATTTATGCACGCCAGTGGGGGTGTGTGTGTGTGTGGTCTTGACCAGGTACCAATTCATGGCTGTCCTGAGGACTGCACTGACCAGTCTGGGTCTGCCAGCAGCGAACTTCGGGACCCACTTCTTCTGCATAGGGGCTGCTAGTTTTGCAGCAGCAGCAAGGATGTTGGACCGGGACATAAGGGCGGTGGGCCGTTGGCGGTCGGGGGCCTTCTGGTCCTGCATCTGGCACACACCCTCCTGCTACCAGCACTGATCAACCTATTGGTTTCTTCAGGTGCTCCCCCTCACCGCTGAAGACAATCTGCATCATCGGTCACAGCCTGGTACGCTGGGCTGACAAAGCGGTCGGCCAGACCTAGTGGGGAACACAGCTGGGTGTCACAGGGAGATACGGGACTACAGCTCTAACAAATATGTAAAACTAAAGGTTAAACATGTATGCAATGTAAAAGCGGAGAACTGGAAACTCACTTCATGCAATCATGTAATGTAGAAACTGAGAACTGGAAACTCACTTCATGCAAAGAATGTGTATTCAGAGAGCCTAACACCTCTGCAAGAGCCAGACAGAAGACATTGAGATGCAGATGAAGCTTTTTCCTGTGGACGTGACTAGAAGCACATAGCTCTCCAGGTGGGAAAAGTAGAACAAAGAAAGCTAAAAGATATTTAAGGAGAAATCTTTTTCCCTGGAACTCAGTTACTGTTGGGATCTCACTCAATCTCTGACTCACGGAGCAAGTCAGCAAGTCTGCTGAAGTAATGGACTGAGAGAAGGAACTTTGCTTTCTGACACTTTAAGGACTGCTGCCTGGTCAAACTTTCCATCGCTGACCGTGACATGAATTGAACCACTTTTGGACGTATAGGGTAAGATCTAACTAGGGACTCACTCAGTAAAGACTAGGAATGCGTTATTTACTTTTGTTTATTCGCCACTCTGCATTCAAACTATCTTGTTTATGTAATCAATAAACTTTCTTCTTTACTAAGAAGTGCTTTCTGTTGTCTGCATATTGGGAAACACAATCTGAGGGTCTTGTGCCCTCAAGCACGTGCGAACCCAGAGAGAGAAAGAGTCTATGAACGGGAAATCTCTGGAACTTGGGTGATAAGAGTTTTGTCCCTTTACAGGACTGAACCAGCAAGAGAGAGAACTGGTTCAGGTGGGCTGGAAGTGAGGGAAATTGAGTCACCCAACCCAGAAACGTGGGGTAGTGGACCCCAACCCCGTGACACTGGGCTTATCGACATGAGCGGAAATCCGATGGAAGGGCCATAGCGGCATGAGGTGGCATCAGCTCCTGCCCGGTCTCCAGGCGCCACACGGGGGGCCCCCTCCGAATGTCATTGTCTTGCATTTAGGTGAGAGTGACATATCCCAGGTGAAGGGTGTCCAACTGATAAAGAACATCAAGAGGGATGTGTGGGAGATAAAGAAGCTCTTCCCGTCCACTCTTATTGTCTGGACTGACCTAGTGGAGCGAATGTCCTGGGGTGAGGGGGTACACCCAAGGAAAATAGATAGAACCCGGAGGACCATCAACAGGGACATAGGCAGGTGGCTGGCAGGTGTGGGAGGGGAGCGTATCCACAATTACACCCTGTCGCATAAGCAGCCCGAGCTATACTGCCGGGATGGGGTGCATCTGTCCACTGAGGGGAACAACTGCTACTTGGAGGCCTTGAAGAAGAAGCTATTGAGTATTGGATTGGTGTTAGGTAGGTGGGGGTCGGGTTCGTCTGGGGAGTCCCGGCGACCCCTTAGTGCCAGGGGTTTAGCACTGCGGTTTAGAGGTTGGAATAGAATTAGTATAAGGATGTCATCTCCTTAAGAGATGGGAAGGCCACACCTACCACAATAGCAGGGTATGGCAAGTGGTGGGGTAGCCTCCCTGGGAGGGATGTTCAGCGAGGGCGGTAGGGACAGGTATGGTCCCCAGCCTGCAGGCACCTTCTTCCTTACTCAGGTCCAGAAGGACCTTGGTCCCCCCTTACACGTGACCTGCGCCACAGAAAGGGGTGGGGGGAGATGTTGTGTTTGTGAATGGGGTGGTAATCGAGGGTATATCTTTTAGATTGTAAGCTCTTGGACAGGGACTGTGTCTATCTTATTCTCTGTAAAGCACCAGGTACATCGCTGGCGCTATATAAATGCTTATAATAATAACCACACCTGTGTTCCTGGTTTGATGGACAGTTAAGTGCTGGACCCAAATCACACTAGGCACTTTGCCCCCACCTATTTATAATTATGATTGGCTTAACAAAGAGTGCGGCCATTTAAACCCAATCTTTGTTGTCTTGTCTCTTTTGGGGTGTGTTGGCAAGACAGACTCCAGGCAGCATGGCAAAGAATACCAGGCAGGCAGCAAGGGTGGAGGGGGGTTCAGTTTGGGAGCCAATGGTAGGAAAAGCTTCCTGGGTCCTTTCCCTTCAGAGTGCACAAGGTGAGTTGTGAGAGCCAGGGGACCCTGGGAAACTCCGGTTATTAGAATGGCTGAATTGCAGGAACGGAGTGTCCAGGGCCTGAATCCTGTATGCACTCAGAGTTGGGCTGGGCCAGACCACCTCCCAGGTGCCACCCTTCATGCCTCTCATTTGATCATTTTCCTCAGTAATGTAAAGATTACAAATGGAATATCCTCTTAACTCTTTTCCTACCATAATTTTATTGGAAAGATCCGGCTCATCCTGCCACAATGCCATGATTACTCTGGTGCCAAATGGCACAACTGTCTCCTACCTACTGCCAGTCAAAACCTCCCCCTTCCTCTGGCAGCTTGTACAGCAACATTGTGTGTTCTTTAACAGAAATTATCCTGCAGCCACCAAGCACTGAGATTACAAGTCAGCACATGAAATACACCATCTAATTAATTAAAACCTGGCTGCTACACAGATCCATTGTAGCCTAATGGACAGAATGTTGGATTTGGATTGAGGAGACCAGGATTGAAATCTTGTCTTTAGCAACCATATATTGTAAGCTCCCCAAGGCAGAGACCTGTCTCTAATTTAATAATTGTTCAGTGCCAGGCACATTGCTGGTACTACATAAATCAGTATTAATAATAAATCACTGGGCAAGTCACTGTCTCAGAGTCTCATTTTTCCATATGTAGCATGGGAATAATAATGGCCTACCTTACAGGATTGTTGTGAGGGGGAACTATACAAGGACTGTAAAGCATTTTGAACACTGAAAGTGCTACATGAATGATAATTATAACAAAATAATAACAATGAGATAATGTGTTTACTGGAAGCTGCCACAGAATCTCTTGACTGCCACAGAATTGGGACCTTGCTGCAAGGTAGCTGTGGGCCCCAACTTCCACAGCAACAATCAAGCTTTGTTCTTGCTATAGTAAGCCTTTGGACTTTACTCTTTTGGGAGCCTGATGATCAGACATATCCTACCCCATTCCCCTCAGATTATCATCCACCTGATGGTAACATGTGACAAACTACTATATATTTCAGCTGCCTGCTCCATTCCCAACCCATGGGGAACGCCAGTTTCTTCCTTTCACTCACGGTGTAGGAGGAAATGCAGTTTAGGAGTGGGGAAGTAACTAACTTGACTACATGAATGCCCATCCTGCTCTGTCACTGTGTGTAGCTCGGCTTCCCGGCAGTAAACTTGAAGCTTGGCAAGCACCTTTGCTTTGGCCTTAACCTTGCCTGTCTGAAAGGGCTGTAGAACCTAATGGTGTTTACCTGCTGGGACAAAGACACTTGATGGATGTAGAGAGAGAAGGTGGTTGCTGTATTGGTTCCAAAAGTAAGAGATGGAGACCAAACTCAGATTTTGGTCCAATAAAAGATATCATCTAAATTGCTTTGTCTCCATCTTGGGATCAACACAACAACCATATCCTTTCTCTAGACTAATATCTAAGGACCATTTTTTAAGGTGACCATGCAAAAAAGGTCTCTTCCTAAGAATTCTGTGCTCTGTGTTCAAAGGGGGATCTCTTTTAGTGACAGAAAGATCTGTCTTTGCTGCGAGCAACTCTGCTGTCCTGCTCTGGGAGAGGGAGCTGGATTCCATTCCTGTTTATGTATCATACTGGATTCCAGAGGCACAGCCAACTGCTTCCCCTTGTGCAACTCCCATGGAAAACAAGGAGGCTGCACACGTATTGCTTCAGGTAGAATCTGGCTGGCACTACTTCAATTACTGGGATGAATCGCAAGCCCAGCTTGATTCTCAGAATCTGGAAGTGAGCACTGGGCCAACAGGCTGGAGAAAAACAACCACCCTCTTTTAACTTGCAGTTTAAGCATATTTGACCTAGAGGCACCAAGATGCATTAACCATGGGAACCCCCGCCCCCCGTGCTGGATATTACTGAGAACTGAATCCATCAGCTCCATGTGTAGCAAGCAGAATGCCATGAAAGGGAGAAAATATAACAAAGAAAACAACCCATTGCCACTCTCTAAATCCATGAGATGCCCACCCCCTGGATACTGTGGGTAGCTCTGGTCACCCCATCTCAACAAGGATGGAGTACAGCTGGTGAGGTACCAAGAAGGGCAACAAGGATGAGGGAGCTGGATGGTTTCCATTAAAAAAAAAAAAAGACTGAAAAGATTAGGACTCTTCACCTTAGAAAAGTAACAAAAAGAGTGGGGAATAAGATAGAGGTTTACAAAATCGTGAGTAGCGCAGAGAAAATGAAAAGGGAGTTTGTATTTTTACCCTTTCTAAAAATACTCAGGGGGCACCTGAAGAAATGAACAGGAGGCAGGATTAAAACAAGCAGGAGGAAGTGCTTTTTCCACACAATGCACAGTTAACTGTGGAACTCATTGCCAGAGGGTGTTGTGAAGACCAATAGCATGACTGGGTTCAAAGAGAAATTAGACAAATTCACAGAGGATCAGTCCCTCAATGGCAATTAGCCAAGGTAGTCTGCAGGGCAGCATCATGCTCAGGGTCTCCTTGAATCTTTGGAAGCTGGGAGTAAATGACATGATAGAGTGCTGCAGAGTTGCCCTGAAGCGCTTTGAACCAGCTTGGCTACATGAATGCCCATCCTGCTCTGTCATTGTGTATGTAGCTTCTCTGTCAGGAAGAGGCTCCCCGGCAGTAAACGTGAAGCTTGGCAAGCACCTTTGCCTTTGCCTGTCTGAAAGGACGGTAGAACTTAATGGTGTTTACCTGCTGGGACAAAGACCCCTGATGGATGGAGAAAGGTGGTGTTTGCTGTATTGGTTCCAAAAGTAAGAGATGGGAGACAAAACTCAGATTTTGGTCCAAATAAAAGATATCATCTAAAAGATTTCCACAGCTATGGTCACCCTCAGAGACAGGAGACTGGGCTGGCTGAACCACTGGCCTGATCAAGTTTCCCTGCTTTTATGTTCTTGCTGAGTCACTTTTAAAAGTAGGATGGCACTTTAATTGCCTGCTCCAGAGCCCAGTGCCAAGGTGAAAATTGAATCAGGTGGGCTTTGGATCCCATTTGACTGCCTCTCCCATATTTCATATAATATGGTATAATCCTGATGTGCAGCACAGTTCCTTTTTCAGTATGAGAGCAGGTGGATATGCCAGTGCAGCCCTGTTCTCTCCTGCACAGTAAGACCCCAATTCTACAAATTACCTAAGAGCTCACTTAGTTTAAAGCATTATGCACTGTACTTATGCTTAGGCAAATAGCTGGTGTGTGGCCCTTTAAGACCAACAGAGACCTGACCTCAAGGACTGTTTCCTGGTCAGCCAGCCAAGCAGGGGCCTGGAAGCTGGGCAGAGGACATTCTCCTCAAGGCAGGTTCTTAGTAATCCTGTAACCGCTCAGTCCTTAAAAATACACGTTGGACGTTATTATTATTTATTTAGACAAACAAAAAACCTACAGTTTTACAAACTTAGTTAAGGTGGTTTCACATGAAGCAAACTTTAACAAACCTGGAAATTGTATCTGTGCATCTTGTAAGCAGTAAAGTTGTTGTATGGTGTCGCATACTGTGCTCGCTGACAACTTAGGCTCCATGCACCCACAACTTTGCCTTGGTCTTTCAGCCCTAATTCTCTTCCTTTGCAGGTTGGGGGCAACACTAAAGCTAGGATGGCACACGCCACCCTGTCCAATATTACATTGTTACTCTACTTCCAATGTAGCAATAATTTATTTAACTTCTATTTCAAATAACCATTCTGTGGCACCAGATCAAGTACATCTCCCCACTGCACAGGTGACTCATGTTAATATTCCAGCACCAAACAACTAGATGGACCAGTTGTGCTTTCCTTACATTTAAATTTGGGATTACCACCTACTCTAAACCACTACTGATTTGTGCCCCTCCCCTCTAACCCACTAACCACCACTTCATTCTCAGAAGATGGAAAAGTTCTGACTTCAGCTGTCCCCCCACCCCCATTTTAACCCACTAGCTTCCAACTATATAGTCTGGACTCTACTACTACCACCCAATAAGTCCCACTCACCACCCAAAAAAAATCACAAGACTCCTGACCACTATAATAACCATAATTTCTCATAGCAAATACTTCTGTGAGTCTGTGAAATGACAACTCCCACCCCCTCAAAAAAACAAAAACAAAACAATACAAAAACCCAGGAGAGAAGGTATACTAATACACAACGGGGCAATACAGACTAGAACAACAAGGAAGTAGCTATGCTGCTTAATAGCATTATAGTAGTGTTTCTCAGTCTCCTATCACTCCTCCCAATCCCTGGCATTCCACTGTCTCTTCCTGCTGCTTTAGTTATTCCACATCCTCTTCCTCCCCCAGTCCCAAAGATGCATCTCAATTGTATTATTTTATGGTTAATGAGATACAAATTAATTTCAATTTAGCATGAATGGTTCTCCCATTCCTTCCGCTGGCTATTCTATAGATTTCATGGCAATGTCTACCCAAACTCACAATCACAATAAACAGTTACATACCATTCTGTCCCGCTTTAGTGTTGCCCCCAACCTTCAAAGGAAGAGGATTGGGGCTGAAAGACCAAAGCAAAGTGTGGGTGCATGGAGCCTAAGTTGTCAGTGAGCACAGTATGTGACACCTGCTTTACTGCTTGCAAGGTGTGCAAGTTAAGGCGGGAGCCTGAACATATACAGTTTCCAGGTTTGTTAAAGTTTGTTTCATGTTAAACCGCCTTAACTAAGTTTGTAAAACCATAGGTTTTTTGTGTGTCTAATTTCTTTGGGTTGTTTTACAACACGATCCAAACTCCTGAGAGTGATTTCAGGGAGTATATAGATGGCAAGAAATTGTACTGCATTTATGTTTCAGTTACATGATGTTTCAGAAAATCTACTCCAGAGACAGGGAACTTCAGGCCTCGGGGCCAAATGTCATCCATGGTGCATTTTTATTTAGCCACTTTCCAGCCCCTGGATCCAGTTCTTACCCCCAATCACTGAGAGACTGAGCTGAAGGTAAGGAAGCAGAAATGAGGGCAGGCACTCTAGGATAGGAGACAGATCTATGATCTGAACCCTTCTGTTTCCGAGCACACCCCTGCCTCCAACTTCTACACACTGAGGCCTTGGAGCTTTTACTAATGATCAAAGTGACCACTGGAAGGGGAAAAGATTGCCCACTCCTTGCTGTACTAACACAAACAGAAAA
The DNA here is from genome assembly GCA_003113815.1 of Sphenodon punctatus. Lineage (NCBI taxonomy): Eukaryota > Metazoa > Chordata > Lepidosauria > Sphenodontia > Sphenodontidae > Sphenodon > Sphenodon punctatus. The sequence continues at coordinate 604,817 of QEPC01000421.1, read as the reverse complement.
AATAGCTGGGTGGGGAATGGGGAAACTGAGGTACCAGGGTGGGTATTACTACTACTACTACTACTACTACTAAGTCTCCACCCCCACCAGCAGCAAATGCAATCAGTTCATTTTGGGATTGGATGAACTCACCCACCCCCGTTCATTTGTGCTCCCATAATCAGTTCATTGTGGATCATGATGTGCCCTCAATCTGGCTTTCGTCCAGGGCATGGCACTGAGACAGCATTGGTGGCTTTGGTCGATGATCTGCGCCATGAAAAGGATAAGGGTCAATCGACCCTTTTACTCCTATTAGATCTGTCGACTGCATTTGATACCGCTGACCACGAGATGTTGGTGACGCACCTGCGGGACAGCGCGAGGGTGGGCAGGATCGTTCTTGAATGGTTCCGCTCATTCCTGACAGGAAGAACTCAGCAGGTGGTGCTCAGTGATCATTTTTCATCACACCAAGACCTCTCGTGTGGGGTCCTGCAGGGCTCTGTTTTGTCCCCTCTCCTGTTCAACGTGTATATGCAGCTGCTCGGTGAAGTGATCAGGGGGTACGGGGTGAGGTGTCATCAGTATGCAGATGACACCCAACTGTACCTCTCATTTTCAGCCAACCCAGGCCTGGCTGTCTCGTTGCTTACCTGGTGTCTGACAGCTGTAGGGGACTGGATGAGGACTAATCAACTGCAACTGAATTCTGACAAGATGGAGGTGATGTTAGTGGGTAAGTCGATGGAAATGACAGCCCCCTCAATTGGGGGGGTTTGTCCTCCACTGACTTCCCAGGTTCAGAACCTGGGGGTGCTTCTCGATGTGCAGCTCCACCTGGATCTCCAGGTGGAGGCTGTGGCAAGGAGTGCCTTCCGCCAGTTACATCTGGTGCAGCGGCTCTGGCCGCTGGTGTCGGTTTTGGATCTGGCCACGGTCATGCATGCTTTTATTACCTCTCAGTTAGACTACTGTAACATGCTCTACGTGGGGCTACGTATGGTGATGGCTCGGAAGCTGCAGCTGCTGCTGAATGCAGCAGTCCAGCTCCTGGTGGGGCTGGGCCACCGGGAGCACATTACACCAGTGCACCAATTTCTGCACTGGCTGCCAATAGTCTTCTGGGCCCAATTCAAAGTGTTGGTTTTAACCTATAAAGCCTTACACGGCCTGGGCCTTGCCTATCTGTAAGACCACCTCACTCCCCAGGTTCTAGATCGGCCTCTGTGGTTGGCTAGGGGCACCATGTAGGAGGTTTCCTGAGGGACCACACAGGACAGGGCATTCTCAGTGACTGCCCTGCACCTGTGGAACTCCCTTCCGGTGGGGGCCCATCTGGCCCCAGACCTCCTGGCTTTCCGCAAGAACTGTAAGACCTGGTTGTTCCGTCAGGCTTTTGACGAGGGGTACGGTCGGGTTGGGGTTTTTCCTCTGCTTTGTTTATTATGTTTTTTAATGTTTTCATTGTTTTTATATTATATTTTTATATTGTATTTTGTTATTGTTAGCTACTCTAGGCTACCGTGAGGTAGGAAGAGCAGGATACAAATATGGTAAAATAAATTAATTAATTTTTTAAAAAGCCAATTCGTTTGTGCCCACACCCCATAACCAGTTCATTTGTGCCCCCATAATCAATCCGTTGCTCCCCCCAGACCTTCTCCTTCGCACCCAAGCCTCCCCCCCCCCACAAGCCTCCCCCTCCCTAGCTGGTGGAGCAGCCTCACTGAGCAGCACCACAGGCAGCTTGACAACAAGGCAGAGGCTGCCAGCGTTGCCCAGCCAGGGAGGAGGAGGGTGGGGGCAGCAGCAGTGCACTGGCAGTGAAAAGAAATAAAAGGGGTTCAGCTGCTTTTTTGCACCCTGGTGAAGCAGGTCCCTTTCAATTTCTGGGATCAAGTGGAAATACTACTGTGTTTGAGAGGGTGGGGAATTACTTATCTTGCTATTTCTAATAATGACTCTTTTGTTCAATCAAATAGACCTTTTATTCAATGATAGCAACACAATTTAACATACCAATTATAAATAAAGCATTTGCACCTTTAACATAGGATCCCTCACCTACTCTGCCCACTTCAAATACATACAAAGCATATATTCTTACGTGATCAGAGGTCCACAGTTTGGTTCCAGGAGGAGGGCAGGAAGGGGGCCCAAAAGCCTAGAGGAGGAGAGCCTAGCTGTGGAGCAAGTTGCAGGACTTCCTAGGGAGAAGTCCCAAAGGGGGCCAATCACCAACCTTGTCGGCACCCTGAGAAGGGCTAGTGACCGAGCATCGTGAAAGGCAACTTCTCTGTCTAAAGCTAGCCTTTTTATCCAGTGACTGCCTTTTGATTATCCAGAGTGCGGGGCTGTCAATGCTAAACCTGTGGAGCACTCTCATTGGTTGCTCAGATCTGGGGTACCTTCTACTTAGTCATTGGCTTGGGGGTTTGCCCTGACTGATAGGGTCCTACCCCTCCTCCTTCCGGCGGGAGGGCCTGGCTCCCTGGCCCTGAGCACCCCACAACCCCCTCTTGGAGGCGCCTTATAGTCTGACCAAGTCATCTTGTTTTTCTCTGGAACCGTTTGGTTCTGTTATCAATTGCTGACCTTTCCTTGTTCTCAGTGTCCCTGTGAGTTATAAACTATTCAGATTTGCTTGGGAACACAAGGTCTCTGCTTTCTCTCAGGCACCTAATAGACAGGAATATTGCCTCCTTCACACCAGTTCACATACTATCCTGTAATTTAGGACTTTTTGACCATTGGACCGTTTACTCCTAGCACATTTTGTTCCTTATCTAAATCAAATGAATCAATGCATCTACTAACTAATGTCTTAATTAACTTATAACATTCTACACATTCTTAAAAACCAACTAATGTCTTACCTAACTTAACATCTACATAATCTTAAATGAGCACAATGGCTTACACAAAAGTTTCATTCAGTTACGATATCATGATTATAAGTCCAGTGTACTTTTGGTTACATTTCAACAAAGAATGAGTTACAATAGCATTCAATATCTGTTCTGGCATACTTGTGTCAGAAGAAGCACTTCTGATTCAGTTACATTGTAGCAAGGAGATTAGCATCTTTGTTAGGCCCAGGCCATATCATAACAGCAGAAGCGTCGGTAAAAAGAAATTGAGGGTGGGGGCAGGTGGCAGGGGCTGCAGCATCACACAGCAGTGGTAAGCCGACAGCCCTGCCCACAGGCCTCCGTTCTGCTCCTGAGACCCAGCCCAGCCTAGGCTCACACTTCGAGTGGCTTGAATTTGTCATGCCGGAACATCGCCTATCATCGGCTGTTTCTGGCACTAGCCCAATATTCATTGCTGGCTACAGGAGGAGGAGGGGAGGGGGCCTCCCAGGCTGGTGGGCAGGTGCTGTTAACAGCCCCGCCCCCCCACAGGTAGTGTGAGCATCCAGCAGGGGGCGGATTTTGCTGCCCTTACAAATTGCCACCCCGGGCCTATGCCTAGGGTGGCTTGTTCCCTTCAGTCATGCACATGTGTGACATAAGTCCAGTAAAAGCATACACACACATCAATGAAACGTAAGAACAAACAGCTTCCACTAGTCCATTTCACAATCTGAAAACGGTGGCACATACCCTAACCATTTCCTGACTCGATGTGACCAGATTCTCTTTTACTGACAAGATCAAAGAGAAAGCCCTGTCAAAACATCGGTCACAACCCAAAGGAAATCGTCCCAAGGACTCCCATTGAACTCAATGGGCTTCTCACTGAAGAAAGTTAGCTCTGCCTTAACTGAGGAGCCGCTACCGCAGCGCCTAATAGTACTAGCAACGTACCTGGGAATACATACATTCCCATTTTACAGATGGGGAACTGAGCCAATGCAGCCCTGCAACTTGTATTTCTCATACGTATCCCCTAAAATTAGCATATCTGGCCACCTTAAATGAGCACGTCTTTGAAGGTCTTGTTGAACCAGGGCCCATCATGTAGAATTAGTTTGATTGTTCAGTGCTGCCTTTCTTCTCTGGCAATAAATTCTCGATCCCTCAAAGGCTTGTCCTTGATTCCTTGTTCCCCATATGCTGAAAATACATTGTTTCCAAGCACTTTATAAAACTGCTTGGAAACGAGGTAGATTTGAATCACCCTCTTTAAAGAAAAGTAACCAAACAATTGTTGCACTGGAGCAGATCTATGGCCCATCTATTATCCAGTTCCTATCTCCAAGCACTGAAAGAATGAGCTCAGAAGAGATGAAGGCATGCACACAGGGATAGGGAAGAGATCCATTGCACAGATCCATGATCTAAACAAAACTTTTCCTGAGAACACTCTCTGAGCATCCCCACCTCTAACTTTTGCGGGGCCCTCAGAGTTTATACTAATTTTCAGTGGCCCCTGGGAGATAACAGGAAGAGGTTAATAATCCAGCCATCTTGAGAAACCCTTGAGAATCTCATTGAGGGAATGTGGGGATAAAGGGACAGGGAGGCCCCACTCCACTTCAATTGAGCAGCACCCCCTGTGTACCAGCTGATTGACAAGGCCTGTGAACTAGGCAACTGCAGCTGAAAGACAGTGACATACCCAGGATTTAAACTGAAGACTAATTCAGCTTCCTATTCACTGGCCCTACATAGCCACACTAGCTCCCAGCCTGCCCCTGATAATTAATGGCCACACCCAGTGCTGCTGCAGAACAGGCTGCAAAAGGGAGAAACTACAACTTCAGGCACCTGTGGAGCCTTCCAATGACAAGCCTCAGGAGCATCAGCAGCAGCCTTGGGATCCTAAGGAGTGATAACAGCCTCGGGGGGGGGGGGCCCTAAGATGATACAAGGCCTGGGACAGCTGCTTTTTCTACCCCATCCTAAGGTAAGCTCTGGGTGGAGGAAAGAAAGGGACAGGAAATGTGTACTCTCTGAGATTGTTGGGTAAGGCTACACACCTGATTACACTTCCGATTTTCAGGCGTTTCTCTGCAGTCTTGAAGAATGTAAATGTATTTTCTTTGCATCTTTTAAATAATCAAGTCTGTGATTCTCATAGTGTTATTGTCAGTCTTGTGATTTTAGGCTTTAAATTCCCAAGTTGTACAGTGCAATCACAAACATTGGGACACCACAGCTAGTAGAACATGCTGGTACATGTTGCATATGTCAGGGAGCAGGAAACCAGAGTCAGAAAGGTTTGAATCCAGGGAAAGCTATCAGGGAACAGCAAGTTCCCATGGCTGAAGCCTGAATTCATAAGGCCAGCCCACCTGGCTTGAAAGAGCTAATGAAGTTTCTTGCACATTCCACAGGAATAGGCGACAGATGAATCTCCCTCTTTGGGAATAAATATGCTAGGAAGAAAGTAAGTCCTGACGATGATTGAGAATCCTAGGCTCCAGAGAGCAAGCTTCAATGTTAGACAAAAATCCAGATACTTTTCTAGAGCTCTTTAAATGTTAAACATCCCTTGGTCCTGCTGGAGGTGGAACAATATCCCTGTGCTACTGCATGGGAAACAGAACTGGGGTTGGGCCCAGTTATTCAAATTGCACACACTCTAGGCCAACCCCAACACAGAGTACACTAAAGTACAAAAATCAGCAGCTCCCAAATTATGGTCCACATTCCGTGGAGCACCAGTGGTAAGTGGCCTACAGCTGGGCCAGGCAACCAAAAAGCAGGAATTGGTCCCTGCTGGCATATCAGTCATCTTCTGAAGGGGGTGGGGGGCTAAGGGTTGACCGACCATAATGTGTAAATAGGGACTGTTGAGAGGCATGCAATGGCCTATTAGTCCAAAAAGCTTAGGAAGTGCTGCCCTAAGTGCTCACTACAATGTCAGGGACTAGGGAAAGACTTGGGCAGGAAATGAAACCTTGCAGCCTTGTTATCTGGGAATTGCATTCCTGTTCTTGTCTAAAATACAGTCATGCTCTGTAAGGTGTCTTTTTAACAAGTGTGGCTTCTGGCAGGACTTCTATTGAAAGTAAACAGACAGTGTGGCTAAACAAGAAAGTTCCTTCAAATAATCCTGGGCAAATCAAAAGGCTTTTGCGAATCTGTCAGGAAGACCGAGAAGATTGCAGAGGGACTATCAGAGTCAGGGTAATTATAATCAGGAAAGCCTGGGACCCTGTGTATCAGTCAATAAGTATTTATTGGTTCAGTTTTCGCCACGCACCATTCACAATATAAAAACAGACAACACAATACCTTATAAAATACAAACTTAAACACCAACATGGTATATTATAAACTACACATATAAAACAAAATTATTCTTCCAAACTTAATCCCACACTTACAAAGAACCTAGCCCTCCCCAAAGGAGTTACATAGCCAAAGCTCAACCCTTAGATCAGGGGTGGGGAACCTCAGGCCTGGGGACCAAATGCAGCCTGCAGCAAGTTTTTATGTGACCCCCTTCCAGTTCCTGGCCCTTAAATCCAGTTTGATACTGTTGACCACTCACTCTTGCTGGATTCACTTCACTCCCTTGGCTTCTGTGGCTCCATCCTCGACTCGCTCTCCTCCTACCTTCAATCTGTCTCTTGCCAACTCCACCACCTCCTCCCTCCCACTCTCGGTTGGTGTTCCCCAAGGCTCTGTCCATGGCCCTCTCCTCTCCTCTATCTATACCCTGCCCCTAGGCAAACTCATTGCCTCCCATGGCTTCCAATATCACCTCTACAGTGATGACACTCAACTCTCTCTCTCTACTCCCTCTCTCTTTCTCCATCTATTCAAGCTCGCCTCACCAACTGTCTCTCTGACATCACTACCTGGATATCTCAACAGCAACTCAAACTCAACATGGCTAAAGCTGAGCTCCTTATCTCCCCCCCCCAATTCCTCTCCCTCTTCCCTGTCGATCCTCATTGAAGGGGTCACCATCCTTCCCATCCCCCAAGCCCTTATCTTAGGCTTCATTTTTGACTCACCCCTTTCTTTTAAACCCTACATCGATTCTGTTGCCAAATCCTCCATAACGTTGCTAAGATTCGCCCTTTTCTCTCTGTCTCCTCTGCCCAAAAACATACCCTTGTCATCTCTCGCCTCACTTACTGTAACCTCCTTCTCACTGGCCTCCCCCGCTCTCCCCTTTCTCCCCTTATCTCCGTCCAAAACTCTGTTGCCAGGGTCATCAACCTTGCCCGTTGCTTTGACCACGTGCAGCCCCTCCTCTCCTCTCTTCACTGGCTCCCCCTTCCTGAACGAATCTTGCACACAAGCTCCTAGTCGTCGCCTATAAAGCTCTTCACAACCTTGCTCCCCCCTACCTCTCTGCGCTAATTTCCCTCTGTACTCCAGTCCGTGAACTCCGCTCCTCCTCTGTCCCCTCTCTTGCTCTCCCACGCCTCCCCTGCTCCCCTAACTGCCTTTGTCCCTTCTCCCTAGCTGCCCCCCACGCCTGGAACTCCCTCCCTGCCCACATCCGCCTTGCCCCCTCTCTTCGTACCTTCAAATCCCTCCTCAAGACCCACCTCTTCAGCTGTGTCCTCCCCGACTTCTTGCTCCCTTCATCTAACTCCTGCTGATACCCTCCATTCAGTACAATCTGTTACCTAGGGTCTGTGTACTCATATCCTCACCACATGGACCAACCAGCCATCATTCTTGATGTAACCAAGCCAAGCACATGCACGTGCACCTGGGACCTTGCATTCGCGTGAATGTTACACTCCTTGTCTCTCCCTCTGTTCCCCTTCCTTCATCTCACCCCCCCCCCCCCATTGTAAACCCTAGGGCAGGGACCATGTCCATTCAATTACTTTGTAAAGCGCCAGGTACATTGCTGGCGCTATATAAATGCTTGATAATAATAATGTTCTTTCCACTGGAAGGAAAAGCTCAACAAAAGGCCCAGGTACCTATATTCATTTACTATTTCCAATCTATTATTAGCAATACACCAAGAATATTGTCTCGTTTTTCCCCAGTAAGCAATTTTAGATTTACTATAATTAATATCCAATTTATTATTTTTACAGAGCTCATCAAACTTAAACAGCCCTTTGGCGCTCTACTGGAGTCGTTGCTATTATCAGGGTGTCCTCAGCAAACATGAGAACCCCCACCGGTGTATTTAAAATACAAGGCAGATGAAAGTCTGGGCATGACATTTTGATAATTAATTAAAATTGTTAATATATAAATTAAACAATTAAGGGCCAACACACAACCCTGCTGGACTCCTTTAGACCCAGGGATTTTGTCAGTCAATTCACCACGGTAGCCGTATCAATCCATGGTCCAGGTTCCATTGTAGAACTAGATTTAATAGAGGGGGTGTGTCTATCCCTCCTTTGGAGCTTCATCCAAAGCAGTCTCCTATCTATTGTATCAAACACTGCTCTGAGGTTGATGTAGGTGGCCTAGCATGCTTGCTTTTTCGTTTTTGTGTTGGATATATTGAAAGGTGTATAAGTGACCAATAGTTAATAGCCATCCCTGAAGCCTGCTTGTGTTTTGGAGAGCAGATTTTCCTGAGTTTCCTCTACTGTCCACTTGTTCAAATGACACAAAAGGTGCCGTCCATTAAGGCTAACAGGCCTATACGATGATGGCTTATCCTTACTACCCTTTTTGTAGACTGGAATTATGGTATGGCCTTTCCAGTGTTTGGGGAATTGTCCTGTCCTTATGATGTTGTTATACCATGCTACTAATATAGGAACCCACCATTCAAAGTTTTCAGAGTAAATTTCTGCAGTAATTCCATCCAGACCGGGTGCATTAATTTTCTTTTGCTGGCCAACTAGACTCTTCACCAGATCTTCAGTGACCCTATATATGGAAGCAGAGGATTCAATCCAATCCAATGGGGAACTACAAATGGGATCATTAGAATCAAATTGGGCAGTGAAATACTTAACCCATTCCTTTGGGGAGACGTTACAATCCGGGTTAATTTGGAAGGCAGCCGTTCCCTTGGCCACCAATTGCCAGAAGGCCCTACTGTCTTTGTCACGGACTACTGTTTTAAGTCTTTCCCATTGCTGCTGGTAATATTGCTTTTTTTCAACTGAAGCAGATGTTTATACTGATTTCTAAGTGAATAAAATTTAGATGAGTGACCATTCTCATTCATATTCGTAAACTTCCTCAATTCCTTATTAAGCTTCCGTTTCTCGTACCTGCAGTCATAATCAAACCAGGGGGCTTCCAGTCTCTGTTTTTCATTACTTTGTAAGCAGACTACCTTCTCCAGACAAGACTTAAGGGAATAACTTATCTGAACTATGAATGATCTGAGGGTCCCTGAGATCTATTATTTGATCTCTTAGCTCCACCATGTCACTTTCTTCAAACCTAATCTTAATATTGGTATTCATCTCCTTAACCCATAGCAACCTTATATTAACTATAATTGGGACTGCATTGTCCCTATCTTCATTAGTATGCAGTGGGTACGTTCAAAGATCATAATTAATAAAATAACTCCTATGCATTTCAAGTATCAACAGGCAGTGTTCACTCTCTAATTTCTGCATTATCTGTAGATTTTTAATGACTGGCCAATTAATTGCAGCTATCACAATATAATCCATCATAGATCTTTCTGCCAGACAGAATGTCAAGTCTCCAGCTGATGGGTTGGCTAAGGCACCATTAATGGTGCAAAGTTTGTACTTTATCAATAGCTTCTGGAGTTCACAACCAGCTCTGTTGACACCTCTATCCTTAAACATTGGCATAGGAATTCCACAAATTTCATTAAGCACAAGGTAATCTTCATTGTTTCACGAAAGGTCACCCATCCTAGCATTAAAGTCACCACCCATTAGTATATCGTCATCACTAAACTCCTGCTTTAGTTTCTCAAGGACTAGTATAAACTGGTTCCATTTTTCCTGGACTAGATCAATTGTTGGGGATGGAGGTAAATAAACATCAATAATTATCCATCCATGTCCGTTGTTTAAAGTTACTCTTACTGGCAGGCATAAATCAGTATCCAAAGGGATTTGTTTGGCCGTCCACAGGCTCCTATTAGTAATTAGTGGTGAGCCCTGCTGAAGACTGGCCTTTCATATTAATGATTTTCACCTGGCAGTTGAAACTTCTATAGCCCTGCAAATAGAAGGGAGTCAAATTCCAGGTCTCTTGCAACAAGATGATATCATGTCTGGTAATAAGTTGTATCCAGTTCTTATCTCCTAGTTTGCTAGCTAGATCCCTTATATTCCATAAGATCAAGAGACAGTTGGGTAAGTGACCCAGCTGTCAACACTATCATTGAGGGTTCAGTGCACTATTCTCATTAGCATCTAATATCCCTGGTGAATCCTGTGCCACAGCTGGGTTAGGCAATCCTGGAACACCTGTACCAACTTGTAGTATTAGTCAGTCATAAGAGCATAACCAGGTGAGGGAACCCACAGTGGGGCTGGCTCGCCTTCAACCACTATCACTTCGTTTTGGACCACTAGATGATCTTCAGTTACTTTTGTAGTTGGTTCCATAGGTTGCCTGGGAACATTTTCCCTTATATCCACTAACATAGTTTTAATTGTTCCCAGTCATTCTATAATATCATTCTGCTCTTCTATTGGTAAACACATGCATTGAAATCAAATTTGTTTCCTATTGGTCAATCATGCTACCCACATCTTGTGCTTCAATCAAGTGACTGGATTCTCAAGTCTGTTCAATTAAATTTGAAATTTCTTGATCAACTTTCTCAGGGAATATATTTGGGGAGCCACATTCATTATAATCCATAGTACAGCTATTATCCATCAGGGACCTGTCACTATGATATCTATTATCATGGGCAATCTTTTCCCCTGCCTCTGAATTGGTAGATTCCTCAGTGCTCAATAGGTTTGATTTTACCACCTTCCACCAGGCATGCCAATGGAACAAGAGACCTGGTTATCAAAATATCGAACCACCTTAATCCCAAGAAGCTCAATTTGTGGCTTTAAACTGTAAACTTTTCCTTCAGCCTGGGGGGAGGAGAAAAGGACCAAAGCCATAAATGTCTTTTAATTGTAAAATAAATATTCAATATATTCTACCTCCTTTGGGGCTATCTAATCAGTTTTCTAAGATGTTTAATCCTTTCCTTTTGGTTCCCCAACACACCAGGTTTAGGATAGTTGGTAAATACCAATTTTCTGTTATTCCAATGCAGTTTCCAACCATTTCTATACAAGTCAATTACAGGTGCAAGCAGAATGTATTAGATTTTACAGTGGCAAGAAGAATGTATTAGATCTTGGCTCTAGCTTTTCTTGGCTTATTAGCCTCCCTTGTGGAGGCTTAGAGACCTGCCCCTTTACATATGGGGTCAAGCCTGAGGCACCCCTTATTTCATGTTCTTCCTTGTTATAGGGGGAAACAACCTCAGGGAACTCTGCAGTACCCTTGGATTTACTCTCCAACAAGTCACCCTGTTTATAATTAACTTGAGACACACTACTAGGAACCTTGGCCCACCCTGTGGTATCCTGGACCTTAACCTGTAACAAACTTTCCTGATTCTGATTAATGGGACACATACTACTAATGGCCTTGGTCCGCCCTGTCCTATTATAACTTTTAGCCTCTAGCAGACCTTCCTGGTTCTGATTAATTGGACACATGCTATTGGCAACCTTAACCCGCCTTGTAGGCTTTTTAGAAGCTTCATCGAGTTGATCCTGAAGGAACTTAAAAAGCCTTTTAAAATTCATGTTACACTTATTGCTAACACTTTTCCTTTCAACTTTTATATTTTTGCTCTTTTTCTTGAGAGCAGGTCTTATAGCATTTCTTTGCCTTGACCAGTCTCTTCCCTTCCTTAGCTCTTACACTCATACTTGTCCCTTTAGTAAATGTATGGTTCAATTTCTCCCCAAGAGCATTTGCCCCTATTACAGTCACCCCTTCTTGTATCTTCCTGATCTTATCACCAATTATATGGTTCTGCCTCTCCATCATATCCTGAATGGTAGAAAGGTAACTTCCAGTGTTCATTACTGAATCCTGTAGCAAAGATAATTTTTTTAAAAAGTGTGCTATAGTTTTGCTACTAGATGATCTTCAACTACTTTCTCAGATTGGTCCCTCCAAACATCTCGCAGCACTGGACACTTGGATCTTTCCAACAGAGCCTGATCCATACTAAAGTGTAAGGACTCTTTCAAAATCTCTTTCGGGAAGACTTCCTGGTCTACTTCTTCCCTCTGTACATTCACTTTAAATAATGGGCTATTAAGCTGGGTTTTGAGAGGAGGGACACTTATCCCTTTAACTTCATCTGTGTGGTAAAAATCTGTGATTTTTCAACTGGTCCTGGGAAAAGATTGAGCTTTCTAAATCGTGCTTCCCAGTTTCTGTCTTTTTAAGAGCACTTCTGGTGATCACTGGCATAGTGGCAATACTTGCTAATACATACAAGTGAACCAAAACCAGTATTAATATAATAGAGCTTATACATATAATAGCTTATAGTTGGCTACTAGGCCAGAAAATAGAACACACAATAGGTATGTATCCAAAAGACCTTCCAGGTAAACAGTTAGCTCTTATTAAATAGGCCAAATTCTTAAGTTTATCAAAATCAATTAGTAATCATATGTAGCCAACAATACCACTGCCCCCAAAGCTAACCTAACATAGGAGTCCTGGCATTGACCCTCAAGGGCCCCCACTCTACCCAAGGATAATTAAAAAATCCTTTGTCCTTTATCTGTTCTCTGGAACAGTGCTGAGGTCGTCTTAGAGCTTAAGCAAACAAAAAAAGAAAAAGCTGGGTGCCAGAGTCTGGGATGCCAATAGAAGAGCTCTGGCTGCCACTGCCACAACCACCACTTGGTTACTCACCAATGGGTCTTTGCCCTTTGGCAGTGCCCGTCAGCCGCCACCCAGAGGGCACCACCCCCTGTGGCAGCAGCACCCTTTTCTAGTGGTTACCTGGGTGGGAGGAGGGACAAAGGAAGAGTCTCAGGTGAAGGGGATTCCAGCAGCCCCAGACAGACAGCACCCCCCTTCCAGCCCAGACCCTGTGTAAGCACCTTATAACACTCCCATAGCACTGGATTGGGATGCAAACCATGGTCCCCATTCTTCAACCAGCTCTGCTCACCTATTCCCATTGAAATCAAAGGAGTTACAGACAGATTGGTGCTTTCAGGATCAGTACTTCTGCATGCAGACAGATTGCTGGCCCTGGAGTCCGATTTCTCCAATAGTACAGGTAGCCTTGCAACTCTAGAGTCTGGAATTGGTAACAATTCTCTTGGTGGACTTGCAATTTAAATGTTTTCTAAAAGCCCCAACTGCCGAAAAGATGAGACCCCCATCTTTGTTCACAACTAAAGTTCTTTCCTCTTCCATGTGGCTGCAGGGCTGGACCTTGCTCTTTGACTGCCTTAGACATAACAATTCTCCCTTCCCTGCTGTGATGAGTCCCAGCCTGAGGTTTGTATGGCAAGGGTAGCAGAAGTTGTAGGGCTATCCTCTGTCCTTGTTTTCTACGGGTAGTGCTAAAGAGTCTGCAAAACTGGAGCCTCCCAGGGTACTTGGTATTGCTCCAAGCTCTCGTTACCTCGCCCAGAATGCTGCTGCCCAGGGCAAGGTGTCCAACATGTCCAATGCTGCATTATTGCCAGACTGAAAATGTCCCAGCAGAGCGAGCCTATTTATTTGCTCATGTCTTTGGCGGGGGGGGGAGAAGGGGAGGGTGTAGGGTTTGGGGAGTGGTTTTAATTGAAATTTTATACAGTTTATATTATTACAGGTTTTATTTTTGTATATTTTATACACTCCTATTGTAAACTGCCCTAAGCCTTTGGGGAAGGTAAGGTTAAAAGTTCATATAAATAAAAATAAAGGGTCCAACAACTTTTTTGCAGGAGGAACCCCTGAGCTTCCAGATCATCTCCTTGGGGATGCTCCTGTAGTACGGTTGAAGTGCTGGTAGATGGGGGTACACTAACTGGGAGGTCTGCCATTGCAAGCCAAGCATTCAGCTACACTGCTGCATTGCCGCTAATCCTGCAGTCTTGCAGGGAGGAAAAAGAATCCATTTGATACTACAATTCCCAGTATGCTCAGCTAAATCGATTTCCCCCTCCAGGACTTGCAGTGGGATGGCGCATTGCATGCTGGGGTTTGTAGTTCAGTCAGCACACAGGGCTGTGATGGCCATGGTTTTCCTCAGCCTCTGGTTGCTGATAGGGCAGCTGTGGGAGGGGGCGTGGTAAGGGCGGGTGCATTCTCGATTGGCATTAGCGCGGACCAATCGGCTGGCGGCGCTGGGGCCCGGGAGGAGAGACGCTAGAGAGGCCTTTCGCTTGGCTTCTGTCCCGGCGCTGTGAGGCAGCGGTAGTAGTAGCAGCAGGTTTCGGTGAAGTCTGGGTTGTTCCCTGCAGCTGCTTCTGCTCCCGGAGCTAGCGCAGAGGAAAGGTGAGTCCCTGGGGCGGGCGGTTGTTCGGTCGGTAGCAGCGGCCTTTGTTTCGCTGAGGCAGGGATCTCCCCCTTATTCCTCCCAAAGCCCCCTCCTCTCTTTTCAGCCCCCCACCACCACTTATGGGGCAAGGCCACCCCACCCCATCCCTCTCCCTGATATGGCATCCCCACCCCTTTGCCTGGCCCCGGGCGGGGAGCTCCTGTTCCCCCCCCCCCCCCCCCCCCCCCCCCCTGATACCTCCCTCGGGGGCAGGGAACACTCCCCACCCTCTCCCCCAGAGTAAGAACCCCCTATAGCCTTCCAGGGGGAGGGTCTTCCATTCTCACGCATAGTCTGATACCCCCTTTTCCCTCATATCCTTCCTCCCGAGCAGGAACTCCCTTCCCCTTCAGCCCCTGCCTGTGGCCAGGAACCCTTCCTCCCCGGCACCCGACTTGTCCGACACACGGCCCCCAGGGGCAGGGACTTCCTCGCACACCTGCCCAGCCTGGCCCTCCTTGTATCAGAAACCCTTCACCACTATTCCTTTTTTGTCTGGCATCACTCCCCCTGCCTAGCCTCCCAGCCTGACCCAGCGTCCCCATTTCCCCTGCTTAACTGGAGACCTTTACTCTTTTGTCTCCTTTCTGGAGTATGAGCTCTTAGCCTGCACCTACCATCTTGGGGCCTAGGATAGACACGCCCACCCTGACCCTCCACACTCCAGCCCAGCCTGCATGTTGTGTCCTCTACCTGTCAGGAGTTGGGCACTCTTTTGTGCACAGGACTGTAAAAATCCAATTGTCTCTGGTGGCAAGTACACTTTCTGAGCTGGTGAGTGGGTTTTCACAGCTTTGGGCCCCCTTCTGGACTGCATGTCCTAGCTTAGGAAGTAGTCTCTTATGCCTGGCCAGCGAATTATTCATACACTCCTATATAACTTTGCCTGTGGTCCCAGAGACTTGTTACCCTTCGCCACAATGCTAGGCATATAGCTGTGCCCCTTTTCCCATTCCTATGACTGACATCCTTTTTGCCTTGTTGGCACCCCTGTTCCTTATACTGGTGTGTTCCATGCAGCCTTTTCACACGCATGCTTGCCCCTCTATAGAAACTCTCTACTGCTTTATTTAAAATGCTCTGTATGATTTTGCTCTGGCCAAAATACTCAGCATGCAGCTGTATTTTGTGGTGTGTGTGTGGGGGGGCGGACTTAGTAGCTTGTAAGGAAGGAAAGATGATGCGAGAAGGAAATAAACAATGAAGTGGGGGATCACAGCTGCTAGGAGATGGGCATGAATTTAAATTAGCCACTTCATTGATCTAGGCAGTTAAATCTTAACCGATCTGATTTCTCTCTGTCTAAAATCACCACAACTCCAGGGCTACCAAAGGGTGTGTGTGTAGACTGGGGAAGGGGGCTGCTCCGGAAAGCTTAAGAAGTTAGCCATCTGCCTGTACGTTTTGTCTGTGCGAGCTGCAGCTTTATATTTCAGGAGAAGCCGAGTCCCAGTGGTCCAGGAATGGTCTCTTCCATGCTAGGGAGTGGCCATGCTTGCACCCAGCAGCCCTGGCTGTTTTGTTTATATCAAAGGGACAAAACCCTTTTCAGACTAAGTAAACCTGTGACTCTGGCTCTGAGCAAAGGTTAGCTCCTTGTGTGACTGTTGCAATCATTGGCTTCTTCCTGCAAATGGGTGGGGTGTGTGAAGGTAAAACAGCTATCACACTAGAATTTGGTGTTGGCACCTGGTAGCTCTGTGTGTGTGTTGTTTCTGTCTGACTGTTCAAAAGGTACTAAATGCAATCGCAGCAAGTAGGGTCTCCTTTGTTTTTAATTTTAGGATTCCAGCCTAAAATTGTTGGAGAGAAGATCACACCCAAGATGAGGAGAATGGAGGATTTGCTCTGAGACTAAATTATTTTTCTTTTCCCTTCCTGGCCACCTTCCCACTCAGAGGGACAGAAACACCTGCTCTCCCAAGATTGCTTCTGAGAGCACAGAATTGATGCTCCCTTCAGTCTGGCTGCCCGTTTAGTATGCGGATTGCACCTCTTCACTAATGAGAGGGAGAATGGGAACCCAGGGAAGCCCTGTGAAGAGCTATGATTATCTGCTCAAGTTCTTGTTGGTAGGAGACAGTGATGTTGGAAAGGGAGAAATCCTGGAGAGCCTTCAAGATGGAGCATCTGAATCTCCATATGCGTACAGCAATGGTAAGAATTTTGGATCCCAGTACTCAGTTGCAGTGCAGAGCATCAGTAATTTAAAAAACAAAACACAAAATTCACAAAGAAATTGTAGATGCATTTACTGGACTGTATGTTTGCATTTATTGAAGGTGTGTTGTGTGATCCTGTTTTTCAACCTATGACTGGGTATCAGGTGTTCTGTTTTTATGCTGCCTACTGTGTTTTTATGCTGCCTACTGTGTTTGATCATTCACCCATTCAGAATCACTTCAATTTAGCAGTTTATGTGAACCTGAAGGTTGTAACCTTGTTGCCTAAATTGACTCTGAAAGCTACCTCCCAGTCCGGTGGTGGAGCAATGAGGGGAAACGTATGCTGTGGTATTTGATAGCTTTTTCCATCCACAGTACAAGGACAGTTTAGAAGTATGGCATTTCAAAAATAGATGGAGGGGATAATGCTGCTCTGCCACTGCACTGGATAGCAGAGGGGTTAATTCAATCCCTGAGGTACGTTAAAGGGTAGTACACAGGTTTGCACCCAAAAAACAACTAAATTAGCTTGGATCTAAAGCTTTTCTGACTTGGTACATCAGAACTCGGGGGTACAGAGCTTAATCTGTCTGCCTTATATTAAAAAATCAAGGTTTACAATGAAAATCTTGACAGCCCATTAACTATAGTGTCACGAGACTATAATTAAGAGCCAAGAAGTGGCGCTGCTCCCTCCTGCATCCCTGTGCGGTAGTTAAATGTAACGGTGCCCAGCAGGGTTCAAGTTCTGTAGCGATTTACAATCTGTCGTAGTTCTCGCCATTCTTGATTCAAAATAATGACCCCAAGGGCTTGACAGAAGCAATCTCATGTGGACCCCTGCATCTCAGTATCCTCACCAGCAGTGGCCCTGGGGCTGTAACAGTTGGCACTTGGAGCTTAATCTGAAGGCAAGAATCTGCTAGGATCCAGGTGCTTGTTCACAGACAACTTGGAGTTTAAAGGAGCTGTGTACTCTTATTATGTCAAGTCCTCATTGTGCACTGTCATCTTAAAATTCAGTGCATGGAAAAACCTGTTAGAGATTTAAATGGAGACTGCTTAAGGATAGGATAGCTGCGAGATCCAAATTCAGGATAGTGAATAGATCTGTTGACAGAAGGCTTGACTCTGATGTTGCAATTCACGTGCTTGGGAAGAGTGACTAACTTGAAGGCCTGCTTTTGAGAGAACTGGACACCTGCAAAGTTCCACTAGAGTCAGTCAGGATCTGGTGGCTCAACACCACTCGGTAATTAATCTCGAGATGTAAATTCTGCATACTCAAAAATGGTATGTGGGACTGATGTTGGTATATCAGAAGTTTATGTGCTGTTTCAACTGGCAGCACATGTTGGATTTTCTGATCCACAAATTTTAAAATCCTCCAACTGTGTTTAAAAAAAAAAAAAAAAAAAAACAGAAAAAAATAACAAAACCCAGGGACTTTTGTTGTAAGCAACCACGAACTAATGTTGGGATAGGGTGAGGTATAAACCTGTAGTAGTAGTAGTAGTAATAATAATAGTTGTATTTCTCTCTCTCCTCTTCATATACTGTTAAACCAGTTCTATAGCTAATTTTACTGTGATACTTTGACTTCATGCTATGCCTGTTCCTTGCATGTGTCTGTATTTCTGGTATTTAAAATGGATTGCTAAATTACATGCACTCTATGTAGTGGGATCTTTAGTGAAGCCAGTGCCCAGGTCCTGTAGCTCTGGAACAGCCAGAGAGCAAGCAGTGTCAATGTTATCATCCGCATGTTCAGTTCTTGGCAACCCAGCTGAAACTGGTGATATGTTCGTGTTTTTTTTAAAAAAAAATTTAATTGGAGTGCTTGTTCGGTAGGAGCTGGACTGAGCCACTTTCCTGCAAGCAGCCATTGGCTTTGGTCAGTCCTGGCCCAGATTCAAACCACAACCTAGAAGTGAAAGGCTCAATGTTTCATTACCATTCCCTTGAGCCACACAGTTTAGTCTCAGCCTTAAGCTTGTGACATGCTTGTTATATTGTCTAAAAACCACCAGACAATGTTATGTAGCAGTTCTTATGTAAAACCTAGGGACTGCTAAACACATCCTTTCCCCCATAAACAGATGTTGCTATTATGCCATTTTTCTCATTCTAATTGTCTAACAAATGGAAATGAATTTCCCAAGCTTTATTTCTCCTAGTCTCTGCAGTTCAAGGGAGGTAGGGGAGAGTTTTGTTAAATTGCATGCAGCACTGTTTCCTCTAGTGATAATCCCCACCCTCCTCTGAGCCAAGAATGGCACAGAGACTAGTTGATACCTTCCTGCCATGACACAAGACTTGGATCTGGGATGGGAAATTGAGGATTTGCTTGAAACCAAAGTCGTATAAAATCTCAATAATAAAAAGCAAGATTTAAGCTTTATCTTTCTAAATGTGTCTTTTGGCCCAGAGATGAGGCGTTTGCACCTGAGCATTTGCTTTTCTTCATCCTATCTGATTCCTCTCCCTTAGTTGAAGCTTTAATTCTTACCACTCCAGAGGAATGATGTGACATATGGAGTCAACTGAGTAGGGCTGCTTTCCGTTTCCTCCTTTTCAGCCTGTATTGGGCAGGTAATCTGTGATGCCGCAGTGCGTGTATGGTAAAGAGGCTTGGAAAGATTGCACTCAGATACAGCTGCAAGACACTTTTCTCGGGCTTCTCTGGACTATGGAACTCCTGGATAGAGGTCACTGCTAAATATAGTACTCGAGCGTGGGCCCTTCTTTCCACCCTGTTCTGAAGGACCTTTTTTCTATGCCTAGTCAATATGACAGTGACTCAGGGGTACTTAAATTTAGTAAATCTTAGTTTCAAACTGGATCTCAATATGTAGTGACAAAGGCCATGATCCACAAATCACCTTGGAGTAGTCCCATTGAAGTCAAAGTTCGCACCAGTTGGAGGATGCCTGGCCATTCTAGCTCTGGACAAAGTTGTGTTCACCACAGCTCATGCTAATTAACACTGCTGATCTCTGAGAGACATCTAGGATTTAACAAGCTGCAGATATTGAATTATTATTGTATAGCATCAGCAATGTGCCTGGTGCTGAACAGTCATGGTTAGAGATGAGTCCTAGCCCAAGGGGATTACGAATTATAATGGACAAGAGTAGCAGTACACAAGAAGGGACAGGATTGTGCCTTTTGTCTGTCTAGTAGGTGGTGGTTTGAGCTCAAAGGCGAGGCACGCTGATAGGGAGATGCTTCTACTGGCTTTCACCATGGTGTTCGTGTTCAGTAAAATACTTTTTGCCATGGCAGAATTCATAAGGAAACCTGATAAAAACCTGCCTTGGAAAACCATAGAACTCCTTTTCCACAAGGATGGCAACAGGATTCCAATTTAACATTCATGTGGTGCAATCCAAAATGCAAGGCCTCCCTTTAAGCATGGACCATCCCAATACAAAGGCTCTGAAGTGATCTCTTTGCTAGAATATTTAGGGAAGCAAAGTATGCGGCAGGCAGAATACTTTGGGAGAGATTGGTGTCTGTTCCTCTGGTATTTGTTCTTTACCCTGAATCCCAAACACTATGGCTACTTTCCTACTGGTACAGAAGCACAGATTTTTTGGGTGCTTTTAAACGATCCCGCTCATAAGCGGGATCGATCATTCTGCCGCATCTCCCCCCGTGTTCCTCTGTACGACGTGTCTGATGTTCAGAAGAGCATCAGACACGGCGTAGAGAGTATGTGTGTCCTTCTGCGCATGCACCCCCTGCCAGGAAACCCAAAAGTGTCTGATGCTCTTCTGAACATCAGACACATCGTAGACACGGTGTAGAGAGTGTGTGCGCGTGCACATGCGTGTCCTTCTGCGCATGCGCGTCCTTCTGCCAGGAAACCCGGAAGTGCAGGTTAAAGCCGGCACATTGGCAATCCGCCTTGAAGGTGGCAGGATCACTGGGCCGGCTTGACGCGGGGGAGACGCGGCTGCACTCCGCGTTGGACTTTTAAACGGACGGTGTCAATGGCAGCTGTTAAAAGGGCTCAGCCGCCATTTCCGTCTCGTTTAAAAGCGCCCTTTAAGTCCACCAGTGCTGTTCCGTATGAGACCTGCAGGGAGGGCTTGCTGAGGCTGTGGCAAACTTTCCCTTTTTGTACAGGGCTGAGGCTGCTGCGATTGACCTCTGCTGTGCTGGCAGTGGGAAACCAGGTTGGCACCTTGTCTCTAACTTCCCCATTTGTCAGTGTGCTGTGCTATTGCTATATGGGCTGAGGAAAAGAAAATGCTACATGATTCTGTCCTTGTGACTGTGTCCTTGAACATCTGTCACTTCATTACTCGCATTGTAGAATCTTGTTCTTGTCTTGTGCTGTGCTGTACTTCCTTCCCCCAAATATTGCTGCTGCTATGAGTTAAAGAGCAAGACAAATATCCCGGTTACATTCCCTGGCCCTTGGGAGCATACAGGTCTCTGCAGAGAACAGAGCATGTGTGTGCCCCTGAAGGAGGGCAAGAAAGGGATTTGGCTACAGGTGTGCTTGTGTTCCCTATAGGAAGAAGTACTGTGTAGATTAGTGCTGTGTTGTGGCTGAATTTATTTAAATCAATTTCCTTGTATACTTACACTGAAATAATCTTGTCCAGTCTGTACCTTGTGGCTCAGCTGAGAAGCTTACTTGATTCTGTGCTGCTTTACAAGTGAATGATTCATGTGAAGTCACCCTCTACTTGGAATGTTCTACGACAGGCACAAGTGACAGTACTGCCATGTGACAGTATTCACCATCCACAAGAAATTGCGCTGATGAGGATTACAATCCCAATATGCATATGCTCCGCAACACTTCCCACCCAGTCCTAGGGGAAAATATCCCACTACCTCATCCCTTGTACTGTTTTTATTACAGGAAACTTTTTACACTCTTGCTTAAGGGTACAAGGAGCTGCCTAACTGAGTCAGACCAGTGGTCCATTTTAGCCCAGTATTGTCACAACCTGGCACGGCATTAGGGTTTCAAATCCAGCTCGCTGACAGAGACCTCCCCCAGGCGTGCTACCAGAGATCCTGAATTGGAGATGCTGGGAATTGAACTTGGGACCTTCATACATGCAAAGCATGCCCTGTACCACCTGAACCATGCTGCCACCCCCCGCATGCTTGTGACTGTCCCTTCCCTAATTGGGTGAATTGGGGCTAAAAAGAAGACCTTCCTCTTCTCCAACACAGGAGTCCTCATGCAGGACACTTTGAAAATTGGTACAAGCTGCAAGCCAGATAGGAATTGGTGATGGGGGTGCTTTAGGTGCTATTTAATGTATTCATTAATTGTTTGGAAAAGGGTGTTAAGAATGAAGTGATCAAATTTGCAGATGACACCAAGTTATTCAAGGTAGTTAAAACATGAGCAGACTGTGAGGAACTTCGAAAGGATCTTACAACACTGGGTGCCTGGGCATCTAAGTGGCAAACGACATTTAATGTGGACAAGTGTAAAGTGATGCACATAGGGAAAAATAATCCAAACTATGCGTACACAATGCTGGGTACTAAGCTAGGAGTTACTACTCAGGAAAAGGATGTGGAGGTGGTTGTGGACAATACAATGAAATCCACAGCACAGCACGCAGCAGCAGTCAAAAAAGCAAACCATGTTAGGAATTATGCGGAAGGGGATAGAGAATAAAACTGAGGTCATAATGCCTCTATACAGATCGATGGTGCGACCGCACCTCAATATTGTGTGCAGTTCTGGTCGCCCCATCTCAAAGACCTAGCTGAACTAGAAAAGGTACAGAGAAGGGCAACAAAAATGATCAAGGGCATGGAAGGGCTCCCGTATGAGGAGAGGCTTGGTAGGTTGGGGCTCTTCAGTTTGGAGAGGAGACGACTGAGAGGAGATATGATAGAGGTCTATAAAATCATGAGTGGTGTGGAACTAATAAACAAGGAGCAGTTATTTACCCTCTCGGCTAGAACTAGGGGACACTCCATGAAACTCATGGGTGACAAGTTTAAAAAAAATAAAAGGAAATATTTTTTCACTCAGCGTATAATTGGGTTGTGTAATCTACTGCCAGAGGCTGTGGTAAGGGCCAGTACTATAGCTTAGTTTAAAAGAGGCTTGGACAAGTTTCTAGAAGATAGATCCATTAGCAGCTATTAGCCAGACAGGATCAGGGAACATGACGGGATCTGGGGGTAAACAACAGGGAATGGATCCCCCATTGTGACCTGTTGGGTGCTTCTACCAAGCCACCGTGATTGGCCACTGTTGGAGACAGGATGCTGGGCTAAATGGACCATTGGTCTGACCCAGTATGGTGTTACTCATGTTCTAAAATGTGGGAAGGTAAGGAAGGGTTCAGATCATGGACTTATCTCCTGTCCTTGGTTATGTCACTTTCATTTCTACTCCCTCTTTGAGCTAGATTTCTCAGTGCTTGAAGGTGGGAACTGGTTCCATGGACCAGGGGAACACAAGGAAAGACAGACGCACACACATTCTCATCTTACAGATGGGGAATGGAGTCTGAGTGAGTGTGACTTTCCCAAGGCCCCCTAGTGAGTTCATGGCTAGGACAGGAATTGAACCCTGCTTCCCAAATCCAAGCCCAGCACTATATCCACTGCACCACACTGGAGTCTATCTGGTAGGTATCTTAGAACACTTCAGGAGGGAGGTGTCTGCAAGATATGGTAATCCTGGAATAGGGACATGGTATGGATGGAAGTTTCTTGTATGCATCTTACAATTGCTGAGCTGTTATGAAACTTTCAAGCAGGAGGCTTTGTAATAGCCAAGAATAGGAGCAGAGGAAAATAAATATGTAAGGGCCACACATCTGAACCCCCCTAGGCTTCCATTGAGTCAACACACTGCCTACTCTCAGACTCCTTTGTTCAAGCTCAAAAACTATTTGTTTTGTCCTTTGAAATCTATTCAGGTATGTTTTTATCAAATAATCTAAGCATCAAGGTGTGCACTGCTGATTCAGGTGTCCTGCTCATCCTTTGTTGAGCAGTTTAAGAGTCTCTGGAGATGCTTATTTCAGCAGTTCTTAGTAAATTACACTGGTTGATAATAGACAGGAAGTTTGAAACAAGCTTTCCCCGTTTCCTTCTGACACTCTTTTGCCCTCACAGCTCTGCTGTGGCTGCCGTTCTAGACTACTGCCAACTATGCTGGCAGCCAGGCCAGAAGTGTGGATTGGTGCAAGACCGGCAGAAAGGAGGATACTTGCTGGAACTGTGGTGGAAGGCCTATGTGTGTACACATGGGTGGTGGGAGGGTTGTTTAAAATAGTCCAGTATTACTAGTATATGTGTTCTCGTTAAAGAGGTTGGAGCAGTAGCAGTGCTAACAGCAGGTGGGTTTGCTAATGAATCCTCAGGAAGGGGCTAGAATACTTCCATGTGACACCAAGCGTTTTCCTCCAGAGATCTAGCTGTACTTAAACTCTTCTTATTCTGCCCAGGAAATGTGCCCCCCCCCCCCCCATGGCTGCAATCCAAAATAAACTTAGTTTCTTCGCTAGGACTGCTTATTCCCATCTCTCTGCCTTCTGCAGTGCATCCCCCTGACTGGGTCTTAAGAGCCTTAATCCTCTGCTTCACATTTGCTTTAACTGTCCTTACCAAGCTGACTAACTCCAGTCTTCGAAACCAAAAAACCCCTCAATGCCCCCCAGGATACTCTGACCACTTCGAAGTCTGGTACCTTGAGGGTCACTAAGTAGAGAAGTGCATCCAACAGGTCGCTAGCAAAAAGCCGTTTCATCAGTACGATTGTGGGAAGATTGTCTCCTCATTCCTCCTTCCAACTGTAACTGTGGAGAGCGACATCTTCCAGCCCTCCACACTTATATTAACTTGGAGATCCACTTGGGAAAAGCTTTCTTCCTACACTGACAAAGCACTCTCTTTTTGGACAGAGTTCTGCTGGTTATTGGCCACTGCCACAGCTTTTGCCATTAGTGATTTTTAAAATAATGTGTCTGAATGTGAGCCACGACGTCAGTCATGGTCCATCAATCAACTGGCAGCTACTTCTTAGTATAGTAGACTGTAGAGACCAGCCCCTCAGGTCACTTTTGGGGAGGCGAGTGGGACCAATGCTGGGGAGAGTCTCTAGTGCTGCAGGGAAGGTTCTCCGAGAGGAACGTTCTCAGGCGTGGACCCGGCTGACGACCTAGGACTGACATCAGGAAAAGGTAGATTGGGTACAACTGGCCATCCTTAATTTTTTGGTTGTCAGGCTCTGTGAGGAGACATCCTTGGTCTTTGTCTTCATGGGTTCCACAAAGCTCTGACCACCTCCTAGGGTGAACAGTTAGCATCTGGTTTATGTTCAGTGTTTGCTGGAGTCTAAGATTGTCAATGCCATCTCCTCTAATGAATTTCTCCATAGGCATATACTTGGTCTGAGCTGCTGCAGCTGTTAATACTGTTAGCTGCCTTGCCTGGCATGTAAAGTTTAAAGGTGTGGCATATCCCAGCACATAGCAGAAGAAAACAGAGTGTGACTCCTCATCCCTCCGCCTGGCTGGTTACTATTGAGTGTGTTTCATGGTCTTTTGATAGAACGCTAACTGCCATATCAGTGTAGACGTGACTTGTCAGATTGGGTAGTCCCAATGTATAGCAGACATTACACAACGATGGATATTATTGTTCATTTGTGGGGTGGCTTGCAATAAAGGAAATACTGTTTCAGTCTTCTGATGTGAGATGGAGTGGGGCAAAATCTTGCAAATGGAGCCCTGCCATCCAGTTCCCTAGCGGCTACAGAACTAGCCAATGGAGAACACTTCAGCAGAGCTCCGTGAGCTTAGAATCGCTCCCTCTCAGTAGTGGAAGGTGGTTGAGGCAATTCTCATCTATCTGCTTGTAGTCCCTGCTGAGAAGTGTTTGTCTCTCCTCTAGCAGGGAGACAGCTCTCACTACTGTGCAGAAACAACTGACTTGGACCCAGTTTTTTGCCTCTTAGCTCTTTCCAGAGCTTCTTGTTTGCAAGACCTTTTCTTGTTAGCTGGAAACAAATAGGAAAGATTCTGAGGTGGGAATAAGCAGCACTGCTCCCACCTCTCATCTCCACTGATATCATGCAGCACCTTCTGAGATTCTGAACTCTCACTAACATCCACATTAGTCTAGGGTGTTCAGCAATGGAATGGATGGGTCCCCAAGTTTAACTTCTTGAAAAGGAGTAGCTAGTTCTGTGTGGATGCATAATTCCATCAAAGAATGCGTATGGGGAAGGCTCTAATTTTTAATATTGCCAAGAATCTAAACAATCACCAAGGTTTTGAACACCTTGTTAATCTAGGACTATTCTAGTGCACTGTTTTATCTTATTAAAAATGCTTATTATATACAAGGTAGTATGGATGGAATCACTTATGATTCTGATTAGGAAACGGTATGTGAGGTTTAACATAACTAGTTGGAAAGGCTTGCTGCTTTTTTATTATTATTATCTTGAATCATCCTTCCTTTGTAAGGCTGGGATTTTCAAGGTGCCAGGGATGCTGAGCATCCAGATTTTTATTTATTTATTTAAAATATTTTTGTACCCCACCCCTTCTGCCACAGGCAGCTTGGGGTGGCTTACAATCCATAAAAAGAAATGGCAACAATTATACTAAAAACAAGACCTAAAAGGAGGATACTAAAATAACCCACTCTCCCCCCCCCCCAATCACCATCTCCTCTGCCAAATGCCTGAGTTGAGAGTTAATAGGAGCTGTGTGCTGAGCTATCAGGTCCTCTTGAAAATACAGTTGGTATGAAACATGCGTGTGTAAAAACTGGCTTTCCTGCCTGTCGGTTTTTGCTGGCAAGCTCTTCCTGACATACTTTTCCTGAAGCTCCACGTTTTGCAAGGGGGAAGGGATCCTGTCCTGTGCCATCTGCAGTGGCAGTTGTCATAGCCATACAGAGAGCAGGAACTCCATTCGTGTAGCAATATGTTCAGCCCCCAGGTTTCCCTTCTGCTTCTCTGCATTTTTTCCCCATGATCAAACTTTCTCCCTCTTCTTCTTTCCTCCCTCCATTTCTTTGTCCTCCTTAATTTGCTGCATGCATTCAATACTCTCCCTGCCTTAAGCACACTCAGCAGCAGCATTGCATCGTACGGCTTCCTTACCTACTCCAGAGTTTGTGAGGTAGAAAATGAACTGTCAAACTTGCGAAGCATCACAACTGGTGTCCATCTCCTCTTATAAACAGTTATGATGCCTTCCAGGGTACCTGAAAACAAATAATGTGGAAGAGATTTCCAGTGGAAAACTTTGCCTGACAGCACCGGAGTGCATTAAAATGGCTGCTGCTAGCTATACAATAATAATCATTAATGGAGATTTGAGATACAGAAGTCTGATGTTTGATCTGGGGGATAGAGATTTCCTAGCCAGAAGACCACTGGATTAAAATATTGATTATAGAATGTGCAAGACAGGTATGCAGTGATTCCCAAACTTTTTGCCTGAATGATCTCATTTTGAGACTTAATACAATTCTGTGACCCCAGTAGCAACAAAGACATGGAAGGTATATCAGATATCAAAATGAACTAATGACCATAGTTGTAAATGGTGCAACCTCACTTGAGGTCTATTCCACAGTATGGGAACCTCTGCATTAGAGCAGGGCACGAAATTTGCAGGCGCCTGGGAGCCATTGGCACCCAGAAAACAGGCTGGTAACTGGTTCAGGGGTGTAGTGGAGCAAGAACAGTTTAATATCAGGATAAAGGTCTGCCGACTGAATTCTATTTTTTTTTTTGGCTCTCGGAGATCGATCTGAAATCTCACGCCTTGATTAGAGCATGGTTATTTTTCTCAAAAGTCTTATTTATGCTTCTGTAACTGCATCTACTGCAGTGTCTAAACATATTGGGTAATGCATAACTTCTGGTCTCCTGCAATTTGCGTGAGTTGATGCTTCTGTTAAAAGCTGCATATAACAACAGCACCACTTTCCCTTTAAAGTAAGGGCATAATTGCATTTAAATTAAAACAGAATATTAGGTTGTCCTTTTGGAGAGGAAGGGTGGTAAAGGAAGAACTATAGAATTTTAGGACCAATTATGCACGCGTCAAGATCATCGTTCTATGGGCCTGGGTCCCTGCCTTCCTTTGCTCCCATCGGGGTGGTGGACCAGTTAAGGTGGTCTCCCCCTGGAGACTCATGGAGCCCATTGGATTCCAGAACTCTCTGGGGGCTATACCCATTGATTTTGATGGCTGCTCTATAGATGACCTGGTTGAACTGGGGAGTAACATGTTGACCAGGGCCATTGACGTAGTTGCACCCAGGCAGCCGCTTCCACTGCAGTGTCCACATAGGTTCTCCTGGCATATGGGGGATCTAAGGTGACTGAAGTGGGGAACGAGGCAGTTAGAGCACAGATGATGTTTGATTGGAGCTGAAGTCGACCGATTACACCATGGATCTGTTTTGAAGGACTATGGCATGGCTAGGGTGGTGTTAAGGGAAGCTCTCCTCTCCACTACCATAGCATCTGCAAAGTCTCATCCAATGTAGATGTTCCAGGTGGTGAACAGCTTGGTAAATTTGGGCTGCCTCTGTCCAGAGGTTGAGTCGTCATCTGTTCGCTGTAAGGAGTTCGTCACCTACTTTGCTTGTATTCACTATGACTTTGGGGGCTGCTTGTTTGTTGGCAGTGTCTGAGTCTGGGGCTGTGGAAGCTCAGCCTTGTCCTGTTTGTTTGGATCAGTTTCAGTTGTTGTCTCCCACCAATGCGGAGGATGTGCATTGGGCAATGTGGGTGACCAGTTGTAAATTAGATCCATGCCCGTCCTGGTTGGTGAAACGCAGCTGGGAGACACTGGGGGCTTTGCTGGCTGGGATTGTCAGTGCCTCCCTTTGGGAGGACACCCTTAAAATGGTGGTTGTCAGTCCCCTGCTCAAAAAATCATCCCTTGATGCTGTCTTCTTGGACAGCTATTGCCCCAATTCTAACCTCCCCATTTTAGGGAAGTTGGTTGAACAAGTGGTTGCTCAGCAGCTTCAGGGGCATCTTGATGTGGTTGGATTCCTGAATCCATGTCAGTCTGGCTTCCATCCTGGGTATAGCACTGAGACTGCGCTTATGGGGTTGGTTGACAATCTTCACCAAGAGACAGACAGGGGAAATCATACCCTGCTGATCCTTCTTATACCTTTTGACGGCCTTTGATATGGTTGATCATGAGGTGGTGTTGACACGACTGTGGGCCTGGCAGGCATCCGTGGGACAGCTCTTGAATGGTTCTGCTCATTCCTGTTGCGAGGTTCAAGCAGGTGGTGGTGGGTGATTTGTCTTTCTCCTGCCTCCTCGGGTTCCACAGGATTCCATCTGGTCTCCCCTCCTGTTCAATTAGTATCTAAGGCCACTGGCCAAGATTGATGGCAACGCACCCCAAATCTATGCACAATATGTGGATAGCACCCAAATCTATTTATCTTTTTCATCTGACCCAGATCTTGCAGTCTCGGTGCTTACTTAGTGTCTGACATTGGGGACTGGACTGGATGCTGGTGACCCAAGTGAAATTGAATCCAGACAAGACTGAAGTGTTGATGACTGACTGAGAGTCCCAATCTTCTCCAGGATACAGGGTCAATCTCCCATTGATGGGGGTCCGGCCTCCCCTGGTGACTCAGGTTTGCAACCTTGGGGTGCTCCTGAATCCCAAGCTGTGTCTGGAACATCAGGTTGTGGCTGTGGCCAGGAGTGCCTTTCATCAACTAAATCCGATGAGAAGGCTGCGTCCCTTTCTTTCAGATACAGATCTGACCACCGTCATGCATGCCTTTTGATATCTTGAGACTGGACTACTGCAATGCGCTCTACATGGTGCTGCCCTTGAAGATTGTTCGGGGACTGCAGCTTGTGCAACAGCCTGCCTCTTGATGGGGGGTGCAGGGCAGTCACCAGGAACAAGTTACGCCAGTGCTTCAGAGTCTGTACTGGGTGCCTGCTACGTAGCGTTCAGACATAATTCATGGTGCTAGTTTAGACCTATAAAGCCCTAAACGGCCTGGCCCTATATCTAAAGGACCACCTTCTTTCGTATATCCTTCTGCAGCCCCGAAGATCAACCAAGAGCACCCTCTTACAAGTTGCATCATTGTCCCGGATCTATATGGCCTGGGCACACAGAGAGGTGTTCTTGGTTACTGCTCCACAGCATTGGAACTCCTTTCCCTTTTCATTTAAGCTGTAGCCTAGGCATCTTCTGGAGGCAGAACAAGACGTATTTATTTGGCCAGACATTCAACAGGCAGGGGTAGATCCTGGAGTCGGGTGGGAGTTTTATAGGCGTTTTATGGGTTTTATTTTGTGTTTTGTCTTCTATGAAAGCTGCCCTAAACCTTCAGGGATAGGGTGGAATAAAAATCAAAATAAAAGAAATATAAGAACCGCTATATTGGGTTGGAGATGTCAGTTGCACTGGGCCCCATGAGCCTGGGGGCCCATGCATCCCAGTGTTGCTACAGTGCCTGTCATTGCCTCTCCCGCAGGACCTGTTTGCAGGATCAGGGCACACTCTCTCCGAGATGAAAGGGGCAGGGCTAGCAGTACGCAGGACATGAAGTGCTGAATACGTGGCCAGCCTGTCCAGCACTTGTGAGTTGTCCAGTGTGCCCCCATCCCCTTACCTTACCAGGTGAGATTTGCCTTCCCATACCTCTGGTGACACTGTCCCACTCTCTGCCCTACACCTTCTGTCCCGGTCTGCTCACTCCCATGCACCCCCCTTCCCAGCCATGACCATGCCTGCACTCCATCCTCCCTTGAGGTGGAAAACCCCATGCCCCTCCCCTTCAGCAACCCTTGCCTCCCAGCAATCCCCCCCCCCCCCCCCCCCCAGGTCAGAAAATCTCAACCTGCCACTCCTGCCTTAGCAACCTCCACTTCCCCCTGCCCCTTGGGTTGTAGGTGATCTTCTAGATCTGGGGTGGGGAACCTCGGGCCCTGGGGTCAGATGTGGCCCTCTGCAAGTTTTTTATGTGCCCCTTTCTAGTTCCTGGATCTGGTCCCTAGATCAATTTTCTACTCCCAATCACTGAAAAAGTGAGCTCAAGGTAATGGAGCAGAGAGGAGGGCATGCAAACGAGGGTAGGGGACAGATCCACAGCACAGATCCATCATCTGGGCCCTCCTTTTCTTGAATAAGCCCAATAAGCACCCCCGCCCCAACCTCTGTGTGGCCCCCAGAGCTTGTACTAATATTCAGTGTGGCCCCTGGCACAGAAAAGCTTCCCCACCCCTGTTCTAGATTCTCTTGCGCACCAGGGCCCATTCCAGCCTAGCTACATCGGCTGGTCCAATTAGCTCATACCCTATCTTGCAGGCCAAAGTTGAATGGTTCAGAGGAAGCTACAGGGCACTTACTGACCCCATCCTCTATTGTTTGCTCCCAACTTTGGCAGGTTAAAGGTTTAACCTGAGCATAAGGTTGTATGTTAAAATGGCAATGTTGCATCAACTGCATTTCCTCTGTCCATTAGACCATTGCCTTTTTAAAGAAAATAGGGAAAGCTATTATGGTATATCACGCTGGCTGCTGAAAACCTTGTTTTTTCTTTAGGTGCTTGCAGCATGTTTTATGATTTGTAACTTACCAGTTATTGAAGGGAATTGAAATGATGTTAATCAGGGACAACTGAAATCATAGCAATAGAATTGGTTTTAATGCTTAGTGACTGCTAAGCTCTTCAGATGGTCTAGTCAGAAAGTTTGCATGCTCTTGCCAACAGGAGTTGGTCTGATATGATTAGGAGTTCAGACGCTGTCCTAAAGGGGGACACTCCACTAAAAGCTAACAACTGACAGTCTTGCACCTGCTCCAGAGCTTTCCTTCCAATTTTTTGTACTTTTTATAATCCCACTTTCCTGTCATGTTTTTTTGAACAGTGTTTTTTGTTTTTGTTTTTTGCATGTAAGCTTTGTGATAGCTGGGGGTTCTGATCAGGATTTCATGCCTCTTTGTTGTAGGTGCTTTATGCCAGAATAAACAATTCCTGCCTCAGAGAGTTTGGGGAAACAATGAAAGGGACTAGATAGAGATTTGTAACTCTGTATTTAGTCTTGCTTTGTCTGTTGCACGTAGTGATAGATTGAAGATTCAGACAACAGTGCAGACCTTTAATGGGAGTGCCCCTTTAAAACTTAAAAGTCTAGCATCTTCTCAGCTGACAGCCAAATGAACATTTTAATGATCTGCTTTCTCAAATGGCTGCTTTTGCTTTCACCTAAGCTTTTCACCATAGAGTGGTGCTATCTCTGCCCTACTACAACTCCAGAGGCATTCCACTCTTTCCAAGCATTTTAATTTTCTTCTGTGATCTTTTGTGTCATTACTGCATCCCTAAAGAAACCTTTATAATTCCTTTTAACCTTCCTTTCTTTAATCCACCAACTTTTTAACCTATGAAAACTGGACTGAACCCCTTATTGGCCAATTTGTAGTGACTACAGATCCAAAGAGGACTTTTTTGAAGACTTCATAATCGGAGG
Source organism: Sphenodon punctatus (assembly GCA_003113815.1). NCBI lineage: Eukaryota > Metazoa > Chordata > Lepidosauria > Sphenodontia > Sphenodontidae > Sphenodon > Sphenodon punctatus. The sequence goes on along the minus strand of QEPC01000421.1, from coordinate 572,759 downwards.
TAAACTGACTTGCAAGACCAGCTCCCAGTAATTTGAGATGATACTATTTTTGCCTTTGAAAATAGCTTCATGTTCTAAGTTCAGAATGCCCAAACAAATTCTCTGCTATTCAGATCTAAAGACAGATCATTAATGACAATAGTAAATAAGACTGAACCAAATTCTTTGGAAATGTTGCAGTTATATGTCCAGGCCTAGATCATAAAACACGAGCTGTATATTTTGAGGCCAAATATCTTTAAACTGCTATAAGCAAACATGAGCTTGTAATTCAACACTTGCACCCCCACTTTCAGAAGCTGAGACTGGAGTCCGTCTTGTTCAGTTGCAGGAGGCACTGTCTGTAGGGTGCTCTGCATACAAAAGGGGGAAATGAGGTTAAATTTTCTCTTGTGGACACAGACGCATAGGTTTTGATATCAAGTGCTCAACTTACAATCTAAGTCCCTCAGGCGTAGGGCCCTGCCTGTAACTATTGATTGTACAGTGCCAGGTTCATCGCTGGCGCTATATAAACAATAAATCACTACTCTGAAGTCATACGTGGAAAGCCTAGATGCCAATGTTCCCCACCCCCCTCGGAAAACTTAAAAGCAATTTTGGCTGGGAATCTTGGAGAGTGTGGTTCAACAGTTAGATGTTATCACCACTTGAATGCTTTCGTAATGCAGTTCCAAAATGCGGAGGCTAAAATTGGACTGCCTGGAAATGTTAAATTTGTTTTCATCTGTTGCTCTTGGTGAGTGGTGCCGCTGACAAATTTGTAGTGCAGGGCATGAAATTTGCAGGCACCTGGGAACCATTGGCGCCTAGAAAACAGAGGCTGGTGACTGGTTCAGGGGTGTAGTGGGGCAAGAGCAGTTTAATATTAGGATAAAATCTGGTAACCTGATTTATTTATTTATTTATTTATTTATGGCTCCTGGAGTTTTATAAAAGCATTTAGTAGTTCAATCTGAAATTTCATGCCCTATGTAGTGTGTCCAAATACACTGTAAACACCACATTAGTATGCTGACGTGGGTTCACTTTAGGGAACTCCTATATATAACACTGACACTACTTTAGGCACACTGCAGACTGGGAGGTATGCAGGTTGCCTGTCCTCCGTTCCTCCAAAACTTACTTATTTATATAGCGCCAGCAATGTGTCCAGCACTCTAGAATCATTAAATTAGAGACAGGTCTCTTTTCTGACTGGCTTACCATCTAGGAGAGACAAGGGAGAGATGACATGGGAGATGGATACATTCACAAAGCTGAGACGTTGCAGGTGTACATATGTAGCTTAGTTACAGGGGAGACAGACTCTGAAGTCAGTGAGCAGTCTGTGGGGATGAGGACCTCGAGAAAGCCTAATGGAAGAGAGACATTTTCAGGAGGGATTTGAAGCTTGAGTGTGACAGGGAGCAAAACAAAGGTGTTTAGCCACTGGGGTCAAGATGGGAGAAGGGATGATGATGATTTAGGGAGCAGGAGATTGGGAGGCAGAGTGAGGATGGGCTAGAGGAGGCGTGAAGCTCCCAGATGGCAATGTAGCAAGAAGCAAGTGTGCCAAGAGGGGGGGAGCAAGGCAGTGAAGACCCTTGAAGACAGAGACCAGGAACTTTCGCTGACTATGAAAGAGGAAATGTGGCCAGTGCAGGGAGGGGAGAAGAGGAGGGATGGAATATGATCAAGGTGGCTGGCAAAGTGGTGATGGAGTGTTGAACAGAAGTGAGTGGGGCCAGGAAGGAGGCAATTGTAGTGGTCAAGGTGAGAGATGACTAGTGGTTTGCCAGTGGAAGCAGTAAGAAAGGGCTGGATTTTAGTGATCTGCAGAGAGAAGCGACAGGCCTTAGCAACAGACTGGATCTGAGGTTGAAAAGAGAGAGGAATCAAAGATGAACCCCAGGCTATGTGCCTGAGGGAAAGGCTGGATGGTGACACCATCAGAAGAGATTTTTAGAGGGAGAGGAATGTTTAAGGGAGGAATTGTGCAGTTCAGTCTTGGACATACTAAGTTTGAATTTACTGTGAGACATCAGAGAGGAGATGTTAGAGAGATGGTTAGTGATGCAAGACTGGGGGGCGGGGGGGAGTTAAATGTTGTGCAGGTGATAACTGGAATCCATGAGACTTAGTGAGTTTGCCAGAATATTGTAGAATGTTGAGGGAGAAGAGGGCTAAGGAACTCCAGCTGAGGAGGAAAACTAAAGCGCAGTTAACATTCCCAGAATTAAAATATTTTAGCGAGTGAAACCATAATTTTGAAATTTCAGGTTTTCTAATATAGCTTTCTCAAAAATCTGTACATTCTTCTGAAATCATGCTCCAGAATAGATTTATAATTACATCTGTATTGTAATTCCAAGATAATGCAGATTGTTATGATACCCTATGATTTTCTTCACAAATTTTCTTTGTTCTCTAGTGCAGCTGTGTATAGCTTTATAGAGACCTGAATGGTAAAGCATGAACTGCCTGGCTTGTCTGTGGTGGCTTCTGTGCATCAAGTCAGTCTCTTTTTTTAATAAAAGAAATATTCTAAAGAACAAATCCACTCTTTCAAATGCAGACTGGCTTTCTGAGAGCGGTCTGCATTTGAGAAACCACTAATTTTCAATGTCCACTAAAATTATTCAAAGCTTAAAGAACAAATTTTGATTCTGACTCAAAGCACAACTTTCAGATGCAGTTACCATTCTTTAAATGAGGTGTAGAACAAAGTTTTACTGTGTAGCTGTTTATTCCTAAGATTGCAGAGAAAGCAACAGAAGAATTAAACTAGATTTTAAAAGCCTAGACTCTTTTGGTGTCCATTCTTCTGTTGTCCATCCAGAACATCAAACAACCTATTAGTTTTAACTGATTGCTAATTTGAAGAGGTAGGTTATTTGAGCAAGTGTGCTTATGAATGCCATTTGTCCCTCTGTCATCTTGCTCATCTGCCCAGCTTTGTTAGAGAAATGGAATGGCAAATTGTTAATGTTTCAGTGCTGATTTAATCACATGAGCAAGAAACAACTTGAGGCTCATCTTCAGTCTGTGTAGATAATACCCTTCACTGTCACCTTGTGAAGGCAGGGAAGTGCAAAGCACAGGTCAGTCACGATTTTGGATGTTGAGGTCTAGGTATCACTTTTTTCCTGATTCCTTCTGCTTCAGTGGGACTTATTGAGCGTTTTGGTTATAGCTTTACAAATGCATAAACCATTTCCATTTTTCAGATGCACAAAACCGGAAAAGGCACAGTTAAACTATATAGGAAACTATGTTCCTATGAAGCATTTAGTAGAGATGACTAGGAGGAAGGGCAGCTGGCTTTAGAGTTTAATATTCCGCTTGTGGGTGGGAGTGCTATGGAAGTTTGGTGTGGTTGCCTACAGAGATGCAAAGGGAAATATTGCTCCAATAGCTCTGGGAATATAACAACTGTGGAAATCTTGAAGTGTATCCCTGGACTTAATTTTTTAAGAAGGTGGCAAATCTATTGTGTTCCAAATCAGGAAGTCCCAAAGGAGCAGCAGCCATTTCTTCCTATTGTTCACTGCATGCTTGTCTTAGGCCACTTGCCTACATTACTGTGCCACTGAATCTCCCGGTGGGGAAATCTCCTGGCAGGAGGTTCTTACGGCACACTGTGCATGGGGATGCTAGACACGACAGGTTTTTTTTTTCTTTCGATTGTCAGGGCTGAACTTCGAACCCTGACAATTGAAAGAAAAAATCCCATAGGACGCAGCTGATTACAAGCGTCTCCCGTGCACAGTGCGCCATAAGAACCCCCTGCTGGGAGATTTGGTGGTGCGGTAATGTGGGCAAGTGGCAGATGCCATGGGGAACAGCAGCTATCTTTTTACAGTCTGCACATTGCAGCTTCCACTTCATTGTGGAATGCAGATCTTTCCAGTATGGCTTTCTCTTGGCTACTGATTTTGTAGGGACTAGTAGACTGAAAAGATTAGGAAAAACTGAGTTGTAGAAGCCCCCAGGAGACCCCTCTTTTGGAGTGCCCTGAGCCAGTGTACCATCCATACTGTTTCTGCTGATATGAAAGTGGCAGACTTTCTATTGATCGCAAACTACACTAAAGTTTTGACTGGTCAGTAGCTGAATTTGGCTCTGGCCTTCAGCATATTAGTCATACCTGTGGCTTGATAAGGAGTCACTTGTTATGAATTGTGTATAATTAATCTGTGGAACTCAATGCCATATGATAGCCAGTCCATGATCTCTGCAAGATACAGAATAGTGGTTTGGACATCTATGCTGTGGATCTCCCAACTGCTAGAATGAAAAAGAATAGACCTAAGCGTCCTGGAATATGACAGCCTTTAACTGAAGGGAGTAAGAAATAGTCTCTTTGGGAAGCCTGTTTTGTAAATGCCACTAGACACAAGGTGGGAAATCTCCCCTTGATGTAGCCGTCTGTACCAGGTGCTACATAAGATTCTGGACTAGATGAAACATTGTCCTGTTTTCCTAGGGCCATTTTTCTGACTGTAAGTCAAGCTATTATACTGTATTGCATGAGCATCCTCTGGATTCTGCGGCCTACATAAAGTTGTCAAATTGTGAAAAACTTTTAGGGAGAACAGGACATGTGAACGCCCTCTATTGTGTCATCTCCTAGATTGTAAGCCCCTGAGGGCAGGGATCGGTTTCTAATTAATAACTGATCCACACCAAGTACATTGCTGGTGCTATATAAATCCACTGGTCATCAGCAACCAAATTGGAAAGAACTCTTCAGCTTCACCTTCCTACCTACATAGGTCATTGAATCAATTCCTCTTCAGTGGTATTACTGAGGATCCAGCATCTGAATCTTGCTGCTGGAACCTTCAATACAATGGCAAGACCTATAAAAAAGGGAAGCATGCCAACTGCTTGTAAAATTGCTGCCTTTGCAAGAGCCCATCCTGAAAGCAACCTCTGCTACAGTCTCTTGTTTGCATGGTAAGAGAACAGGTCTCAAAGATTGTAATCATTTGGTTTATATGTTTACTAGTGAAACTGTTAACATTTGAACAGAAGTATATTGCAAAGTGCTTGGGAGTGCTCGGAACACATTCCTGACATTGTAACCTCTGAGCAGAGGGTGTCTCCTGCATGTCAAAACATTTTGTAGGAAAATCTTTGCAATGGAGCTGCACCTGAAACCCCAACGTGCTATACCAAACAGGTAGCTGCTGGCCTATTTTAGGGACTGCTCAGAGGCAACCTTGACCCTCGCAGCTTCTACTTCCACTGCTTTGTAATTGAAAGTCTTTGTCCCTTCTCTGGCCCTCTTTCCTGACACAGCATTTAATGCAAATAGGGACACCCTCCAAGGACCCTATGAACTTAATTGTAAGTTCAAAGCATATAATATGGCTTTAGAAGTAGGGTTAAGATATTTCTGGCTAATGTGTACACAGCACTTGTGAAGTGCATAAAAATAAGCATTGAGCTTCTGTGTAGTTGTCCCTGCTTGTAACAACTTGCCTTTGGCATACATTAATTAAACCTAGTCTAGATGACAATAGAAACTAGCCTGCAGCCTGCTAGATACGCAGTGGTGCAGACATGGCCATACTGATAGTAGCATTAATGTGCTGGGTTTGTTTTAATAAATGCCCTTGTGGGACTTAAGGGGAGGGGATGTTCAGCAGTTTAAATCTAGCACATGCAATTGAACCTACTTTCCCCAAAGGATTTTGGAAGATGGAGTACAGCTCTTAAATACAAGCCCACGTTTCTTCCCTCCTTCCATTGTTCTGCTTGAAAAGCTGTGATTAACTTTTGGGTAGTGTCTGAGGAAAAGAACTATCTTGGTTGCATTTTCAGGATGCAGATAGTTTGTGCCCACACCACCCACATGAACAGACAGAGACATGCTCTGGGGTTAAAAGGCCTTGGCCGCAAATTTATTAAAACATAGCTTACACATATGAGCAATACAACCATAGTAAAGAACCTGTCTGCATAATAGCGGGGAGGAGCCATGCTACAAAAAACAGGCCCAAGGGGGGTTGAGCTAAAAATCACCCTCCCTGCCCGGGTGAACCGACCCTTTGAATTCACCCTCCCCTTGGGTCAAGCCGGGTTATCAGCCCCAAACCAGCCGTTCCGAGCCTGGGCTGGGGCCCTGGCCTTCTGACCCACCTGCTCCCCAGGTGGTAATGGGTACAAGCGCGACCCCTCAGCTCATAGGGAGCCTTACCACAGCATGGTTCCTATGTCGCTAACCGCCATGAAAAGGGGGGAGACAACGCTACTCCACCCCTTTCCCCCACACAGGTACCCCAGAATGCACATGTATGGCATCCCGCAAGTCTTCCAACCAGAAAGTGTTCCCCTGATCCGATAAATGTACGCCATCGCGTAGGAAGAGATCAGCGTGCTGGCTCACAATCCTTTTGTGATGTGCCACCCAAGCACCTTACGAACGCCCACATGGCCCTGTTGAATTTGCGTTTGGCATGCTCAATCTTGCCTGGCGCATTGGCATACCGCCAAACCCTGCGGGCAAGCAAATCAGACTACCAAATGAGTGTTCGTGGCCAACAAGCTGCCAATCCAGAGATGTCAAACTTCATTGTACCCGTGAGGTCCCATGCACCGTGCAAACCTAGGTCATTCTCTCCTAGATGGATGATCAGGTTGGCGGGTGGCCCAAATCGATCGGCCCTGCTGAGAAGCAACGGGACCAGCTGGTCCCAGTGCATACCGCTGCGCCCGCTCCAATAGAGGCGAGCGTGCAGCCCACAACCGAGTTGGGTACCAAAGCCAGAGTTTGCCGCATAGTGTTCGGCCCACCGCACAATGCTATGCCTGCAGATCCACACGCTTGGCAACCGGTCAGCGCCTGCAGATAAGCAAGACAACAAAATTTATTATGACCATGACGGAGCAACTGCGGGGGGGCCAAAAGGCCTCACGTAGGTGCGATAAGCCCCAGACCGCCACCGGCCTATGGCCATGATCTGTGTTGATGCCAGGCCTCCTGCTGCTGCCGTGGACACTGTTCCGATCCTGAAAGAGTGTGACCTGTAATCAGCAGGCGACATTCCTAGTGCTGCCAATCCTTTGACAAAATTCCAATTTCAGGCTGTTTTTAGAAGTCTGGCTCCCCCAGAATGAATGAAGAGAGTGCCCTCTAATGGCGGACGCACCTGCAAATATTCCGCCATTGCCGCCACTGGGCACACCAGCCCTAGAGTGGCTCGGTGCAGCGTCAAGTGATGGCCCCTCCCCCCTTGGTCGGTCTTAGAATGCTGAATTATGATGATGATAGCATGCGGGGCACAAGTTACGTCCCTGATGTCGAGGGCCACACCCCTCTGATCGCCCCGTGATGAGGGCACCAGCTCGCTAATGCGCAATGCCCTGAAAAATGCTATTGAAAAGGCAGCTCTGAAAAGTAACCCCTCATATGGGGATGAGCAAATGCGGGGCAGTGCTGCTGACAAACGAGCCAGCGTGTCAACCGAAACTGGTTGGCGAGTATCCCTCCATTGGCCCCGCTCCATGGCCAGGTGCCCCTCCCCGCCCCCCGGTGCCGTCGCTCAACAGGCAGGCGGGGGAGGGCAAAGGAAACCCCTGCCCCCTCCCTGCCTGGCACCCTGTTCGGGGGAGGGCGCTCACAAACTCACCCCCCTGCTTACGGCTAGGGCGGTGTCCCTTCTGCAGGAGACTGACTAATCCTAGAATTGTAGAGAAAGTAGGGTTTGCTGTGTTGATCCCAAATTTAGGTAATCAAGACAAAGTAGTAAAGCGATACCTTTTGTTGGACCAGCTACATTTGGTGCTTTCTGACCTTGTAGGGTCCCTTGGAGACCTTGTAGTGTCTCCCCTTGATTTTTTTTCATCACTAAGTTAAACATACCCAGTTCCGTCTACTTTTCCTCATAAAACGTACTTGCAGTTCCTTTAGCACCTTTCTTGCCCTCCTTTGAACCTGCTCCAATGTGTCAATGTTCCTCTTGAAATGAGGCACCCAAAACTGGACACAGTACTCCAGGTGAGTTCTAATCAGTACTGAATAGAGTGAAATTATTACCTTCACTGACTGGCCACTTTTAGACGTGTGTGGCAAACATGCTGCGTAAAATCACGCTGCGTGTAAATATGCCACATGTGGGATTTAGACGTGATATTTCCTGCATTAGTCAGTCCACGCATTCTTTGAAAGCCATGAATTAAATACCTTGACATTGAAGTATTTAATTTGTGGCTTTAAAAGAACGTGTAGCCGGCTTTAAAGTGTGAAATGTTATATCTAAATCCCACATGTGGCATATTTACATGCAGCGTGATTTTATGCAGCGTGTTCACTGTGCACATCTAAAAGCGGCCTTATAGATGCATTAGCTGTCAAGCTGTGAAGCTGTCAGATGTTTTGCTGAAATCAAGATATATTATGTCCACAGTTTTCCCCGTATCCACTAAACTAGTTACTCTATCAAAGAATGAGAGCAGGTTAGTCTGGAACGACTTGTTCCTGACAAATCCATGCTGACTACAGTCAATCGCTGTATTGTCATCAAAGTGCTTACATACTGATTGTATTATAATCTGTTCTATTATCTTCCCAAATATTGAAGTTGGGTTGACTAGTCTGTAACTTTGCAGATCCTGCTCCCCCCCCCCCCTTTTTAAAAAAAAATAAAAGGGACAACTTTTGCCTGCCTCCAGTCTTCTGGCATCTCACCTGTTTTGCAAAAGTTCTCAAAGATAATTGACAGAGGTTCTGAGAGTACTTGCACAAGTATTTTCAGTGCTTTCAGGTGCAACTCATCGAGCCCTGAAGACTTGAATTAATTCAGAGTAGTTGCTGACTATCCTTTTAATTGTTCTGGCCTGCAGTCTTTTCATCTCTTTGTTCATATACCCCTTGCTAGGCTGGACACAGTTTCCCTTTTCTGTGAAGGGGAGAAAAAATTAGGAGTTGAGAAGTTTTGCCGCCTTTGTCACCTATTAACATTTCACCATTTCCTTGTTTTTCCTCTTCCTTCTGGCATACTTGTGAAATAAATTAAACAACAACTTTTTGTAGTTTTTACCCTCCTTTTGTGCCATAGGCTGTTTTTACATGGAGGCCCTCCTCCCCCTCTGCTCGGTGTTCTGGCGGTTGTTTGGGGGGGGGGGGCATGTCTGTGTAAGTGGCTGGCAGTGGGTGGTGGACTGGGTGTGTGCCTATGAAAACACCATGGGCGGTGGGTGCTCGTGGGTGCGTGTTCCCGACGCACACCCATCACCCGCCCATCTCCACACACAGGGCCCTCCGGAAAACCAGAGGAGGCCCCGTGGGTGGAGGTGGGTGGGTGTCCATGTAAACAGCCACACGCCCACCTCCGCCCACCACGTCCAAGCACCCATCCCCCTCATCTCCATCCCAGGCCTTAGCCTTCCTGAGTCCTGACACCATCCCTGCAAAGTTTGGGCAACTTGTCTGTACTCATTCTTGGTAACCTGTCCCTCCTTCCACTCATTCATTTCCCCTTTTCGTTCTTAGCTGATTGGTAAGCTCCTTTTGAAGCCATATTGATTTCTTTGGAGGTTTCCCTTATTTCTTTGGGATCGATTTAGATTGAAGCTTCAATATCTCTTTTTAGAAAGCACCAACCTTACTGAGCAATTCCTCTTTAAGTGATCTAACCAATATTTCTCTGAGCTTATTAAAATCTGCTTTTTTGAAGTTCAATGCAGTTTTTCCCCCTTTCCTTTCCTTAGGATAATGAATTCTAATATTACATGGTCACTTCCAGCCAAAGTTCTCCTCTTACGTTCGTTCACATCATTTGCCAACTCTTTCCTATCCGTTTGGACCAGTCCAAGATAACTGACCCAGGTTCCTCCTTCATCCTTGTAAAGGACGTAGTTGTCACCAGTGCAGTCCAAAAATTTGCTGATTGCACTTGCATCATGGAGCTTGTCTTCCAGCAGGTATCAGGGTAGTTAGTCCCCCATTATCACTAGTTTATGCCACCCTGAAGCCTCCATTGTGTTGTCCAGTCCCATTTTAAATATCTTAACACTGGTCATCTTCCCTAAGTATATTAGCATTAATGTGTCATTAAAGCCTATAAATCTTTGCTATTAGGAATTTATCTTTTCCAAATACTTGGCTTAAATTCCCTTAATTTCAGCAGTCTAGTCCTAGTTCAAGTCCATTAAATTACTTTTCTTACTTTTCCTTGGTGTTTATATATTTTTCACATTTGACCTTGAACAGAGCCAGTGTAACCTAATGGATAAGGTGTTTGACTGGGACCTGGAAGATAAGGGTTCAAGTCCCACCTTTGCCATGTACTCATTAAGTAGCCTTGAGCAAGTCGGTATCTCTGCCTTGCTTTCTGATTTGTCAGACTGCAGCAATAATCTACCTTGCAGGGTTGTTGTGCGGGGAACTAGACAAGGATTGTAAAGCACATTGAACACTGAAAATATATTCTTAAACTGATGTAAAGATGTGTGTTGTCACAAGACTGGCCTGATGTACTTCTGAATTTGCACAGATTCCTTAGACCTTCTGGTGCTGAGATACCCGGAGTTATATTGCAAATGCAATATTGCGAGTGCTGTTGCTCTAGAAGCAGGATTTCCCAGAATTTGGCATCCCTAGAACATGTCCCTAGAATGGTTGGGAGGGAAGTGGGCACACTTTCTTCCCACCTGTGATTGCATGTGTTGCTTCTTCTCTCATTCACTGTCAAAAGGAACATGCCACCCATCAGTGGGTGGCATCCTTGTGAGGCACCGAGGACCAGCTGGGAATCCTACAGCCAGGGGCAGCGCAACGCCCCCTCACTTCCAGGTGTCCACCACCCCCTTGTCATTCACTTACCACCTGAAACTTGTTGGCCTATGGCCAGGTGGGAATAACTATGGGGGTGGACCCTTGGGCAAGCTCAAATAGCCTGGACAATTGAGTAATGTTCATGGTTCCACTTGGTGATATTTGGCACAATGGTTGCCCAGAGGGCTTGTCAACTGTGATCTTTAAGGATCTGCAGAAGGCATGCTCAGATGGAGGTGCTAGAAGGCGATGACTGGAGATCCCAAGATAGAGGCCTCCTGTTGGAATTCAATAAAGTTGCAGCCTATACCCATGTTATCCAGCATTGAGTCTGTGTGATTCCTTGGTCGTGTCCACACAATGCATAATATCCCAACAACTACAAATATCAATTAACAAAAAAAGTGATTCAAGTGAAGCAAGTCATTGGAAAATGTATGTGTTTAGCTGCCTTAGTGCCCATTAACATGGCTTTTTTAAAAAGTCGGTGGCTCTGCTCTTTGTTTTTAATGTTTGTTTTTTTCCCCCTCCCATTTTTTCCTTCTGCTAGAAATAAGGAAATCTTACACAGTGTGAATAGGAAGTCTTCAGTGCCGTGCTTCTGCCAAAGAGGCTCTCAAATGACAGTTTGTGGATCCTGAGGGTCAATTAACTCTCCACTTCATAGCATTCTTGTGGAACCCAAATTTGCACTGGCTTTTTTTTCTTTTTTCCTGCTTAAGTTTGCAGTGCTGTTACAGTTTAACTGTCCCCCTCACTCTGAATTCTTGAGCATTACCATCGAGCTTTCTCACCTGTTATATGTTCCACGTGAAACCAGTCTCCGGTTTGTCTTGCTCAAGATACCTTACTTTCTGCCCTATTTCTAGTATTCTCCTGCTCCCTCTTCTATTTGTCCTTGCTGGAGTTCATGGTGCCTCTCAATTAAGTATCCAGACTTCACTGAAATGATTTTAGAGGCCTAAGCTTGGCTTGTGTGGTCTTCTGCTACTCCTCTGTTTCATGCTAAAGGCTTTTTTGTGTGGTGGGGAAATAGACCACTCCGAATCCTCCAAGTTATCAACCTGACAAAACATTTTTTCCTTTTGTTCACTCTGTTCTCTAAAATTGTTTTGTTTTCTTGCAAAATTTGTTCATTAAAGCTATCCTATTAATTGTACATCCATTATTCTCCGTACCATCCTGTATTAAGGATGTTTAAATTTACACGGTAAAATTGCAAGATTGCTCCTCTTGTGTATTGATGGACTTCCAGAGCCGCCTTTTGTCTTGTGTGTCAAATGGCATGACAATATTGATAAGCATTCCTCTTCTCTCTTCACTGGCTCCCCCTTCCTGAATGTATCCTGTTTAAACTCCTGGTATTCACGTTCAAAACACTCCACAACCAAGCTCCTCCCTACCTCTCTGACCTAATCTCTCTACGCACTCCTGCTTTTGCTCTTCGCTCTTCCTCTGTCCCCTCCCTCACTCTCCCTCGTTTCTCCTGCTCTCCTAACCGCCTTCGACCCTTCTCCCTCGCTGCCCCCCATGCCTGGAACTCCCTCCCTGACCACATCTGCCTTGCCCTCTCCCTCCGCTCCTTCAGGCTGCTGTAACCAACCTGATTGTAACCAAACTAAGCACACGCACCTGAGACTTCGCATCCGCTTGAATGTTTGTTAGTCTTCTCCCCTGTCTCTCCCACTGTCCCCTCTCCCTGTCTCCCCCTCCTTGTCCTTTAGATTGTAAGCCACAGGCAGGGACCGCATCTATTTCTATGTTTTGTACAGCACCAGGTCACACATCTGGCGCTATATAAATGTTTATAATAATAATTATTATTATTACAGGTGACAACTACTCGGACCTGCTGACTTGTATTGCACATTTAAGTATTTTCTTCGCATTTTTCATCAACAGATACTCTTGCAAGGATGTACTTGTTATCAAATTATTTTTCTTGGTATGGATTTAAATGTCTCAGTAATATTTTATATGCCCTTATTATTGGGCTTGCTTTCTATTTTAGTACAGTTTTTTTCTTCCTTTTCTTGCAAAAGCTTTCCTTTTTTCCAGAACTGTTAAGGTGTAACATTAACTAATCCTCTTCATATCATATACACTTCCCTCCCTCTTCCATTACACCTATGGGCTTTTACTTTAACTTCTGATTTTATAAAGCCACATGGGAAGTTTATTTTTCTTACATTCTTCCCTTTTCAGAGAGACTATAATCTGTTTTTTGATTATAAGAACTTCTAAGGTTCTAAGTTTAAACTCTTCTGATTATCATGCTAGATTTGTTATCCAAAATGTAATTTCCTGAAATCTAATATCTCTGTGCTGCTGTACTGTGTTTATCATTCCTTGGGATGATTACTAGCTTCTGGTTACTGGTAGAATTCTTTTCCCTGTGGCTCTGAATCAGCTATTTCCTATAAGTAGAATAGATCCAGGATGGCTAATCCTCTGGCTGTGATCCAGAAAACAGGGAAGTCAAAAGCATCTATGTACACGATAGTGATGGCTGGTGGACTTTTAAGTTGGTGGGCAGGGGCAGCATTAAAACTTCACACTTACATGATCAATGGAATAGAACGCACAATGAATAAAAAAGCCAGTCTGTGCAGAACGAAAAACTACACAATGATGGTGGCATACAATAGTGAGTGAAATGTAAAGCTCTGCGAGAAAATGCTGGCCCTTTGCAGTTCCTGGATTTGGCCTCTGAATCATTTCTTCTCTCCAAGCACTGAAAAGGCTGCTCTCAGGGGAAAGAGGCAGAGATGAGGGCATGCACACCAGGATAAGGGGCACATCCAGGGCACAGATGAATGATCGTCTCGCATATTGTGCCTGATTCAACTTAGACTCCATGACCCCCATACATTGTGTTGCTCTTTCAGTCCCAATTCTCTTCCTCTGCAGGTTTGGGGCAACACCTGAAACTGGGGAATGGTGGGGATGAGGGGCAGCGACAGAGCTGGGCAGAGAGCCCAGGACTGAGAGAGCAGGGGTTGAGGGTGGGGATTGAGGTATAGCCAGAGATCTGCAGGGGCTGCAAGTGGGGATTGAGGGTTTGGGGAGGTACTTGGGACTAGAAAAGTGGGGACTGTGGATTGGGATTGAGGGGCAGCAGCAGAGCTGGGGGGAGCGCAGGGGTGGGGGAGTAGGGGTGCAGGTGGAGACTGAAGGGCAGCAGCAGCGCTGGAAAGATCATGGCTGCAGGATATGGGGCTGTGGGTGGAGATTGAAGGGCAGCAACACAGGTGGGAGGGGGGGAGCCTGGGGCTGGGATAGCAGGGACTGCAAGTGGGGATTGAGGGGCAGCAGCAGAAGTGAGGGTAGCTCAGGGCTGAGGGAGCAGGGGCTGAACATGGGGATTGACTGTCGGTGTTGCCCCCAACCTGCAGAGGAAGAGGATTGGGACTGAAAGACTAATGCACGGTGTGGGTGCATGGAGCCGAAGTTGGAATCAGTCACAATATGCAAGGCTGTACAATGTCTTACTGCTTACATGGCGTACAGGTTAAGGCAAAAGCCTTAACTTGCAATTTCCATGCTATTTTAGCGCATGATTTAATTTGCAAGAGCCTTAACTATTACTGTAAACCAGATAATTTTTTTAGAATGGAATTTTCTGGTTTTTAAAAGGATATTCAGTAAAAAGTTAATTGTATCTAATTATCCATATTTAATTGTAGACCTCTCCCTGCACATTCTCCCAAGCTCCTGCAATCCTGCTCCCATCTTCTCCCAAATAGTCCCTCCCACACAATCTCCCTTAGCTCCCCCCAATCCTGCCCCTGTCTCTCAGCCAGCCCTGTCCCAGACACTCCTCTGCCCCTTAGCTCCCTCATCACCTCTCAGCCAGCCCCTTTCGGACAGTCCCTCTCCCCCAATCCTACCTCCTTCACATGAGCATGGGACATGGACACACACACGAGAGGACACACTGGGACATGAGAGGACACACGCACAGGGACACACATGGGGAACACAGGAACTCACAGGGGATACATAAACCTGGTGGGGGGTGGGGAAGACACACACACAGAGGGGAACACACAAGCACGCACACACAGGGTGGACACCCATGAGCACGCACATAGGGGGTGCACAGACACGCACATTAGGACATGTGAACACACGCGCACACATGGGGATGTGCACACAGACGAGCTAAATATGCACATGGGGGGACACAGACACGGGGACACGCAAACATAGAGGGAGGAGATGCACAAACACGCATACAGAGGCGGGGACACATGGTACGTGGGCGCACACGCACAGGACATGGACACACAAACACAAGGGGGATGTGGACACACATGCACACCCCACAGAGGTGGACACACGGTGGGACATGGACACACGCACGCACATGGGGGACACAAACATGGAACACACAGAAGGGGGGAGAGAGAGAGACACTCACTCACTCAGAAGGGACACAACCAGATACACTCCCACCCCATGCACGCGCACACAGACCCAGAGAGAAGGGGAAGGATACGCACACAGACTGGGAGAGAAAGGGACACAGTGGGAGGACAGAGAGCAAAGGGGGGGACACACACACACGCAGAAGGGAATGGGGATGTATATACACACACATTCCCTGCCCACTTGTCTGTTGCCATCGCCATTTAAAGGCCCGGGGCTGCTGCATGTGTGCGCATGTTGGGGGCTGCCATGTTTCCTAGTGTGGTATGCTGGGAAATGTAGTCCCAGCAAGCCACAGTAGAAAACATAAATGCAGCTTTGCATTCTCCCATAGAATACAATGGGAATTTAAACATGTGTTAACTTCAAAAGTAATGGGTGGTTTTAAAAAAACAAAAACAAAGCCAAGGCACCCCTAGCCCACAGGTTTGAAGTTTCTAAAATTATTTCAAGTTCTGACCCATAACTAAAAAACTGCTAGGCCTGATCAAATCAAGAGGGTTGCAAAAAACTGCTTCTCAGACTCCAATCTTTCAGCGGTTGTAGCTCTGCCAATTTAAGTCCAATTTCTCTAAAATTTGAACAAATTAAACCTCTCACCCAAGCAACTCTCCATGCAAAATTTCACAACGATACTGTGAATTATCTCAGTTTTTATAAGGAATATAATATTTATTCTTTATAACGGAGCATGCGAGACACCTTAACTATCCAAGCACTCCCATGCTTGGATAATACATGGGGAAAAAATGTAAGACCCTAAATTTACAGTAACATCAGATTGCTTGTTGAGTAGGGGACAAAATTCAGAGTGACTAACACCATTTCCTCCTTTTTTAAAAATACTAAAACCACACAAGGCTGTGTGCAAACTGCAAAGCAAGTACTTCTGAAGTGTTCACAGTGCAACAGAAAATTTGAATATAACAAGTCACTAAATAAATGCTTTGGAAATGCTTCTATATTCTGTCTGTAATTTCCCCCACTATATTTATTTATTTATTTATTTATATAACCATTTTATCCCGCCCCTCCTGCCCTTTCCGGGCAGCCCGGGACGGTGAACAACAATATAAAAACAATTTAAAAGTTAAAAATTCATAAAATGGGGGGGGGGGAGAAACCTTACCCCTCACCAAAGGCCTGGCAGAACAGCCAGGTCTTGCATAAACGTCAAGATGACAGGAGAGTGCGGGCCAACCGAGCCTCCTCTGGGAGCGAATTCCACAGCACAGGGGCGGCCACTGAAAAAGATCTCACATTGGTGGCCACCTACCTCTCCCGGGGAACCTCTAAAAAGGCTCCCATGGATGATCTCAAGGGTCACATGGGGAGTGAGGCGGTCCTGCAGATAAGCAGGGCCCAGGCTGTGAAGGGCTTTAAAGGTTAGAACCAGCACCTTGAACCTGGCCCAGTGCTTTATAGGCAGCCAGTGCAGAGCCCGGAGCATTGGTGTCATGTGCTCCCTGCGACCCGCCCCCATAAGGAGACGTGCCGTGGCATTCTGCACCAGCTGCAGCCTCCGGGCCAGCTTCTCGGGCAGCCCCACGTAGA
>QEPC01000421.1:514229-555807 GCA_003113815.1 Sphenodon punctatus | reverse complement strand
AGGAGAGTCAACTACCCCCAAGCCCTTGCCCACCCACATCACCTCTGTCTTGTCAGGATTCAATTGCAGATGACTCATCCTCATCCAAGCCCCCACATGTGTCAGGCACTGGGAAAATAGGGAGACCGCATGACCTGGGTCGATAGAAAAAGAGAGGTAGAGCTGAGTGTCATCAGCATATTGATGACACTGCATGCCCTGAAACCGTCTCATGATTTCCCCTAATTGCTGCATATAGATATTAAACAAGAGGGAGGACAGAATAGCACCTGCGGGACTCCACACGTGAGGTCCCGGGGAGAAGACGTACACTCCCCCAAGACCACCCGCTGAGTTCTCCCGGCCAGGAATGAATGAAACCAGTACAAGACCGTCCCGCCAATCCCAGCACGGTCCCTCAGGCGAGCCACCAACACCTCATGATCATCGACTATGTCGAATGCAGCCAAAAGGTCTAGCAGGACCAGTAAGGTCTGACGACCCTGGTCCAACGCCAGATGGAGATCGTCAACCAATGTCACCAATACAGTCTCCGTACCCTACCCAGACCGAAAACTAGACTGAAAGGGGTCAAGGAAACAGGTGAGGTTCAGATGTTCCTGGAACTGCTGTGCCACAGCCCGTTCAATAACTTTCCCTAAAAAGGGAAGGTTTAGAGACCGGCTGATAACTGAAATGCTGTAAGACAATTTAAGGTCACATAAAAAGCAAGTATTTTTGAAGTGTTCATACTGCTGCAAAAATATAAAATATAAGACTTCAATTAAAACTTTTGGAAAAACTTTTAAATTCTGCTTGCATTTTTCCCCTGCTGCACTCAGTCAGTGCACAATGTGATACCTATGCCAAATATCCAGTATCCAAACTAAATACGCATGAACACCACACCCCTCACAACCCAACAAAAAACACATCACTCAGGGAGGGGAAACAATTAAAAGGGGCTGTACTGTAGTGAAGAGCAACAAAAGTTGGGGGGAAATGAATAAAATTTAAAAGAAATGATTTGCCTAAGTAGAGAAATCCAGTCCATTCTCTGCTGCAGCAGCCTCTGAACTAGCCCAGACTGGTTCTAGGCTGCTGTGTCTTCGGCTCCTTCTCCCCATTCCCTCTCCATGGAAAAGGCACCCTAAAACCATCCTGATTGGCTAGGTTCCTCCATAGGAATCCATGTCTTTTGTGCCCTGGTCCCTCCCCTTGTCTTTTAATATGCTGGTGCCCCATGAGCACCTGTCCTGGCCACCTTGGGACCTTGGCACATCAAAGGCAAGGGAAGGAACCAGGGCAGCAGGAGTGCCCCTCCCCTATGCTCCTTACACACCCTTCCCCCTGCTCTCAGCAAGAGCTGCCCCCCCGACACCCAGCTGCCCAGCCACAGTGCTCCGCAGCTGGCCCAGTACATGTGCAAAAGTGGGCAAGACTGAAAGGCCATGGGTACTTTTGTGCATGTGATGCAGATCAGGCATGCTTCCAGTGTTTCCAATCTCGGTGTACCCAATCTGAGGAGCATGCACAGAAGTACACAGTGCTTTCGCGTATGGCAGCAAGTCTCCACCCCCGCGCCGCTCCTGCCAGCATGACGTCAGCCAGCTGAGAGGCGGCCAGGGGGAAAGTGAAGCTGGGATCCGCTGGGGCATGCCTGACCCCTCCCCTTGCCTTTCCAATGAAATTCATGATTAAAGGCAAAGGGAGGGGCCAGGCATGCCCCACAAGTGCTGTATCCTGGGCTTAGAGAACTGTGCTGCAAAATCGGCAACAGCAGGTGCACCAGGGCATTTGGTGGGGCTACACCCCAGCATCCATGGAGAGAAGCTGCCTCTGGTACAAAGAGCCTCTGCAAGTTGGGCTGCTTGCTTACCTTAATTGCTAGTAAACTATTAATTAAGCATTCTTTTTTAATGTATGCTATTTTATTTATTCTTGTATGTGCTGTTTCAACCTTTTGGTTAGGACAAACCTGTGTGTATATGTATATATGCTTGCTTACCCAATGAAGAACCAAGTACTCATCTAATTTTTTCCTCCTTTTTAAAATGCTGCCTGAAAGCTTAGTGAAGTGACCCCAATAGCTCTGGCCTTCTTCTTTTGCAAGAAGTCTGGTAACCTATGGGTGATTTCACATGTGAAATCACCACGGTCCGGGATCCATTTCGGATCCAGGACAGGAATCAGGCCGTCCGTCCTTTAGACGTGCCAGTCTGATTCCTACAGGGCATTGGGGAGGGGGCAGGACTGTGCGGTGTGGCGTGTGGGCGCACAGCCCTGCGCTCCCCTGGCTGCCTGCCCCCCGGAAGATGGACGGGCGCAGCGCCCAATCCGGCCGCTGCGCCCGATCTCGCATTGGGGTCTGGGTCACAATCCAGAATTGGTCAACATAACAGACGTTATGTTTGGCCGATTCCGGATCGTGGCCCAGCTAACCACGGTTCTGGACCTCCGGGTGGCCAGAGGTCCAGAACCATGGTCATTGTGATTCCTGCCGGAGGTTCACCGTGGTGAACCTCTGGTGAGAACCACCATGGGTAACTAGACGTTACGGTACCATGGCCACCACAGGGGGTTCACTGTGGTTGACCGTGGTATCGTAACATCTAAAAATACCCTATGTTCTTGCCCAGTGTTCGTTTCTCTACTGCAGGGTTGGGGAATCTTTTCCCTCCCAGGGGCCACTTTGAAAGCTAGCACAAGCTCCGAGGGCCACACAGAATTTGGGGTGGGGGTACTTAAGGGATGGACTTAAGGAAAGGAGGGCCCAAATCATGGATCTGCACCATGGAACTGTTCCCTATCCTTGTGTGCATGCCCTCCATCTCTGCTCCCTTCCCTGGAGGTCAGTTGTTTCAGTAATTGCAAGTAAGAACTGGATCCATAGGCCAGATCCAGGAAGTGGAAAGGGGCCACATAAACACTTGACGTGGGCCGCATTTGGCCCCCGGGTTCACCACCCCTGCTCTACAGCAGTGCGGTAACACACCATCTCTCCTCTCAGACCTAGTAAAGAGTGCAAAACTGTCACTAGGTTTACTAGATGGTTTGTCATGCAAGGATAATGTATCCTGTTGCATCTGTTTCCTTCTTTAGGGGCCCAGTGGGTCAGCTGCATATTGTTCATTAGTCTCTGCCAGCTGAGAGTCCAAATCCATTCCAGTAACTGTCTCCAGAGTCCTGGAACAGTGCACCTTCTGGGCTAATTATGTCTGCTGTTTAAACCGCAATCTGCCAATTTTAAGAGCCATACTAGCAAGGCTATTACAAAATTTTACTTGGCTTACCCTATTCTCTGTTTGCCGAATGGTGCATCAAAAGGAGACCTATCTTTAGTTTTAAACAAATCTTTATTCTCAGTTGTGTAACCTCTGTAGAGACTTTAAAACATTTACCAAATGAAGAGTTGAATCAGAAGGGCTAGTATTTTCCCTTTTTAAATGGAGATTGAATTAATGATAGCTTTTGGTTATGTATAAGACTGAAATACTAATTTGGGGCCTTATCTCATAATTTGAGGGTTATGAATTTAGTTTTTATCTTCAATATATTTTCAGGTCTTATTCAATTAAATGTTTGCTCTAGCAGGAAACAAGAAATAACCCTGAGATTTCACCAAGAAGAATAATTTTAAAATCCCTTTTCAGTGCTTGTTATGATCCAGTGGTCAGAGAAGATGAATGAAGAGGAAAGTTCAAAGCAGGACAAATTTTAATGCCGATGGGCTGTTCAAAAGTTGCTTTGAATGTATCTTTGTTGACAAAACTGTGAATACACACTAGGCACATTTGCATAAAATCCATAAATATTGAGTTATAAGATTGTGATCTCAGCCTTAGGCCTAAGGGTAGATGACACGCACAGCCCTTCTTCCTGGAGCTTCAGGAGCACCAGGTGCACTTGAGCCTTTTTCTTGCTGGTTCCGAGATGCACGTGCATTCACTTCTCCTTCCCCTCAATATCTTGCATTTGTTTACTGAGCTGATGTGAGCAACATGAATGGGTGTGTTGGCTCACAAGCCACAGGCTAGGGACTACAGCTGTAGACTTTTACTCCAGTAGATGTAATGATGACCTGGAAAACGTAGCAACCTTGGCCAAGTCACTTAATTCTGTGCCTGATTTAAGGTTAAATATCTCTGTAAAATGCCCTGGTAAAGTGTCTTGAAGTTTATGGATGAAAATATGCTGTGTAAATGTGACAAATTACCTATGGCATGTGGTTCATGGAGACTGGCATTGCATGGTTCTTGGAGTCAGGGAAGAAAGGTCATTTTTCTTTGTTCAAAAGAAAATTAAAATCCGCTGCTAGCGCAACAGTGGCTAACTGTAGAAGCAGCTAGTGCTATTCTTTTCCATCATGAACTGGGCTCTGAAGATGATGTATCAAGGAGAAAAAGGGGGATGTACCCACTTCAAAGCTTGAACGTATTAAGAGGGGTATGGACATTCTGCTGGTTCTCTTCTAGAGAAGAGAATCTTCCAGGCAGCCTCTTTGTCATAAATAAGTAAAGACAGAGCCAAACGGCTGCAGCCTCCCCATGTTTCTACAATAGTGCTGCTCCTAATCCATATTGAGATGCATCTGATGTTACCTTAATTGGTTCCTCAACATAATATTTTAGCACCGGTGCAGTTCTAATAAACTTTTTAAGATTTAGAAATTGCACACAATGCTGAAAATCCGAGTTCCAAGCAATTTGCTTACACAGCAGTGCTCTCAAATGACTTGTTAATTCTGCTAGATTCGGAATGTATTTACATAAAATTAACCATTCCCCCAAATTTCCTCAGCCCTTCTTTATCATTGGGTTCAGGCATATCCTCAATAGCTGTTACCCGTTGTGTGTCAATTTCCAAGCCTTGACTAGGAAGCTGCTCTCCTAGAGAAGTGATTTCTTGAACTCTAAAGTTACATTTTTCTTTATTCAGCTTTAATCCAGCCTTCTGTAACGCACTGTGTAATTGTACGTCATGTTCCTCAGTAGTGCTTCCCCAAAGTATTACGTCCTCAATATACACTTGAGTCCCTTCAACTCCCTCAAATATCATTGTATTTGTTTTATGAAAAACCTCTGGTGAGGAACACAATCAGAATGGGAGTCTTTTAAAACAGTAACGACCAAAAGGAGTATTAAAAGTACATAATAACTGACTTGCAGAATCCAATGGTATCTGCCAAAACCCATTTGAAGCATCTAAGGTTGAAAAATATTTTGCTCCTGCCATTTGTGGCAAGATCTCACGTGTTGAAATTCTAAAATGCTCTCTTTTAACATACTTATTTAAATCTTTATGATCTAAATGCAAAGATCCATTTTTCTTTTCCACTATTTCCAAAGAATTTACCCAATCACTTGGACCGCCAACTTTTGATATAATGTCCAGCTGCACCAATTTATCCAGCTCATTTTTCAATTTCATTCTCATAGAAAATTGAACCCTTCTACTCGCATGTATCACAGGGTAATAGGGCATCTGCAGTTGTATCTTGTATGTTTTTTGTAACCTTTTTTTATACCCTGGAAAAGATCTGGAAACAACTCCTCTGTTTTGCCCCTTTTCAGCATCCACAGCATAAACTCTTCTAATCAGATTTAACTGTATATATGTTTCTAATCCCAAAATAGAAACCCCATTGCCTGGAACTATGAAAAACCTACGTTTTCTACATGTATTAGCAACATCCCATAATTTCAATTACATTTCCACTGTATGAACATAAAACAGAAGAATTATGTATTTCCTTATGTGAAACCCCTGAACGTTTGAGTACAAACTCTGGAATAATATTGACCTGAGTCCCAGTGTCCAATAAATGTTACCACAGTTCCATTTGTTTTTAAAGGTTTAGTCCAGTTCAGCGCAGTCTTTGTTTTTTTAATAACCTCTAAGAAAACATCCTCTTCCTTCAACTCATGTAGCTGCTGAAACTTGCTCTTTCTGATCACCCAGATGTAAACCTCTCTGTAAACACTCCGTATCATCCACTTTATTCACCAAATGAACAGCCTTACCAGCCATCTTTTGTTTACAAACCCTTGCAAAATGATGCCTGCCTTTACAATGGAGGCAGATAGCTCCATATGCTGGACAACTAGTTGGACCATGCATTCCTCTACAATGCTTCCAAGAAGGTGGTGATATCTGCATAGTCTTTTGTCATATATTTTGAACTTTGAACTTGGCAATCTTATCTACAGCAACTTCCATCTTCATTTTCTCCACCACTTGAAAGCTCTGCTGATTTTACTTCTGCTGCCTGGCAAAGCCTCATAGCTTTATCCAGTGTGTGATCAGGTTCTTCTAGAAGTTTTCTCTGTAAACCAGCATCTCTGATGCCTAGCACAATTTGATCTCTTATTATGAATACCTCAATTCTCCAAAATTGCAGGTCGGACTTTTAGTTCTTATATCTGACAGAAACATTCCAAAAGTCTCCCCTTCTTGTTGGTATTTATTTATTTATTTATAAAATTTCTACCCCGCCCCTCCTGCCACGCAGCTTGGAACGGCTTCCAACAAATTTTTATAAAATACAATAAAAACAATTTAAAACCATAAATATTATAAAAATAATTAATACAGGGCAGACTAAAAACCAAAATTAGGTGTGGGAACTAAAACCCCACCCTACTCGCCCTCCCTCCCAAAGGCCTGGGCGAACAGCCAGGTCTTAGTTTCGCTGGAATATTAGTAGGCTAGGGGCCAGGCGAGCTTCCTCCGGAAGGGAGTTCCACAGCCGCGGTCCCACTACCGAGAATGCCCTCTCCCTGTCTCTTATACACATCTAGATGTGTATAAGAGACAGCCCACATAGAGCGCGTTACAGTAGTCGAGCCTCGAGGTGACGAAGGCATGGATGAGGGAAGCCAGGTCCGGGCCGGAGACAAACGGACGCAGCCTGCGTACTAGATACAGCTGGCGAAAGGCAGCCTTAGCGACTGCCTCCACCTCCCCCTCCAGACGCAGATCTGCGTCCAACATCACCCCCAGACTCCGAACCTGCAGAGCTACAGGAGGGCGAACCCCCCCAACCAGGGGGGCCACCACCCCCTTCGCTCTCCCCACCAACATCACCTCCGTCTTGTCGGGGTTAAGCTTCAGTCTGCTCAGCCGCATCCACTCCGCCACGGCCTCCAAACATTGGGAAAGCAACAAGATAGCAGGGTCTGGGTCAGTAGAAAAAGAGAGGTACAGCTGAGTATCAGCATACTGGTGACATCGCACCCCGAACCTTCTCACGACCTCCCCCAAGGGCTGCATATAGATGTTAAACAACAGCGGAGACAAGATCGAACCCTGCGGAACACCACACGGTAAAGCGCGGGGGCACAATGTTTCCTCCCCCAACACTACCCGTTGGCTCCTCCCCGAGAGGAATGAGCGGAACCATTCAAGAACGGTCCCGCCCAGACCCCCCAGGTCACGCACTCGCCTCAGCAGCAGCCCATGGTCCACGGTATCAAAAGCGGCCGAGAGATCTAGCAGGACGAGAAATGTTGAACATCCTGCGTCCATCTCCCGGCGGAGGTCGTCTACCAAGGCCACCAACGCCGTCTTGGTGCCATAGCCGGGGCAGAACCCAGATTGAAAAGGGTCTAGGAAGCCGATACTATCCAGATGCACCTGGAGCTGGAGCGCCACTGCCCGCTCAATAACCTTCCCTAAAAAGGGAAGGTTAGAGACAGGGTGGTAGATCTAAATTTGTATCTTTCAGCTCTTTCATTATTTTTAGGAAGACAATACCCCTCAAACTTTGCTACTAATGCTTCATAACTGACTTTCTTCAGCAGACCACTCTAATGAATTGTACAAGTTCAAAGCTGATCCAGCAGCATTCAGGAAAATCGCTATTTTCTGAGTATCAGACTTATCAGCTGACTGACTGGCTAACAAAAATATCTGAAATTCTTGCTTAAACCTCCTCCAGTCCTCAGCTGCATCATGCGAGGAGATTTTAAATATTCCATATTTTAAAGTCCTAACACTCTTCTGAAACAGATTTCACTCCTGGTACTATGTAATGTTTCGTAAGTTACAAAATAACAATAGTAACCAAAAACAAGTTAACTTTAATTATTATCATGTTATCAGGACATTAAGTATCAACTCTAACTCGCATAATTCCAGTCTTGTGCTGTGTTCTCATCTGTGGCAGCAGCTGGAGGGGCGAGGGAAGACATGGCAGCACAGAGGAGCCGGCAGACAGAAAAAGAGCCGGTGCGAACAGGGATCTGCTGCGGCTTCTCTCGTGCATGTCGAGCACAAAATCCTGCCCTGAAATGCACGAGGGAAGCCACGGCAGATCCCTGTTTGCACCGGCTCTTTTCCTGTCTGCCAGCTCCTCTGCGCTGCCACGTCTTTCCTCGCCCCTCCCGCTGCTGCCACTGCTGCCGCAGATGGGAACGCAGCCTCAGCCTGACTTTTGACAACCTCTTAAAATTCTATTTATCTTAAAGGTACAGTAACACTTATCACTACAGGTACATCAACTTCAGAAGTCACATTTCTTTCAAGATCAAGGAATCCCACAGCACATGGCTGCTTCTCTCCTGAAGGTAGCTACAATTTTCAGCTATGACAAATTTCTAAAGCTTTCTTTATAGCTAGTACTTGTTCTTGATGATTTTTAAATCAAAAGGAATAACAAAGGCATATAATGAAAATGTTCAGGAGAAGGGCATAGGAGTGAGTCTACCACATTATCATCCATCATCCAACTAGTAATGTACTTCTGAATCCAGGATGTTCCTCTGTGATAAGAGCAGGGGCATTCCTTGCTTGTTTTTAGAGCAGCCTATCCTTTTCAGTTTTTAAAAAATAAAAAGGATAAATCAGTTTGGATGGGTCATTCTGTTTGGACTGCGAGTGAGTGTCCAGCGAAGTTAGGAAAACACTGTAGCTACTTTATCAAACTAACTACAGCTACACAAACAGAAGAGCTGGAACGTGCTCTAAGCTGGAAAGAACAGCTCAGACTGGTTCTCCATGCTTCACATGTACCACCTTCAAACAGGATATGGACAACTTTCTCAACACAAGACAGGAGCATTGTGTTGGAATAGATTAATTCCTGGGTAGTTACAGATTTTGAAGGCAAAAAGGGTTATCCTAGCAGCTGTGGGCAGGGGTGGGGAATCGCAGGCCTGGGGGCTAAATGTGGCCCAAGGGTAGCTTTTATTTGGTCTTTTTCCAGTTCTAGGATTTGGCCCCTGGATCCAGTTCCTTCACCAAGCACTGAAAGAGTGAGCTTGGATTAAGGGAGCTGAGATGCGGGCATTCACACAAGATAGGGGACATATCCATGATGTGGACCCTCCTCTTCCCACGCGCACTTCTTTAAGCGCTCCTCCCCCCAGCTTCTATGTGGCTTTCGGAGCTAATTTTCAAAGTGGCCCCTGAGGGAAAATATTCCCCACCCCTGAGCTTTAGCTACAAAAGATGTGTCATTTGTAGGCGCAATGAAAAGTGTAGGGAGCACAAAGGTGTAATTACCAATATATGACCAGGAGATATACCTATCTGCAGCAGAGCAGATAGGTAGAAAAGTGATTTCTACCTATCTCCACTGTTGCAAGAGAATGTATTATTATAGGCAGAAATCCCCTGTAAACTATGGGTGAAAACAAATGAGACTAGCCCATACCCACCATGTGTTCACTTGTCATTTATTAGGTGGCCACCAGATGTTACTCTGCACCTGCCACATGGCCACCACCCCTTCAGTGTTTTTGAGGAGATAATAGGCCCACTGTGCAAGCTAATGGGTGCCCATATGTCTGTGGCCCGTCTGTTAGGTTCTCCTGAAGCCTCGCCTGCATCCAGGTCCGTCATCACCGTAGAATTCCACCTAGTGTGCTTGGGCAGCTGATTGGGGGGCTTGGAGAAAGGGAGAGGATTAACCCTGGGAGGATGGAGATTGCTGGTGCTCCTGGCTGGCCCTGCTAACCGGCAGCTTGGTGGGGCGGGGGGGGGGGATGAAATCGCTAGCGCGACCGCCCAACTGATAGGCTTCGGGGGAGAGCCCTGTTGCTACTGCATGGAGGCTGATGCAAACACATGGAATGTGGGCAGTGGGCTTTCCATTAATTCTGTTGGACGTGCTAAACATGTCCGTAGGGGTTGCAAGGACTGAACACGGACTCCAGTGGGCTTACTGCTTGTCTGTTTTCACCATAAATTCAGCAACTCTCACATTCAGACTAATCAGTATGTTCAAACTAAATTTGAAAAAGGTAACAGCAGACCTTGTAAGATATATTGGCCAGATTGCACAGAAAACAATTGTACTAACAAAAGCTTCTGTGCAATAGTGGCATCTAGTGGCTAAGAAGTGTGATAGCATAACACCCTGGTTCAGTTACACGATCGATGGAACACAAAGCACATAACCATACTGCCTCAAAGGATTGGCGTGTAGCAAGGGCTTAGTGTGTCAAACATAACCCCACCTAGTTCACTTGTCTGAACTAGCTTGATGCTTTCAGTGGGGAGTGAATTGATAACTTGCTGTTAGATGCATACTGCCTAAGGGACTTCTTTCCAAATAGGATTAAAACCGATCTACTTTGACATTAAAATGGCAACTATTCACTGTTGCAATCAATCAATATTTGTTGGACTTCAATATGAAAAGCAGTACTTAAATGCATGTAAAAGTGCTCAGAGGAAATGGACTCTTCGGAATCAGCAAGAATTTAAGACATGGGTATTGCCTTTTAGTAATTTTAGTTTGAATTCCCCCTTCACGCAGTGACTCATTTGTGCACTCTGTCAACTCAACAGCACACCCCATCCAGTGTCACTATTTGCAGGTCTCCCACAAATGGCAAATAATGAAACAGGTGGGTGGTTCCTGAACCTGTTGTAGCCTTGCAGATGCGAGTCACAAAAGCGTTTAGGTGCCTCTGCTGTATGATTGTGCCCACATTGGGAATATGTGAAAAGCCATTAATTCAAAGAGGCGGATGATGCTTGTACTCAGAAGTGTGAGCACTATACTCCCACCAGCCTGGTAGGTAGCTGCAGGCATGATATCCGCTACATTGCCTGCTGCTCAAATAAACCTGCCTGCTATATGCAGGACTGGATTAAAGTGGGGTTTTAAGGAGCTGCAGTCCAGGGAACCCCTGAAAATGTGTACAGCCTTAGTGCTGGCCTTTCCAAATCACAGTGGGGAAAGGATTTATGCTGTTGCCCCAAGGGTAGCCAAAGTTCCCAGCTCCAAGAGCCACAAACCAAAATCTTCATCTAGCCGGCCACCTGTGTTTGCAGTGTTTTCCCCATTGTCACCAGTGGAGAGAGAACTAATCACGGGTCCTTGCATATAGCCAAAAGCCACAGGACACATGTGCACATGCATTTCTTCTACTTTGAGATTGGCTGATGCTCTGTAGTTTTTCCTGCTGAGATTTGGAAGAGCAGCAAAGACTCTGGTGCGATCAAGAAGAAGAAAAAAGATATTTAAACCCCTTTGATTAAACCAACAGCTGTTGGTGAAAATGAGTGAGCCTTCAGGTCACATGGGCTCATGTAACATAGCTAGTCAGAAATATATAAATTGAGCAAATGTAGGGCAGGTGTATATGAGGGGGCATGGAATGTGTGGGAGTGGATAAGACAAAGTAACTGGTGGGAGGGGTGGGGTGTGAGAGAGAGAGAGAGAGAGAGCATAAGACATAACTGGCGACAGTCTAACAATCCCCCTTCCACCAGTTACCTTGTTTTATCCACTCCCACCCATTCTGTGCTTCATACATATTTTTTCATTCTATAGATTGCTGACTGGCTATGCTACATGCCTGAGGAAGGGCCTTGTGTGGTCTGAAAATGTATGCATTTTCACCAACAGCAATTGGTCCAATAAAAGATACAATTTCAACTACTTTGTCCTGCTTCTCTGTCACGTGAGACCAACACAGCAGCCAGGCTGTATCCATCTTTGCTTCTGTGTCTCTGGAGTGCAATTAAGACACACAGGACCATTATAGTCTAGCAGAAAAGAAGATTTACCTGAAACTAATTCTAACAAAGATTCCACTTGTGTTGTACATAGGGCAATTTTACAGTATCCAAAATATAGGTCAATCCAATCCTGTAAAAGATAGTCACAGGTTTTCAATATAATTTTATTGAAAACCTTTTTTTGCTGTCCTTTTGAAATTGTATTGAATATTCATGTTTGCATAACGTTTTGTAAGCTTTTCAGAAGTGAACATTGAATTTCAGATGTCCAATGTCCTGAAACAGGCATGCCAAAGGCACAACATTGTTAACCAAGCATAAACGTGTGGCAACAACAAAAAAAGGTGGTTTATAGTGGTAATTCAAAGGAAAAGGAGCACTGCTTAGTCATCTTCCTCATCACTGGTAATTTGTGATGTGTTTGTGCAGTTGCTTCCACTGCAGTTCTTACAAACAACTGTACATTCAAGACTATAGCTTTGACATGCACATCTCATTCTGCATGGCTCTTCCACAGTAGTTTTGCAGGAGCAACAAATTCTGTCCAGTAAGGTGGCTGGTGCAGCACTCAAATTAGTTGTTACCAGTTGCCATCATTCATTTACTTTTTTTCCATCCCCAGCGTGTAGGATCAGGGTCAGCTTCTCCTAGCGTTTTCTATATAATGCATTGCAAATGTACCCTGAGCAAGTGGTAATGTGCAGAGTCCACTGTTGGAGGTAAGTGTGCAATGTCAAACACCCTCTTTGCTGTAGAGATTTTCTTCATGTACTGCTCATATCACAGCTTGTTTAGGGTTTGTGTTTCAGAATTCCCTCTATACAAAAGGACATAGAAACCAGTACTTGGCATCCAATATCATTAAGTTTGTTTGACAGTAACATTATCTTGTAATCCAAACAGAGATGCCCATCTGCGTAGTGTTTCAGATTTGCAGAGGTATTGAAATGCCATTGACTTACTCTTCCCAGACAGAGAACTAGTTGTATCGCAACTTGTTACAGCATGAGCAACACCTACTGCTTCTTGCATGACTTAATGTCACGGATTTTTTCTCGGTACATTGGAGACTGCATCACTGTGTTCCCTTTAGCATGGTGTAAGAGAAGGATTAGTATATCTGTATCAGCAACCATTGTCATATGCCTGTTTCCTGCTAATTGTAAAGCTGTTTTCACAATGTGTGTGTCAACATTGGCTTTTGCGTGAGCCACAGTGTGACCTTTGCAGGTTGTTCCCAAGCATGTGCATGAAACGCTGTTTATTTTCATTTTTAGAGAGAAATGGTCCTTTACTTACAAGCACTGCAGAGTTCTTGTCAGATTACTGTTGTGATGCTTGGTTTGTATGTTGTTGATTGTTGCTTTGTACGTCATTGATGCTCCACGTCTTTAGTAGTGGGCATTCCATACCCATCAAAAACCACATAAACTGTTCCATAATGCTTGTCGATGCAAGTTCCATACTGTCTCAAAACATCTGCAAATGTGCCCTCTTTTGTCCAGGAAATTATGTGTAGTAGTGCTCCACCATCGATAACATAACGAGTTTCATGTGTGGTAGAACTAATGTTAACAGTCGTGGCATCAAGAGTTTTTCCTAGAGATGCCTGGTCAGGCTTCCTCATAAACTGCATTGCAGGATCAACTGAGGCAGGTGGAAATGTGGGCATCTTGTATTCCAAGTAATGTTGTGATTCCTGTAAAGAGGTATTCATTGAGAGAGCCAAAAGTATTCTCCGAGTCATTAGATGTGTGTTGACGTGGTGACTTTAACCATCAATAACAATACCTTTGTGTAGTAGTTTAATATTAACTGCTTGCTCTTATTTCAGCATGGTCATGTTGTTGAAAGATTTGTTCGCACGTTTTTCCTGTATTTTCCTCCCAATCTTCTGCTTTATCCACATTAACTTGTTGCTGACTATCCATTATGCCACTGAAAATATTAACCAAACCCAAGGAGCTGGGATGAAATTGATTGAGTTAGCAAAAAGTTCAGACTCTTATTGAAGTCTCCCAAATCTCTTGACATCTTGCTTCTGAAAGGTCAAGTTGCTGCTTTCCACTGCTTTGTATAATTCCTGTCAAGGTGCTCAGAGCATAGATGAGTTCAGTGCACGCAGTGTGACTCAAAATCAACAACGATCACTGGCTTTCTGTCATTCCTTCTCATTGTGTTATGCCTCCCCAGCTAACGTAACCCTCCATCTTTTGGCCGCGTTTGATACAGTGGACCATGGGCTGCTGTTGAGACGGTTGTGTGACCTGGGGGGGTCTGGATGGGACCACCTTTGGTTGGTTCCACTCATTCCTCCCGGGGAGGACCCAGCAGATTGTCCTGGGAGCAGAAACATATAGCCCCCGGGTCCTAGACTGTGGCATTCCACAAGGTTCAGTCCTGTATCCTTTATTGTTTAATGTATATATGCAGCCCTTGCGGGAAAGCGTGAGAGGGTTTGGTGTGCGTTGCCACCAGTATGCTGCTGATACCCAGCTTTACCTCTCTCTTTCAGCCAACCCAGGCCCTGCTGTCTCAGTGCTATCTCACTGTTTGGAGGTCATGGTGAGTTGGTTATGGCAGAGCAGACTGAAGCTCAATCCCAATAAGACGGAGATGATGGTGGTAGGCCGAGCAGGGGAGGTGTTGCCCCCTCTTGTGGAGGGGTGTGCCCCTCTGTGGCCCAGCAGGTTCGGAGTCTGTGGGTGTTACTGGATGCGGTCCTCCGTCTAGATCAGCAGGTGGATGCGGTGGCTTAGGTGGCTTTCTGCCATCTGTATCTGGTGTGGAGGCTGTGCCTGTACATCTCCAGACCCGACCTGGCCACTTTGATCCATGCCTTCCTCACCTCGAGGCTGGACTACTGTAATGCACTCTATGTGGGGCTTCCCTTGACGCTGGCCCGGAGGTTGCAGCTAGTGCAGATTACAGCGGCCCGTCTCCTAACAGGAACGGGCCGATGAGAGCACATAACACCGGTGGTCTGTGCACTGTACTGGCTGCCTGTAACGTGTCGAGCCAGATTCAAGGTATTGACGTTGATCTATAAGGCCCTTGGACCTGGATATCTCAGGGACTGCCTCGCCCTCCGTGACTTAGGACGGCCCTTCAGGTCCACCAGGGGCGCCTTCCTGGAGGTCCCCCGGGTAAAGCGGGGGGCTACAATGGAGAGGGTGTTCTCGGTGGCTGGGCCGCGGTTATGGAACTCCCTCCCAGAGGAAGCACGGCTGGCCCTGAGTCTGTTGGCCTTCCATCGGGCCTGTAAGACATGGCTGTTCTCCCAGGCCTTTGGAGACTGGGAGGGGAGGGTGGGTTACATTTTTATGGGGGGGGGGGTCTTAAATTTGTTTTAATCATAATATTGGAATTTTTTAGACTTGTAATGTGGTTTTTATATTGTTTTAAATTGTTTTATTTTGTGTTGGAAGCTGCCCCGAGATGCCGTAGACATGAGGGGGCGGCATATAAGTGCAATAAAATAAATAAATAAATTAAAAATAACAAAAATAAAATCTTGTCAACATCTGGGTACTGTTCTTTGTCTTCTCATTTACTGAACATACACTCAAGTGCATGTGGTATAGTTATTGTGTCCAGCACTTGCAAAGATGGGAAGCATGAGTTTTAATCCTGTAAATGCGACATCCAGTTTTCAGTCCTTTCTGCTGTAATTAATGGCTTGGCAATATCAACCGTGTACAGGTGCATAATCCAAAGACTGGATGTTCTACTTTGCATTTTCAGAAGTTGTTTTTTTTCTTCCAGCACTGAGGATAACTCCCTCTTCTGTCCCTTGCTTTCTGTTCTCACTTTACATGCTGGGAGATGTAGTACTCGCACCCTAATAGGCAGTCCAGCATCATGGATTTCTCTTCCAAGCAGCTGATAGGCTCTAACAGGGCAAAGCCTGCTGAGAGTTGTAGTTAGTAGTTCAGTGTTGTTCCTTTGCGATGTTGGGATACCCGTTTCAGAACATTGGGCATCTGAAATTCAGTGTTTACTTCTGAAAAACTCACAAAACTTTATGCAAAATGTGACTATTCAACACAATTTCAAAAAGACAGCAAAAAAGCTTTTCAATAAAATTATATTAAAAACTTGCAACTATATTTTTTACATGATTGAATTGCCCTATATTTTGGATGTTGTACACAGTAGTTTGCCCTATGTAAGATACAAGTGGAACCCTTTTTGTTGGAATTAGTTTCAGGTGAAGGCCAACTTTTTCTTTTGCCTTCTACACTATTAAGCTAGCACAGGACCAGGCCAAGATCCACACTTGAATTGGCCAAGAGCTGTATGTGGCTCCAGAGCCACAGTTTGGCTACTGCTATAGCTATATACTACTTTTCCCCTGTGATGAGGTCCCTCGTACATTTATACAAGTGGAGCTAACTTCATGGCTGCCAAGGATAACTAGTTGTAATTTCACATGATATCAAAGTACTTGGATCTACTCAGAGGTGTAGCTAGGCTGGGCCCTGGTGCAGAAGATGATCTAGGGTTAGACGGGGGGTTGCCAAGACAAGAGGGACGCAGGAGGAAGCATGGATGCTGGTGGCATGGGAGTGTGTGGGCAGCGGATGAGGGGCGGGGGGGGGGGGTAGAGACTTCTAAGTAAAGGGTAGGTGTAGCTGGTGTTGGGCGTGGGTTGCTGTGTGGGTGGGAGCACAGGGGAATGAGGTGGCTGTGGCAGTGCTCTCTGCAAACTGGGCACAGGGGAGGGCCCATGGCAGCTGGTGCAGCAGCACTGGAGGGTGTGGGCCCCAGTGCAGCTGCACCTGTTACACCTGTTTATAGCTATGCCCCTAGATCTGCACAGGCTTGAAAGCACTAATTTTGCATAATTGCTGTACTACCACTTAGCGTTTGAACACCAATACACAGGGTTGTAAAAATCCTCCTACTTGCTTTCCTTTAGTGGATATATTTTTTTTTGAACCAGCGAGTGATTTTGACAGCCCTTGGCACTGCAAGGCCCAGCCCGTTTCCCCCCCCCCCCCCCCTGCAAGTCCCAGCCAGATGAAGAGACTTGTATGACTGCATAGTAAATTATATTTAAACACTTCATCTATAGTACACTATAATATAATAAATATGATTCCTATGCAGTGGACTACATAACAGTCAAGTCTTTTTCCATCCTTCAAATCGTTAAAGATTGCAGGCAGCTGCCAGGTAACATGCTTACAGTTTAAAGAAAGCTTGCTCATGTATCCAGCTTGCTTGTCTCCTTGGTCACTAAACATGGGAAAAAGAAAGTGCTGTCCCTCTGAGACCAGTAGCCATTTACCACTGTCAAAGGCAAAGAACCCACCCTATAGCAAGTAAAAGGGTTCTTTGCCCCTGACAGTGGTAAATGAGTACCAGACTCAAAGGGACAGCACTTTCTCTTTCCCATGTTTAGTGACCAAGGAGACTAGCAGGCTGAATACTCGAGCAAGCTTTCTTTAGCTAAACTGTAAACATGTTACCCGGCAGCTGCCTGCAGTCTTTAATGATCTGAAGGATGGAAACAGACTTGGCTCTTACGTAGCCCATTGTGTAGGAGTCTTAAAAAAACACTGAGCAAAGCTATAGCAAATATACTCTAGGGTCCCATCATGTCTTGGTAGGTAATGAGTCCCCATCACTGGGTCAAGATGGGGAGTTCTAACATCTGATTCTCTCCTGTCTGTCTGGAGAACACTGTACATGCTAGATCACAGCTGTCCATCTCTTCTCCTGTTTTTCTTCTTTAATGCATGAGGCTGCTGTTGCCTAGAGTTGTGCATAGTGGGATCAGGTGCTCTGAAATTATGGCACACAGTTTTACCAGTGTATGGCCTGTGTAGGTGGCTTTTATAAAAGAAGCCCTGCTTTTCCAATTATCGGCCTGCGGGCTGCCCAGATTACCAGCCATGGGTGATATGCTAACCCCAGTTATTTCTCATGATTAATTCCCCCCCCCCCCCGCTCAAAATTTGATGAGGGGGCACTGAAGTACTGTTGCTTCAGCCCACTCACTGTCAAGAGACTTATAAGCTCATGTTTATTATCTTGGTATCCGAGTGCAAGATTTCTCTTGTGCTTGGCTATGGATGTGGCCATGCTTCATTCCTTTAATTTGTTTTATTCCTTAAAATAGTGGATTTTGCGTATGAAATGGAAGAAAGCCAGTTAGTAGCAGTGCTTTGAATATGACTTCCCTGCGCAAACAGTTCTTTTCCTCCGTCAGGCTTGTAGCATCTGGGGTTGTGTACTTGTATCCTGTGGTTCAGCTTTTAAAAGAAACATTAGCCAAACAATTAGTCTCACCCTAGAAATAGTATTTTGAAAGCACATGGCCTTTGCCCCCTGAGAATATGTTGCTATTCTCTGTCGTCAGCTTGGCTTAGCACTTTTTAGAAGTGTTGCATTAATGCAATTGAGTGCTGCCACAGAATGCTTTCTGTTTTAGTGGGACACCTCTGCTAAAGCAAGGCAGCATCTTAGACTTGTCCCCATCAGAAGAGCTTGCACAGTTGGGTCTGAATAGACAATGTTTTATTCAGGGAATAGTTGGAGGAGCAAGTATTCGGTGGCATTAATGTAATGGGACTAAAGTGACTCTCTTTTGTCCAACTGTGAAATGGACTGCCTCTAGAGAGCTTTATCTAGGGGAGAAAATCCAGATCAGAAACTTTCTTTTGGTGGAAATGAAACATGCGCTGTCTGTTTGTGTGGTTAAATGCTGGGAATAGCTGGCATTTAAGAAAATGAGCTTTATGGCTTGTCACAGCATACACCCCCAGGACTCAAATGTAGTTTTTTATCTGGTGTCGCCTGCTGATGACTGAAAATAAAAATCCATCTACTTTATTGGCAAAGATTGGGACTATTAATAGACTACTCGGGTAGGAACTCTGGATGAGAAGAAACACATTTGGTAACAGCAGCTGACTTTGTATCTCCAGATTTAGGAGATCTGGTTGGAGGAACATAAAGGTTGACTCCTACTACGGAAAGCTCTGTCTGGTGCAGCACAATTCTTTGCTTCAGGTACAGTACAAACCCTACTGCCCAAAGCTGTTCACATCTCCAGTACCTGAGCTGCAGCTGTCCTTGCGTTTGACACACAGGGCTGAAAACCACTGGCTGGCTTTATGCTCTTGCCCCCCTGCACCTCACAAAGCCAGCTGGCATTCTGTGGGGCTGGTTACACTTTGGGTCCCTCCACTCATGCAAGGAGAGCAGTGCAGGGAACAAAATGTGTTGCCAAGTTTAAAGTGGTCACACTACATTGGATTTTTTTAAAAAAATTACCTTTCCATCTGTTTGGAGAGGGTTTCAACTTTCTCAAATTCGTGTGGCTAGTAGACTGGTTTCCTGCTTCTAACCAAGTTTTTGTTTATCTACATGTTACAAGCATTGCTACTTCTAAATAGCTAGGTCTGAGCAGTTAGCATAGGATGTAACTAAATTTAAGTAGACTTTCTAGTATTAAGCACTGGGGATTAATATATTTCTGATCTGCATTGTCAGCAAAATTTATAAACCATACTCTACTTTTAGCTAATTCTTTTCCTGGATGGAAACTGCTCTTTATCTTGGAATGGAATCAGCTAGGAGTGTGCAATTTGTTTGCGTTATTATGATAACGAAAATGAAAATTTACATTTTCTTTTTCTTTCTTATAATAATGGAAACGACAAATAACAAAAATGAAAACGAATTTTAGTTTTTGAAATAATGGGAAAACACTGTAAAACGTATTTCTGGCTATAACCTTTTTTTTTCTTCTTCAATTCTGATAAAACTAGGGAAAATTGTACCCCCAATGGAGGGCACTATGTGTACCAAATGTCAGAAAGATTGGATAAAGGGAACCAATTTTATAAGCAATTGAATGTTGTGATTTTAAGAAAAGCTGCATACACATTCCTGGCTACAACTTCTTTATCTTCCATCCATTTTGCATGAAACCAGGGGAGATAGTGTCCCTTCCCAAGATTACTAATCCTGCCAAAGTTCAGAAAGATTGGATAAAAGGTCCTGATGTTATAAGACATTAAATTGAAAATGCATTTCCAGGAGTAACATTTTTACATTCCATCCTGTTTACAAGACATTTGACAGGAATGTATCACACACCTTCCCTGTCATCTCTGCCAAACAGGACAACTTGATAAAGGGCCCCAATTTTATAAGCAATTGAAGTTGTCCCCTTGAAGACCACTATCCAAATAAATAGCAGCACATGCAGTGCCAGTCAGAGACAGGCACCTGGCATGGCAGGGGGAGGGAGGCTGCAGGAGGGAAGATGGGGAGCAACCCAACAGACTGACAGACACATTCACTGGCCAATTACTGCATGCTTCCAGCTTTACAGGACCAATTAGTGGTGGCTTCAAGGCAGGCATAGGGGCGGCCCTCAGGCGGACATAGAAGGGACATAAGTGGGACTTTGGGGATAGCATCCCAGAAATCAGAAGACATGGTTTACGCATCCAGGCTGGCCAACTATCATCACAACCGCAACCTGCAGTAGTGTGACAGAGGACATAAGAGAATCTCTGTTAGTTCTTTCCTAAACAGATGCTTCCAACTTCCCAGTAACAAGTGGGGCAGAGAAGTTGGGGTGATCACAGCACAGGATATTTGTTTGACATTTTTGCTGGCCAATTGGCAACACAAACAGATCTTATACCACAGTGACTCATAAGAGAATTCCTGGCATAGGCTCATTCTCTGCATATTATGTGCAGGCTTATAAAATTGTGATCCTTTATCACATCTTTCCAATATTTGGCAGAGATGGTTCTGAAGGTGAGATACAGCCCTGCCAAATTTCATATACACTGGTTGGACTACAAAGAGGTTAGTCAAACATACATTTATAAGTTAATTGCTTATACTACCAGAACTCTTTATCTAATCCTTCTGAAAGTTGGTATAGTTAAGAAATTTAGGGAGGGGTATAATCCTGCCACGTTTCAGCCACATTAGAGGGGAGACAAAGAAGCTACAGCCAGGAATGTATATGCAAATGTTTGCAAAATAACATAATTCAACTGTTTATAAAGTCAGATTCCTTTATCGAATCCTTCTGAAATTTGGTACACATAATGCCTTCTGATGGACGTACACTCCCTCCACGTTTCATCCAAATATAACAGACCACAAAAATGTTACAGCCAAATATGTGTGTTCCATTTAAAAAGATGTAAACAAAAGCAAAAAAAATGAAATTTTGATATTCATGAAAACGAAATGAAAGGTTTAAATAACAAAAATGAAAAAGAATGACATGGGTCCCTGGTGCACACCTCTAGGATCAGCTCATTAGTCATATCTTTGTAGTAATAGTCTATGCTCCTAATTGCTTGACTTCATTTGTAAGTGACCAGATTAAACATCTGTGTAATGTTCCAGCCCAAAGCCCTGCTTTAAATGTGAGGAATGAGCCAGTGAAATGACATCTGAATAGTGTAGATGGGTAAAAACTAATGTGATGTCACTTGGGCACAGTCACTGACTTATCTCCTCTGGGTTTGGGCCACTGCCTCAGCTGGGATTCAGCCGGGCCTCTGAGCTAAGGTGATCGGCGCCTGACTGCTGGGGAGGGTGGGGAGATGCGCAGATGTGGGGCTGCCTGTCAACCCCCCATCCCTTTCGATGCATCCAGCGGCCTACCCTCCAGCAGGCAGCCAGTGATGGCTGCCATGGCGTCTGGCACCAGTGGGGTGTCCAGACTGGACAAGTAAAGTGGACTTTCAGACATGAAAGCCCAATTTACTCCTGGTTGGGAGATTGGATAGCAGTCGTGGTGACGGCTAGTATAGACTGTGACTCAGGGATTTCCCCAAGTCACAACCCGGGCTAGGTGCCACCATATTCAGGATCTATCCCATGCAAACATCTGGTGGCTGAGAAGTGGCTGCGAACTAATGTGATGGTAGCCCCCATGCAAACGTGGAGAAAAGTGTGGCAAAGCGGGCCACTGTCACATTTGAAAATGCCCTATGCATTTAAAATAATTTCACAGAAATAAAGCACAGTGGGCTTAAAACTGAATTTAACTTAAAGCTATTCAATCCTGGAACATATGCTGTTGTCTACTTAATGTAGAAGTGACAATGGAGGTATTGGCTGTTTCCTTCTGTATCACTATATTGAAAGTATTCACTCATTTCATTGTAAGGCCTTTCTTATACACTGGAATATTATTATTATTATTATTTATTATAAACATTTATATAGTGCCAGCCATGTGCCTGGTGCTGTACAGAACATAGAAATAGACACGGTCCCTGCCTGTGGCTTACAATCTAAAAGACAAGGAAGGGGAGACAGGGAGAGGGGACAGTGGGAGAGACAGGGGAGAAGACAAACATTCAGGCAGATGAGTACCTTAGCAGGGGGCCCATTCCATCTTCTGCACCAGAGTCCATTCCAACATTGAGGATATCCTGTAATAAAGAGGTCACCCTAAGTGAAGAGTAATTCATGGCTAATGCCACTTAAAATCTTAGTAAGAAGTTA
Organism: Sphenodon punctatus; assembly: GCA_003113815.1. Lineage (NCBI taxonomy): Eukaryota > Metazoa > Chordata > Lepidosauria > Sphenodontia > Sphenodontidae > Sphenodon > Sphenodon punctatus. Next base: position 533,352 of record QEPC01000421.1, on the reverse strand, counting down.
CATCAAGGGTCATCTAACCAACCCTCTGCTTGGAGTTAAGAAATTCTCTATTGTCGTCTTTGCCTCCTTAATGAATCTTCTTTCTGCAGGGAGAAGAATAGGGTTTCCAGCATCTGTCAGAAAATTGTCATTCTTTGGAATAAACAAAACAAACTACTAACTCTGTTGGAAGCAAGGGTGTAGCTAAGTTGGAATGGGTCCTGGTGCAGAAGATGGAATGGGCCCCCTGCTAGGGTACTGCACTCCAGTGTGCATATGTACTCTACATGTGTGTGGGCCCTCCAGGCTCTTGGCCCTGGTGCAACTGCACCTATTATAGCTACACCCCTATTTGGGAGCATCAGTGGAGAACTATGATTTCTAAGCATTTCTCTTGGAAAAAATCAGCTGGCCTAGGGTTCAGACCTGGTCCTTGTAAGGGTCTGATGTTGTGATTTCTTTAAGGGAGGGCTGTGTAAACTGTAATACTTACCTAGCTTGAAATTGCCCCAAACAGTTGAGGGAAGTAGTGCAATAAGAGTGAACATGAAGACTGGTAGGACAAGTCTGGTTTGAGAGATTATTTTATGGATATGCATGTCCTTTAACTTTTTAAGATTGCTTTTTTTTTTTTTAAAGAAAGTGTTGTGGGGTTTTTTCCCAGCCCAGTCTCCTAGTTAAGTTATGAACAATTTTGAATTTGTATAAATGTGTATTCCTGTATGCAGATTTTATGCAAATTATGCCCCATAGTGTGAGAGTTGCCGTCCCTCATTTCAGAGTCTAGAGGTTGAAAGGTGTGCATGAAGCTGAGAAGTTGCAGGTGCGCATGCTTCATTTAGTTACAGAGGAAAAGTGGACCCTGAATGACAAGACAGTAGAGGAAGCATCAGTGAGCAGTCTGTGGGATGAAGAGCTAGGGAAAACCTGACAGAAAAGATAGGTTTTTCGGAGGAATATAAAGGTAGGTAGAAGACAGAGGGTGTACGTTCAGGGAGGGAGTTCCAGGTATAGGGGGCAGCATGGAAGAAAGGACAAAGTCTGTGTATGGAGCAGAAGATTCTGGAACGGGTGAGGGTGGTGACAGAAGAATGTACGGTTCTTGGATGGGAATATAGCAGGAAATGAGAGCAAAAAGATAGGGGGAAAGAAGGCTAGGAAGGTGAAGACAAGGAATTTGTGCTGGATGTGAAAAGGGAGAGAAAGTTAGGGGAGGGAGAAAAGGGACTGAACGTGATTAAAGTTGATATCAAGGTGGATGACCTTAACATCGCAGTGTTGAACAAAAATGAGAGGGGGGGGGCATTTCTGCTGGATATTTTCAACCCTCAGGTGTATTCATCTAAGGACCATACCTGCCTAGCTGAACCAAACCAATAGTTCATCTAGTCCATTATTCTGTCTCTAACACCACCCAACACTAGGTACCTCAGCAGAAGCATAAAAAACACAGTGCGTGTATGGAGTGATTCATCCCATCACTTACACTTAGCTTCTAGCAGTTAGATGTTGCATCTTCTGGCTGTCTTGGCTAAAAGCAATTGATGGACCAAACTGGGCAGAGCATAATTGGTAACTGTCATGCTTCTTTCCCAATGCCAGTCGCAGGAGGTAATGACTTGGGTGAAGGCTGCAGGTGGTGGTGTGTCTGCACTGAAAGGCAGACTTAAATAAAAGTTCTTCTAATATAAAGTTGCTAACTCTCTAGCTAATCGGACTAAAAGCTTAGACTTAAGACTTAGCAATGTTACTCAGGGTGTTGGCACAAGCCAATAAACACCATAGAACTGGGTGATTCTGGTTTTTCTGTCTAACTGAAAAGAGCTAGGTATAGTGCAAAAAGGCAAACAAATGTTGGCAGGGATGGGTTCACTAATATATGCATCTGAGCAAAATAGGTGTTCTGCTTCCAAGTACCCCAAACATACTTGATTATTGCAGCTCTGATGCACTCTTTTGTTCAAGTGGTATTTCCAAAAACTGGAACTGCTGAATGTGAACTTTGTATCCATCAGTGACTGAAGGAGTAGATTGCAATTTATATTGTTTCTAGAGGCCTGCATATATGCTCAGGTTTTTATTGGTTTTATTGCAGGAATTGACTACAAGACCACTACTATCTTATTGGATGGCAGAAGAGTCAAGTTGGAACTCTGGTGAGTTTGGTTACTTAATTGTCTTAACTTGTGAAATATCTTCTGCACTTCAGTCTAGCTTAGGGGTGGGCAAATTTTCCTATCCCCAAGAGCCACATGCCAAAAACATTTTATGGCAGAGAGCCACAAAATGCATACGCATGCACAAGTGCAAACCTCTCCTGCTTCCTGATTGGCTGGCAGAGCAAATTGTCTGGAGTACTAGCTGCTGAGCTTCTGAGAAGCTACTTGCAAGTTCAGCTGCTGAGACTTGGGTGCAGTGAAGTAAGACATAGGACCATTAAAGCTATATGAGGCCTAGGGCCATCCCTGGGCGAGAGCTGCATATGAACTGCCCAAGAGCCATATCCATATGCTGCTTGTGAGCCACAATCCACCCAACCCTAGTCTAACTATTTAGCACTGTGCTTGATTTGAGGCAGAACATGCTGACCTGTGCTTGGTGTACAAATGCTTCCATAATTGCTCACGGAGCAGTGTTAATCCAGATCAGTGATATGGTGACTTTCCAGCTTCATTGTCCTAGGTCTGGTTTCCCCATGCCTTGCAATCTCCCCCTGTTTTAGCCATCTATGTCTCATCCTGCTCACCACTGGCAGTCCTTGGGCTATATTCTGGTGTGCTGTAATACCATATGTTTAGCCCATGTGCATTCCCTCTTCATCATCCCATCTTGCTTTTCCTTGCAATGTCACTTTATTCTACAGTGACCTGCATTGTTTGAAAAATACTTATTTGAAAAATGAAATATTCTGCTCAGATACTTGGTTCCCCTCTCGTGCAAGGTGAAGAGCACTATGCTGGCAAGTAGAAACCCCATTCTTCTCATGTGATGGTTCAAACTAGTGTTCCCTCTCTTCTTGGAGCCCGATGACAGACAATAGAGCATGATACGATACACAAAGAACAGAGACTGTGCTTCTGAATTAAATGGGCATAAACAACATTCAGTTACTTGGGAAAGAACCTGTCAAAACTATAGGACCCTGTAGCAGAAGACATTGGGCATTTTTACACACACCTTAAAGTGCTGGTCTTTCAATCTTCCGGGTTTACAAGTCCACAAGTAAGTTCCGGATGCATTCTTCACACACTGCTCTGAGGCAGTTCCTGGATGTAACAGCGAACATGCAGGAGAAATGTGTGTGTAAAAACACACGTTCATTAATGTCTTTAAATGAACCTCTGCAACATAGCATTCAGGACATACATTTGGGGGCACAACTCTGTGACAATTCCAAACACTTCTGACTATAGCACAGACAGTATGAATGTGACACGTCCTTGGGAAACTTGATCCACAGTGACCAGGCTTTCTACTGGTTTTTGATCTACTCCTTCCCTCAGGTCAATATTGGAGGGACACAGCAGGGGCTGAGGCCATCACAACGTACTCTGTAGTTAGTTTGACCTTTGCTTGTGCTTCGGTAGGTGCTGATCTAAAGTACGCTGTGCCTCCAATATAATATCCCAGATATCCACAGATACTCTCTGGTGTTCTGTGAAGTTTAAATAAACTTAAAGTAATGACTTAAACCTACAGAGAGGAGTTGAGGCAGTTGGTGTCATTAATGCACCCTGATGTGTCTGTGTTCTGCCGAACACGGTGTTGTAGTCACTGGTCTGAAGTATTTCACGGTGCACAGTAGAAACGTGCAAACTGTGGACACCTTGGGTGGGGTGGGATTCCCAAACCTCTAGAATTTCAGGTCTCTCTCACCAGCCAATGTTGATGCTGCTGTGGATGGATGCGCTTTGCCTACAGAAGCATCCACTCCAACTTAGGGATGTGCAGTTTGTTTTGTTTTTATTAGTTACTAAAACGAATGGAGCCCCGTTTGTGTTGGTAACTAATGTTCTGAAAACAAATGAGCAAACTACATACGTATGCTTTTAATTTGTTTTCGTTTAAAAATTAAAAATAAAATACCCTGTGCATGTGCAAAATGGCCACCGCCCCCATTGTGTGCATAGGCATCCTTTTCCAAAATGGTGACAATACTGCCAGTGCCATTTTGGAAAAGGGTGCGCATCCACAAATGACCTGAGCATCAATTCTCTTCTTTTTTTAAAAAAAAAATTAAAAATCACTGCTCATGCACAAATGACTATCAGACTGTTCTGCACATGTGCGCCCTTTCCCGAAATAGTGGCAGCAGTGTCGCCACCATTTTGAAAAAGGACAGCTAGTCTGCACATGCGTTGTGCCTGTTTTACACATGCGTAGACCAGCTGCCCTTTTCCAAAATGGCGGCAACACTGCTGCTGCCATTTTGGAAAAGGGTGTACATGTGCAGAATGGTCAGATGGCCATTTTGCACATGCGTAGTGATTTTTAATATTTTTTTAAAACTTATTAAATGGGGGGGGGGGGGAGAAAATGAATGGGGATTCAGTGAAAACCCCAAAACTAATTGTTTTCATCAAATGAAAACAAAAATGAAAGGGCGCCTTCTGCACACCCCTACTCCAACTGTGTCAAGGGAGGGACTCCCACAAAGAGCTGCTAGTGCTAAACCGCTAATTGCAGGTTACTGTCGGTCAGCTGTTTGCACTAAAGAGCAACCATGGAGAGTCCCTGGGTGCTGGTCCCACTCTCCTTCCCAGAGTTGGTCTCTTGGAGAGGCTGGTCGTCTTCCCCACACATGTTCTAGTGCAGGGGTGGCCAAGAGGTAGATCGCAATCTGCTAGTAGATCACAAGCTCGTCGCCAGTAGAGCATGGTGTGGGGAGGAGGACCGGTGCCTCAAGAGGCCATCTCTGGGAAGGAGAGTGGGACCAGCACCCAGGGGGACACTCTCTGGGGAGGATATGGGCTAGGAGAGCTCCTCCAGTGTGGTGGAAAGGTTCTGTCTAAAGGGGAATGTTCCCCCTCCACTCCTGAGACCGACTAGAGTTGTGAACCTGAAGGAGGACTCCTGGCCTGGAGTGCCAGAACCAGGTAGACCGCCAGGCTGACATCTGAATCAAGTGGGTTGCTTGCACTGCAAGTCTGGTCACGCCTGGGCTAGTGTAAAGGAGTTGCCACTTGAATCCTGCCCATTTCTGATCCACAGGAAGGGTAGTGGTTGCAGTAGGGGATCTTGTGCTGTGTTCTGAGGATGATGATCACCAGGATTTGGAGTAAGACTTTTGGAAGTCATCTTCTTTTGGAATTACAATCTGTTACCTGTACTCGTATCCTCACCACATGGACCAGCCAGCTAACGTTCTCGATGTAACCAAGCCAAGCACGTGCACCTGGGACCTCGCATCTTCGTGAATGTTACACTCCTTGTTTCTCCCTCTGTTCCTCTTCCTTCATCTCCCCCCGGTGTCTCAGATCAGTCCCTGCCCTAGTGCTTACGTGTCGATTCCATTACTTTGTAAAACGCCAGGTATGTTGCTGGCACTATATAAATGCTTGATGATGATGATGATAATAATAATAATCTTGCAGTATGCATTTCCCAGAGCAACTGTTTTACACAAACATCTAATGTGATTATTGCTGATTAGTCTACATTCAGACAAAATCTCCCACCAGCAGCATCTTTGGGTGTAAGATGTGTTGGGGTTCTCCGGGCCTAAAATCTCCTCTCAAGTTTGCTGAATTTTCTGTTTCAGGGACACATCTGGTCAGGGGAGGTTCTGCACAATTTTTCGATCCTACTCCAGAGGCGCTCAGGTAAGTACTGCCTGTAAGGCTGCTTTGTGCTGTAACTGGTGGTCTTCTCTTTCAGTTCTGGATCCACTCTTGGAAATGTAGGGTCAGGAGTTGGAATTTGAAGTTCTGGCTGGGCCCCACCTCCAGATTAAGAGGCCTATCCATGCATCCCTTGTGAATTCTTGTGGCTCAGACTCTGTCCAGTTCCCTGAACAGTTACTCTTATCTCTACAGCAAAAATGGCACAACTGGCTCTTATACTCTGTGGTAACAAAGGTCAGGATTTCACAAAGTAAAGCTATTCTAAGCCACAGTAACTAGCTTGCTTGTTTCTATCTGACCTTGATAAGTTGGGAGGAGGGAAAACTGCCACCTTCTTCATTTTATTTTCCATCTCTGAGAGCAGGTTGCTGTCTAAAGGCTCGTTAGTGGGGCCAACAACCCACAGTTGCCTTGCCTAAAGGTCCTGGCCATGAGGTTCAGCTACTCTTCCTCAAGCCCTTGCTGTCCTGGCTATTTGTTTTGCCACCCATTGATGCCTGCTCACCTTCTCACTCTTTCCTTAGGGAGACTTCCTGCAAATACTCTTGAGATGGAACCATTAGAGCAGTTAGTACAGGGAATGCCCTGTACTGTCTTCTAAGTGCCACATCTAGTGCTTGTATGTTTAATACTCTAGACTTCTAGCTGGTTCCTAGGGGTGTCCCTTTAGCTGCTGCCAGTTTTACTATACTCTTTCCCACATGAGGGAAAACAGTAGTGCCATGTGTGTTTATAAATATGTATTTGTATAGGGAAGAATGACTCTTTACCTGCACTGCAAATATGATGAACGCCCTCTCCCCCGATGGCATTTTCTATCCCAAACTTGCATTCAGGAGGGATTAAAAAAAATATCCTTTCCCTGGTGTCTGATTGGAATAATTGATTGTCCCATGATCTCTTGAACAGGGGTAACTCGGGCTGTGTGGTCACTGGTATGTGAAGAGTTGAGTCCTAGTTGAACTACTCATCCCTTAGATTTTCATTGCAGTCAAGTTATGCAAACCAAACACCTGATGGATGCATGTTGTGATCACATACTGGTAGACAGTAGGAGGTGAAGTTACCCTCTTGGGTGAGCAGGCTTCAGAATCTGTGATGGGGGACAGTGAATTGCAAAGAAACATTAGCTACTTTCAAAACTACAAGCAGTGCTATTGCTGAGACTTGAGGAGTTAGGCCTGCCTTGGATGCAGATGTTTGGTGGAATGCCTGTGGGCTGCTGTGAAGAAATTGGTGCTGGTCGGGATTATGTCTGGATACTGTGTGTTCTTTACCCTATCTGTGAAACTCTTGCTGTTTCATACACTTCTGTAGTATGTTGTGTGGTGGCTGTATAAAAGATGTCATGCCATTTTGACCTGGAAGTTTACTGCAGGTCACCAGGTCAGTGTAGTCTGGTTTATGGAAGCACCTCAGTTACTTGGAAATGGGCCCAGAGTGGCCAGTCAGCCCTGCCGTGCAGGTGGGCAATTATCCAGGGAAGTGGGACATTGGTCAGTGGTTTGTGGAAGTGTCAAAGGGGCAATCCCTGAGGCAGCAGAGCAGCCCAGGGAGATCTGCCCCACCAGGAATGTAAGGAATGTGACCGGGGACATTTAAGGAGATTCTGAGTGAGATTATTAAGAACTACACACAGGCTTCGTGGGAAAACTCAAATGTGACCTGCACAACTGGAAAGAGTAAGGACTGAGCCGGGAATCACCAGTGAGCTAGCATTGCGTATATTTTCTTTGTTTTCCTATTGCTTATTCCTGTAGCTCAACTCTGAACCATATGCCTAGACGGTCCTTTTAGATAAAGCTTTCTCTTGGACAACGTGTGCATGTATGGTGTTACTGCGTTGGGGAGGCAAGTCTGACACTTGGACCAGCATTTGTTACCTTGAGACAAGAGGGAGAGCTGCCAGGCCAGTGAGGGCTACTGTGAGTGGGGCAGTGAGCTGAGCCGGACCAGCCTCATAGTGCAGCGCCTCCTAGGGGTGGAGGGCAGGCACATCTCTCTGTGGTGAGTCAGGACCAGACCCAGATTTGCTGCTGTAACCCATGACACATTTGAGGAAGTGCTTTTAATTGGCTGCAGCCTGCAGTGTCCTTTGTGTGGTACTGGAAACAGTTGGAGTTCTACAGAAATTGCAGAATTGTTTGTTACTTTAGTTGTGATTTTGGGTAAGTTAGAGGAAGCCAGCTGAAATGGTGCTACCTATGGGCTTCTCCAACGTGACCAAAGAGCAGCTAATGGTGGAATGTCACAGCAGGAATTTGAAAATGGCAGAGAAAACCAAAGCTTAGCTCCTACTGAGCGTCCCACAGCATGAACTGCAGCAGTGACCCCCCCGCCTCTGAATGTAGGGGCCAGTGGCATTAATAAGGAGGGGATGGAGATGCGAGTGACCCTGGCTAGAATCCAGCTATAGCAGCAGTAGTTACAGCTCCAGCAGGAGTAAGATGCATCCCGGAGGGAGTTGGCAACAGCTCAGAGGAAAAAGGAAGCCTCCCTGAGAGCCTAGAAAGAAGTTGCTGCCGCTCAAGAACAGATCAAGTTGGAACATCTCTGCCAGCAATGCACCTCTGCTGCAGCCACGACGGGACAGAACCCTGTTGCCATGACTGCCCATGGACACCAGCTGATCTAGCAATGCACAGACCTCATACCATGATTCAAGGAGTCCTGCTGCGTCGATGAGTTTCTATCCACCTTTGAGAAAATTTACAGGAGAAATGACATCAAGGGGGTCTTATGGATGCCGCAATTATTGAAGCTATTTTTAGAATGGAGTTCAAAGCAGAGGCGTTAATGGAAAAACTAAACCCAGATGAAAATTCATACCTGGATATCATGGTGACCCCTTGATCGGTAGAACTGATAATTAAAATCCAAAGCTGCTCAGGCTGCTGTACCAGTAACTAAGACAGCAGCATGAATCACTAGGAATAACAAATTAATGCAAGCAAGAAGTTGGATTTCACCAGATCTCTGTCCCAAATGGACTTGCTTATTTCAGTATGGTGAGTTAAAATAAGGCAGTGCGACCACAAACTAGAGATAGAAATCTGACTTGCTGCCTCCTGAGAGAAGAGATTGTTGGTGAATGTGAAAGAGGGGAGGCAAACACTTCTTACTAAAGAATCCCAAATATGAGGAAGTGTGAAAGAGATACTTAAATGGTTAGGAGTCATACAAGATTTCACATAAAAAAGTGCTGAGGAGAAAATAGTAGGTGGTGGGAGGAGAGGAAGATTGTGTACTGTCACTGCATCCGAACTGGAGAGCAACTGACATAGTAATGCAAACCCCAGGATAGGTGATATCTGAAGGGTTTGTCCTTGTACACTTGCCACCACTTAAGTATAACTTGTCCGGCCAATAAAATACCATTGAATCAAGCTGTTTAGGAACTAACTTACTTACTTCCCTCTTGGCTGTTTCATTTGATTGGTAGAGTTCAAAGCAACTACTGTGTCTCCATCCTACAGCACTTGTACCCACATACCACAGCTATGAGCTTTTAATCTTATTATCCAAACAAAAAGCTGATGGTTTCAAAAAAACGTTAAAAGTAGGACCATTTCCAAACCAAAAATCTTCCCTTATCCAACATTCCACACCATGAAAATGTATTACAATTCCTATTCCAAAAAACATTTAATACACATTACAGCAAAAATTAAATGCAAAAAACCATGGAAATTATTTAAAGGTTTTCTATGTTCCATAATTTTAGCTCCCTCACCCGATTTTGAGTTGTTATTTATTATATATCTGTGATATTAGCCCTGTTTTAATATTTTATTAGTATTGTTATAAATTTTTTAATTGTTTTTTATTGTATTTTATCTGTTGGAAGCCGCCCCAGGCTGCTTTGCAGGAGGGGTGGGGTATAAATTTATTAAATAAAATAAATAAAAATAAATAATTTACCATCAACATTAAACGTAAGATATGTACTTAATTCCTTACCATACATAGTGATAAATATTAATAAGAGTAACTAACTTAGCTATCACACTTTTCCTTATTAGGCATTAATTTTTTATTGTAATTCAACACTGAACAATTTTTTCAAACTGCCTTAACTCTTGTTTCATGTGAAATTGCATTCTATCAAACCGATTCTATACAGTTGTCTATACTGGCAGTGTCAACTGAAATGGCAGAGTTAAGGCAGTTTGAAAAAATTGTTCAGTGTTGAATTATGATAATAAATTAATTATTAATAAATAAGTAATATATTTTCATGGTGTGGAATGTTGGATAAGAGGGAAGATTTTTGGTTTGGAAATGGTCCTACCTTCAACATTTTTTGAAACCATTGCAGCACCCGGAGCTGCAGCAGCCAGACAGGCAGCAGCGCTCTGGTTGGCAGCAGTCTGGTGCTCCCAACGGCCTGGCAGCCAGCTGAGCAGGAACACAGAGAGGAGAGTGCACCGGAGGCATTGCCAATTCCTGGGCCCTGACAGCAGAGGAGCCAGACGGGCAGCAAGAACCACCATGGGCAGGGAGGGAGATGGGGAGCAGCCGGCAGAGCAGGGTTAGTAGTATCAGTGGCGACCTCCACCAGTAGCAGAGCAGGTGGGAGGGAGGTGGCGGTGAATACCTTCCCTTTCTCCTGCACAATGCTGCTCAAGGCTCCTAGCAGCACGAGTAGCTTCGGGAGAAGCGGGAACTACTGCGCATGTGTACCCATGGCAGAAGTGATTTTTTAATCAGATATATTTCATTTTTCGCTGCACCAAATGTCCTGAAACTTCAAGAGCACTTAATCAGCATCTCTGACTACAAGACTGCAAAGTCTCAGGGCTGAACGCAATCAGGGTAGGGAGATATTTATTTTTATTTATTTTATTACATTTATGAGTCGCCCCATATGCCTACAGCATCCCGGGGCAACGTACACTTAAAATTTATAAAACATTTCTTAATAAAAACATCATAATTAAAACATCCAGGGATTAAAAAAAATAAGGGCAGGGAGAATATCAGTCAGAACAAATTATTGGGAAACCTGTATTTTGACCAAAAGCGATTAAGCTATATATTATAAGTTTCGATTTCCTGACTCAATCTTGTTATAAATTTGCATAGACGCTGCTCTTGAGAGTTATGGCACAGTGTTACATTTTCAGAACTGCTGCTCAAGCAGTTTCTGAAATATAGGGGCTTCAAATTCTCCCCTTTATAATGGAGGACAGTCCTACCTTTAACTTTCTAGGCACACCCGTGCCTAGAAAATCTGAAAAGTACAACTAAGTTGCCTTATCTACATAACTCCACACCTGCAAGGCAATGTGACATAAGGCGATGTGAGAAATGTGGATTTCATCCAAGTCCTGCAGTTTATCTGGGGCGTCATTGGACAATCAGGCTTGGTGTGTAAACAGAAGGCTGCATTCTGGGTGGTACATGAACCTGCAAGCCAACAGAGTGCTTACAAACTACAGAGCATGGTGCAGCTTGCCTTCCTGCCTTGAGGCCCCCCAGATCTGGATTCCACATGCCTTGAAATAACTCTCTTCACAGACTCATTCTTGTTCTAAATCCTGCTTGGAGCACTGAGCAATACAGAAAGTCAGAGTCCAGAGATGATGATGAACTGACACACTAAACAAAAAGACTGAATGAAAACACATCTGCATTCTGTACATGCACCCTCCCAGCATTGTCTTGGAGTGTGTGAAACTAGGGCTCTCCGTGCAGCTGAACTACTAGAAGCCCAAATTCTCTTCTCCCATGTGGCGTGCCTTAGGACACTTTTGGTATCGGTATCAGTCGGACTGACAGACCGTTAACTTGCTGTCTATATGGACTCCTGCATTCTCAAATGCACTCTTTGCCAAGCCTTTCTTGAAATACACTTACTGCCCAAACGTGTGTCTCCATAACAGAACTAAAGCCTTGTGAGATTGTTTTCCCTCCCTGTTTGTGATGGGGTTGGGTTTTTTCACTGTCTCTTCCCCTCCTGACTGGCTGTGAATCCCCACTTACAGTCCCCACTGGCCACAGCTCTCTCCAGAAGTGTCCCAGTCTGTACAGGGGTAACTCTCCTGCCACCCATGTTCTTGGAGGTTCCCAGTCATAGACATTTTATTAAGAATCGCCCAAGTATATAACCTGGGATGTCCCTTCATCTGTGTTACCCAGTGTCAGTATCACACAAGCACACAAGGGCTTGGTTAAAAGAATTTGTATTTATAAATCCAGATTAATTGCAAAACAAAATTGATTCAAGAGTGCAAGTTTAACAAAAGGATTCAAAAAGTAACGCAATGCTAAAGTCACTGGAAAATTCTCTGACTTGACCTACTCGCAAGTCCATGTGACACAGCTAGATGTCTGTAGCTGGACCCTTCTTGATGTTTCTCATTCATGTCTTGGCTGGGTCTGGTTGAATGGGTGTGTGCTCTTGCTTCTCTTTGTCATCTTAAATACTTTCTAGATGGCTCCCAGAAGGTTCTGGGATATTTGCTCAGTCTTTGAAAGCTACTGATAAACTCAAGTACCCTTCAGTAACACTTCATCTACATTATATTTGTCTTCCCTACCTGACCCCAAACCTGCCCAACTTGTTTTATTTTCTGCTTCCCAAACTTAACTTTATATTGTCTTCACATACAAATGTTCCCCTCATTGGACTCCACATTTCTAGACAACTCCAACACCACCAACCTTATCATATTACATATTGGTTTCAAAAGTGTAGAGCCAGTCTGGTGTAGTGAATAAGGTGCTGGACTTGGACCTGGGAAGCCAGGGTTCAAGTCCCACGCTAGCCATGAATTCACTGGGTGTCCTTGGGCCAAGTCACAACCTCTCAGCCTCAGTTCCCCATCTGTAAAATGGGAATACGCGTCTGTGTCTGTGTTCCCGTCACCCTTGTCCATATTAGAATGTAAGGCAGGGACCTGTCTCCAAAAATCTGTGACTGTAAAGCACTGTGTACGCCTAGTAGCGCTATAGAAATAAGTAGTAGTAAAAGTACAAAGTTCATTCACATGAAAACCATGATACATGGGTGTTTACATATGTGTTTCATAAACCGTGTTACACTGTTACATACAAGTTGTGATCTGTTTCCCAATCAGTTAAACCTTCCTTTTCTTGAAATGTGACTGCAGCCGACCTAGTGGATGGGACTGAAAGCTCTTGGCGCACATGCAGATATTTGCATGAGATTCTGTCTTGCATGAAATTAGCAATAACATGAAATTCCAGATGGACTGAATGCCCACACTATCCGTTTTTTCCTTTTCCTTTCCCACACAGTCACGTGACCTTTATGGATCCGTTATTAAATTTAATGGATCCCATGCCCACGTTATACAATTTCCAGGGTAAATTCATAATGTGACATCGGGTTACCTTCCCTCCCCCGGAGGTATTCCTGTGTGCTTTACTGGATGCGTTGGCTCGTTTTTTCTCTCCTCTTCTGAAGAATGCTGATGGTTCCTGGAGCAAGCATCCTGGAAAGGAATGTGAACCAACAAGGTAGGAGTGTGCAGAGCAGACTTTCTATTGCCTTTCTTTCCCTGTTCTCACTTGCTCTCTGTGGTAAACATGGCCGCAGGAGGAGTAAAGTAGCATCACAAATAAGGCAAGCCACTACACATTCCAATTTTATGGTGAGTTTAATATTAAATTAAGTGCATGCCAATTTAATGTTTTTAAAAAACGTACATCACTGTAAGGGTAGGATTTTCCTACCCTGACATCTGCGATGAAATTCATATCCAGTTTCATGCTGAATGAGAAGATGGGTATGCACACATTACCAAATCTCATGTGCAATAGAAAATTACGTGAAATTGTGTAACATGGGCAATCAGCCTGATTGTATCAGAGGGCTGAATGTCCTGTTGGGGTTAGGGGGAGCTTTGCTGTGTTAGTTGCTACTGCCCCCTGCTTCTGGCAGTCAAACGTTGACTCCTAAAGACATGGCACTAGACTAGGTACCCCTCCTGCTTCCTCTGACAGAAAGCTATTGTTGAGTGGGTAGTGCCTTAGGAATAGGTATTAAACAACTGCTTGGTTTCCAAAGAACTCCCCTTCAGAGAGCTGTACTTGACAGCATAGTGTAGGATCAATATAGTGGGACCTGGGACTGCATGAAGCCCTTCTGGAGGTTTTCCTAGATCAGGGATGGGGAGCCTCCTGGCCTGGGGGCCAAATATGGTCCATGGTGGTTTGGTCCCTTTCCAGTTTCTCAATCTAGTCCATGGATCCAGTCCACTACCCTCAAGCACTGAGAGTCCGTTCGGCGGGGGCGGGGGGGGGGGAGGGAGGGAGGACTGGAGATGACTCCATGGATTCATGATCTGGGCCCTCGCCTTCTTTCTCCTAGCCTGAACACATCCCTTAAGCACAGCACCTGCAGCCCATGCAGCTTGCCCTAATTTTAAAAGTGACCCATTGGAGAGAAAAGGCTTCCTCTTTCTGCCCAGACGGTAGAACAGAATGGTAATCTGCCCTGATGTTGCTTTCCTCCTCTGACCACTCTTCAGCTCAGCTGTGTTCCAAATTCTGCACTGGAGTGGGTGGCTTTCATTGTGGTGTTCTAGCCTCCATTTCCCCATTCGTGCCTGTTGTTGAACTTGATATATGAAAAGCCCTTCGAGGACTTTTGGTGAAAGATGGGACAGCTGACAAAAGGATGATGCATAGCTTTGTGGGGGATGTAAGTGTGGAGATGTGTTGCTTTTCTCTCTTCTGCACTCCCTTATTTCCCTCCCAGGAATCCCTGCGTATGTACCTTAGGACATATGTGCAGGGATCCTGGGATCCTCAAAGGGGATTGGATGATGAATATGTAGAATTATAGTACAGCACCGTGTTAAGTAGTGTTTGGTCCTATGTAGCTCTCCATCCTGTATGCTCGTACTAGGCTAGTGGAAGCCCTATGGAGGGGAGGGTTGCTGAAACCCTGTGTGAGAGCAGCTTCTTCCTGGAAGATTCTATCAGTACTGTTCAGGCTCCAGGAATTCAAGCAGACAGGATAAATCAGAAGTGGTGTTTGAAGGCTCAGTTAGTTTCTGTTACATGAGCAGAGTACTTCTGACAGGCCGGGTTGTCTGAAGAAGCAAACTGATACCTGCCTTGTGGGTATCGTCCTTCCCCCTCCCTAGCCTGACATGCTGTTCTTGCTCTTAACCTCAGTCAGGTTGGCTGGGAGCTTGTGGCTCTCTCTGTGTGCAGTGCAGTGCAGTGCAGTGGAGCGGATAGTTTTAGTTGTCCATGTTCGTTTCACACACAACTCTTCCAACCTCTCCTCCTTTTCCTTATGTCTCTTTGCATCCAGGTGTCTCCTCCATGTGATTTTGCTGTTTTCTTGGAGCTAGTGAGCTTGGACTGTAAGTGAAAGTGAGCAGTTTGCAAAACATTTGGTATAATTGCAGTTGTCTCTGTCCAAGGACTTGCCAGTTAGCATTTGTGCATCACTGACTGCAATGATCCTAGAAGCAGGGGGAGAAAGGATGGTTCAGTGCTGAGAGTGTTTGTATGGCACTTGAAATCTGTTTGGTTCCTGCCTTTGACATTGACTCCTCCTGTGATCCTTGGCATCTCGTTTAATCTGTTCATTATCTGTAAAATCGGGGTAATAACATTGTCCTACCACAGAGCAGTATTGAGGATAAATAGCATCCAAGATCTTAATACAGGGAAAGCATGAAATTAGAAAGGCATTGAAGGATTTACATAGGTATGGATTTAGCATTCTCTAGTAATTGTATTGTTGTAGTAGGTTACTTGGCTCTTGTTTTTTGTTAGGGGTATTGGTTCTGAAATTCTTGGCTAGGTCTTCAGTAACACCTTTTATCCAAGGATCTTGGTGAGTTCTTTTGGCATACTATTGCAGTCCTAACTTTCATCCCTGTTGAACTGTACAACAGACTCAAGTTTAAAGGAATGAAATGGGGTGAAAATGCTTAAGGCCACAGCAAAGCTGAAAACAGAACCCCAAAATCAGAATTCCTGGCTTTATACAACATCTGTTAGACCAAATAGACTAAGTCAGGGATATTGTAGCTGTAGTCATCCTGCATCAAAGCAGAGGGTTGGACTAGATGACCCTTGAGGATGCCTTCCAACTCAGCTTTCACTCTGGACGTAGAATCAATGTGCCCATAGCATACTTTAGAGACTGAGTTTCCTTTGACCCCTGATACTTTATTTATTTATTTATTTATTTATTCATTTATTTTACAAAACATGTATATCCCACACCCTCCTGCAACTCGGCAGCTCAGGGCGGCCTCTCTCAGAGCTATTAGCAAGAACTGCCATGATTTTTGTCTGCTTTGAATAATTGTAGATGAACAGCTCTGGCAAGGGCAAGTAATCATACTGATGCTGTACAGGTGCCGGCCCATTAGTGTTTGGTTTAAACTTCATCACAGCATTGGGCATATTTCTTAGGACATGTCCATGGAATTTGTTTCCAAAGTCTTCATTTCAGTGTTGTGATCAACTTTGAGCTCATTGTCTTTAGAGTGCCAGTCTTCCTCCTGGCACTGGCTCAGAATGAAGCTCACCAGGGAGTCATGCTTGACTGTGAAGGGCAGATTTGACTAACGAGCAGAAATTCCGTCCTGCTAGGATGTGGCCAGTCCTTCAGAAATGCAAATGTTGCTTTTGAAGTTCTGTTTTCTAATACATATATATGCAAATAACATGCATTCAGGGTGTTGACTTGCCTCCAAGGATTTGCTTGTCTTTTTTTTAACCTTTTGTGGTGTAGCACAGAGGTACAGTTAACCTATTTAATTTTGCTGAAAGATGAAGCTTTAAAGCATGTACTGCATCGTGGTCTGGTTAACTGTACCATTCCCCCTTTAAATGCTATTAGAAATCATTCAAGTGTGATGCTTACAAGAGCTGTTTCTAACAGTGCAGTAGGAAGAATTCATGAGTGTTAAAATCCCTTCATATCCCACCTCAGGACTCTTCTGTTGGGATGCTACAAGCAAAACTTGACAGTGGTTACATAGCTGATGGGCTTGTAGCCACAGTTTGCTGTGCTGACTAGTGCTGCAACTCGGTCTTCAGTTTTATTTGGAAAACACTAAGGACCGATGTAGTCACCTCAATTTTCTGAAGTTCCAAGGATTGGACTCCGAATCTTCAGACCTTGGAAAACCTTGCCCAAGTGCAGCTAAGCGGGGGCAGAGGCCAGTGCTAGACCCCTGCTCCCCCTTTCCCCGGACCCCACTGGCCAGGGAGAGAATAGGCCAGCGGGGGCCAGGGAAGGGAAGTGGGGGGCCTAGCAGGAGTTCAGGGGTAGAATACTTGCACTCCAGAGGGGGTCTGGCAACGTGTGGCTTCCTCCAGGGCCAGGAAAGTTTTTTTTAAAAGGGGTGGGTGGGAGAATGGGCATGTGTGCATCTGTCTCTCCCTATGTTCCCCTCACCCATGTCCATCTTAGATTGTAAGCCCACCGGGTAAGGACTGTTTCCAAAATCTGAGACTGTAAAGCTCTGTGTACGCCTAGTAGCGCTAAAGAAATGAGTACACCTGCAACGTGCTGATGTTGGAAAGGTCTGAGCATGCCCAGTTCTTTTTTCCTTCCTTTTTTAAAACTTACCTGACCCTGGAGGAAGCCACAAGTCTCCAGACTCCCCGTGGCTAGGCCCCTACCCTCGTGGCTGCCTATAGTCCCCTCCTTGCCTCCACACTTGGAATTTGCAAGTATTCTCTAAGGGTCCTTGGACCGGCCTGAACACTCCAGACCGGTCCTCGGACCCTCACTCGCAAATAATTTTTTAGTATTTGGTGCAGCTCTCATGCTGACTGATGTAGGGGCAGTTTTCCTTGTGTTCTCCCATTCGTCTACATCACTTTTTGTCTTAAACTGCAAACACTTTTTAAGGCAAAGACTGTATTTGGTGGAGGAGGGAGAAGACTCAGCGCGGAGAGGAGGCAGAAAGGCATACCACAGAGGGGGCCAGTGGGGACACCAGGAGACCAGGGACTTCATTCGGATATAGGGGACCCTGGAGTACCAACTGGAGCTCGCGCTCAACCAGCGCAATGAGCAGGTCTACAGGGACATAGTGCGGGACATGGAGGCGGCGGGCCACCCCCGGACAGTGGCACAGTGCCGGTCAAAGGCAAAAGAGCTGAGGAGGGGGTACAAGGCAATACGGGACAACAACAGGAGGGCTGGCCACGGAGCCTGGACAGCCCCGTATTAAGATGCCCTGGACCGCTTCCTCCACATGAAGGGGTCCATAGTGGCCCTGCGACTTGTTGGAAGCGCTGTGGACCAGGGCAGGGAACGTGTGGAGGTACCCGCTCCCCTTGCCGCCCCCCCGGTAGACACCGGCCCCAGGCCCCAGACGCCCAGGAAGACCGGCCCGGGTGCTCCATAACCTACAGCCCCTCCACGGACAGCAGCCCGGAGAGCTATACGGGCCAGGCCGGCCAGGGCGATTCAGAGACCGGAACCCGCACCACACACAGCTGGGGGTCCATGGGGGAGCGCTCCCACACCGACGGCCTGGCCTCGGATGACTCCGTGGCAGACACAGATGGTAAGTAACCGCCCCACTGGGAAGAGGGCTCGTGCCCATGGGGCCAAGGTCAATTGGGGGGGACTACAAGGGCCAGGGAGAGGTACAGCCTGAGACCCGGGGCCCCCACGAAAGGCGGGAGGGGGGCCCAGCCACAGCGCGCCCAACCGCACCCCACCACACTAAAATACCCCTCCCTCACCCACAGGCCACGGACCACCACGGGACAGCCCCCAGGCGACAAAGGAGCCAGCCGCCGAGGAGCCCGCCCAGCAGGCTGAGGGAGTAGGTGAGGCAGCCGTTCCTGTATGGAGGGCCCGCCGGGGTTTACCGATGGGCTACCCGGGCATGGGGAGGAGGGGGAAAGGGAAGGGGTCCATGGGTACAGAGGGGCCAGGGCACATGCAGCGGGACCATGGTGCCCCTGGGCTATATTGGCTCGGGGCCAGGGGCCCACGACTCGCTGTAGCACCTCCTCTACCCACAGGGCAACCCCAGCAGCCAGCTGCCCCAGGGCCCGAGCCTCCAGCCGAGCGCATGAGGCAGCACCGGGCACCGGTCTACAGGTGCAGGGAGGAGCAGGCGGAGGAGATAGTCCGGACCGCGGAGGAACGGGGGAGAGGATGATCGCGGCCGTGGGCCGGATGGAGGCGGCCATCGAGTGGTCCCTGGAGCGGGCGGAGGAGCGGGACAGGAGGCTCCAGGCCGAGGTGCGCCTGGAGCGGCGGCGGGAGCACAGGGAGCACAGCAGGCAGGAGGAGCTGCTCGGGGGGCTGAGGCAGGACATAAATGCCATGT
>QEPC01000421.1:494160-511927 GCA_003113815.1 Sphenodon punctatus | reverse complement strand
GTGTGTGTGTGTGTGTGTGTGTGTGTGTGATTGGGCCGGCATGGGCTGGTGCTGTGGGTGCCCCCGGGTCCCCGTTGTGTGTGTGTGTGTGTGTGTGTGTGTGTGAGCGTGCGTGTGTGTGCCTGCTGTGTGTGGTACCTGTGCGCCTGTTCTCCCTCTTCCTCCTCCGTTCCCGTTTCCCTTGTGTGGGCGTTCCCTTTAGTGCCTTTTGGCGTCATTTGCCCTCAGGTGGCCATGTCTGTGTCCCGCCCCTTCCTGGGGGATCCTTGGTGTGCTTACCACGGCTGGGAATCGGCGTAACGTCTGTTGCGCTGCCCCGGTCCGTGATCTGTCGGCCCGATTCCCATCCATGGTCCCGGTTCCGTCACGTCTGTTCGGGGCTTTTATTGGCCCCGGGGGGTGGTTGTTTTGTTCACCCCCACCTGGAATCCACTGTGATGAACCGCCCGCTCGCCCGAACGTCTGAAATTACCTAGAGATAACGGGGGGCAAGATCAGAGCAGAGGAGACCAGTAAGAAGGAAGCTGCAGTAGTCAAGATGAGAGCTGACTACAGCATGAACTAGGGTTTTTGCAATGGCAATAGTAAGGCAGGGTCAGATTTTAGCAATATATTTTATTTATTTATTTTTATTTTACTATTTTTATAGTAAAATGCTCAAGAGCAGCTCAGAGCAGCTTACAAAACATCAATAAAACACATAAAATATCATTAAAAACATTTAAAAGGATAAAATATACAGAGCAAAGTGACAGGATTTAGCAACCGGCCTGGATCTGAGGTGTAAAGGAGAGGAAGGAGTCAAAGATGAATCCTAGGCTAGGCGCTTGAGGGACTGGCTGGATGGTGACTCCCTCAATGGAAATTGAGAGGGAAGTAGGAGGGGAACTTTTTGAGGGGAAGATGAGTTCAGTCTTGACCATACTAAGCTTGAGTTGGTGAGATATATCCAAGCAGAGATGTCAGAAAGTCAGAATGGACAGAAAAGATGTCAGACTGAATGGACGGGGGCGAGAGCATTACATGTCGTCCGCATTCAGGTGATACTGGAATCTGTGCGATTCCATGAGTTTACCCAGAGAAAGAGTGTAAAGGTGCAACCAGAACTGCACAAGGTTGCACCATAGATTTATATAGAGGCATTATATTTTCAGTCTTATTCTCTGTCCCCGAATTGAGCAGAAGCATTTTGCAAGTACATAATTTCCCAGTGCGTTGTTCCCCATTGTACTATGCTTCACTCTGGAAAAGACCTCTGGTTTTTGTTTTCCAAGCCATAAAATGCTTGTATCTGTCACTTAGTATTCAGAAAGCTGCAGCAAAAAAACAACAACTTTGCATTAGATAGGCATCCAGATTAAACATCCTGTCGCTGTATCAAGTCTTCACAAATGCTCATTCCAACTGGAGCCACCTCCAGTTAAAAGAAATAGCAACTCTCCCTGAAACTGTGATCCTCTCTCATTACAGGGTTTCCAGCTGTCCTCTCTCTGTTAGGAACTCTGCCAATGTGCCTTTTGGTGGTCTAGTAAAAATTAGTTTTCACTTGACAAAGCTGAAATACTATAAATGTTGTGACTGCACACAACTATGTCTATACAGTAGATGATCTATCTGCCTGTGTTCCTTTTTGCACCAAATGCATATTGTGAACATCTTCCGTGAATAGAACTGTATCACTGTTGTGTACTCATGTTTTGAATGAGTGGCACTTGTAATGCATAGGTGCATGTGGTAGTCGGTAAAGATTGAGCAAGAGAGGAGTCTGTCGCAAACAACATAAAGCTGAGTCCACCCCGAGGCAAGATCTCCTGACTTGCTGAATATACTGAGCAGGACAGAAGGAAGAATGTCTTGTGCAAGGTAGGGGCCTGGAATTTGGGAAGTTGAGGTTTAGTCCTCAAATCTGCTATAGATTTCACATGTAACCACAAGCAAGTCACTTTAGGTAACACTTCTTCAAAGCCTAGAGATAAGAACATATGGGTTGCTATAGTAGGTTGGCATCTAGCTCAGTATCCTATCTCCAACAGTGGCGGCTTTAGCTGCTTCAGAGAAATGCAGCAGAACAGCAGGTCATAACAGAGTGGTCCGACTCCTGGTACTCACTCCTAGTCCCCAACAATTGGAGGTCTCATTCTCTAACCACCTTGGCTAATAGCTATTTATCCTCTAAGGACTTATGCAAACTTTTTTTTTTCCAGTTATGCTTTTGGTCTTTATGATATTCCCCTGGCAGTGAGTTCCACAGGTTAATTGGTGTAATCCCAGACTTGCCTGACAAAGGACCCTGTGAGATCCGAAAGCTTGCATACCTCCACCAACTGTAGTTGGTTAAATAAAAGATATCACTTTACTACTTTGTCTCTATTGGCAGGTTAATTATGCATTGAGTGGAAAAGTACATTTTGTTTTAAATTTGCTGCCAGTTAATTTCATAGGGGATGTCTTTAAACGTAATGTTAAAGCTTATCTCAAACTGTGTTGGGATATTGACATGACACTAGTTGCGCCCTGTGTTCAGATGTGCCCCTGTTTAGACATGCACCCAATTATGGAGGCAACAGGTGTTCCCGTCCCTACGTTTCCTCAGAATGCAAGCGTAGCCTCCTATGGATGGGATTTCTAAGCATCTGTGAAAGCACTTTCTTCTGTGCTTTGTCTTGCAGAGTAGGTGCTAATGTCCCTTGCAGAGGTTGCTGTAGTGAGGGAAATGCAAACAGCATTGCAGTGGAAGGTAATTTCAGGAGTGCTTTTACAACTCCCTTTAAACTGGCACCTTTATTTATGTTGTTCCCTTTGAGGGAAATAATGCCTGTGCTTCATGAGGATCGAGACAAGCAGGAAGAAGACGGCCAGAGCCGACCTGAGTCTCTTCCAGAAAACACAGTACTCTGTTGATCCAATAGCCAGAGGTTGATGCGCAAACACCACTCTATATCTTGAAACGTAACGCTCTCTACATGTTCATGGGGAACACTTGAGTTGACATAGCAATGCAATCGTGTTCACATCCTGGGTTTACCAGGAGCCCAACATGTGGACAAAACAATGTTCAAATTGTTATGCTGCTTACACGCAATGCTCAAACACGTGCTAGGGGCCATTTGCCACCTGATCAACGTTGCGTTTAAAGATGCCCAGGGTGTCCCTAGTTCTAGTATTAGGGCAAGGAGTTAATGGCAGCTTCCTACTTACTTGCTCTGCACCACTCATGATTTTGTAAATTTCCTATTGTATCTCCCTTGCGCGTGTTTCCTATAAGCTAAAGAACCCTAACTTACTGAGCCTCTCCTTGTATGAAGTAGTTACATACCTTTGATCATCTTTGCCCTTCTATGCACCTCTTCTGGTTCTAATAAGCCTTTTTGAGATGGGGTGGCCAGAACTGCACACAACGTTCAAGGTAGTGTTGAACCATGGATTTATATAGCTGCATTGCGATATTCTATATTTTATTTTCCATTCCTTTCCTTGTGATTCCTAACATTGTTTGCTTTTTTATGTTTTCAATGATTTCAAGATCTTTTTCCTGATTGGTAACACTTAGTTTAGAACTAAGCAATGTGTGTGTAATAGTTTTTTGTTTTTTTTGTTCCTATTTGCCTCACTTTGCACTTACTAACATTGAATTCATTTCCCATCTATTGTCCCGTCTCACAGTCCTGCAAGGTTCTTCTATAAGCTTTCCCAGTTTACTTTGGATTTAACTATCCCAGATGTCTAATGCTGCTTTTAAATGGACCCGACTGGGAGGCAGTCTGTGTGCTTGGTTGAGTGAGTGGGAGAGGGCATTCACATAGCGGGGGATGGGTGTGCGCCTGTACCCACGCACTGGCCATTCATGCCCTGTACGGAGCAACTGGGAAAAACCCGGGTTGCTGCATATGGGGAGGATGGGTGAAGGTACGTGGGTTGCGGGAGTGTGCGCCCACCCTCTGCCACTTCTAGATGGGTGTTCGCACGTGGCCACTGAGTGGACATGCATGGGTACCTCCCACCTGAAAATGGCCAAAGTTATTTTTGAAAATGGGTCTTAACAATCTGTCTCAGAGATGCTCGATGGAACTGAATCCTGGAAACACGTACCTTTTTAATTTCTGCGCCTCGATTATTTGTGTAAAAATGGGAGTAGTAATAATTTTCTACCTCTTGGGGATTATTATTATTACTATTATTATTAATAATCCTTTTTATAGGACTTTCAGCATTCAAAGTGCTTTACAGTTCTTATGTAGTTCCTGCTCACAGCTATCCTGTGAAATAGGTCATCATTTCTGCCAGTTTACAGATGTGAAACTGAGGCTGAAAGATGGTGACCAAGACCACCCAGTGAGTTTGTGGCAAAATGGGATTTGAACTTGGTCTCCCAGGTCCAAGCCAAACACTTTATCTGTTAGACTACACTGTCTCACTGGATATGGTGAGGATGAACTGTTTGTGAGATTTTCAAATAACACAATGCTAAGAGCTATGTAAATACCTAAGTAAACAGAAGTAGTAACCTCAAGGTAGTTGCATGACTGTAATTCTCTCTTTTTCTTTTAAAAAGACTAGTAGATTTGATACATAGCATTCTTTTAAGACTGCCTGTGCTTTCGTAACCTTGTCTCCCTGAACATTATGATTAGCCTTCAGTTACATTTTTTTGTGTTTACAATAAATAGGGAGTGAAGCAGGATGCAGAATACGCTTGCTCCATTTTGCGCAACTTAAATGCCATGTGGTGAATGCACAGAATGCCACACAGAATTATGTCCTGTTTTTACAGTTGCCACATCTGCAGAGTGCTGTCCATCCTGCTCGCTGAATGAGAGAGGAGAAAAACATCATGTATAAAAGTCAGAGTTAAGGCTCTTCAGGGAATCTTGACTTGTGTTTCTTGATTTTTAGAGTGCTTTGTTTTGCAGCCCTTAAGAGTGGAGAAGTCTTTTCAGATTGGAGGTACTGGAGTTCTGGCTTTTGATCTAGTTCCTTTGAATTTGAACCAGCTTGCTGTGCTGATATGAAATCTTCATCTTGGAAGAAAACCTTGGCCTACACTGCCTGGAGTGCTCTGTCCACCTAGTGCACGTGTCAGGCAGAAATTCTCTTGACAGTAAAATTATACATGCACTCAGGGGGCTGGTCTGCTGAGGGAACTCCTCTTTACCATCCAACTGCAGGCACTTGCACACGTTACCTGGGGGATGAGGGAACTTCCATGAGGGTAATCGCGGCTCTATTCTCATGGGAATTAGCGAACGCAAAAATATGCTATTCCGCTTTTCTCCTGCGAAGACAGTCGCTCATGACCGGGTATCCTGATGTAGCTTTTACATTCACAGGTGTGTTTACTTTTTTTTGTGGGAGAAAAGCGGAATTCCTGTGAGTATAGAGCTGCGATTGCTCTCACAAAAGTCCCCTCCCCCCCGTAACACATGCAAGCGCCCTGACAGTTGCATAATGTCTCACATCTAACTAGTTTGCAGCCCAATTTAAAACACAAATGCTTTCCACCTAATTGTCTTACACTTTCTGCTGCATGGGGGTTATTTTTGGCCAAACGCTAATTATAGTTTGGAGAAAGATCTGATCTCCTATCCCCTTCCAGTAACATCTTGCAAAATTTGGGCTTTTCAGTTATTTGCTTGTTTAGTCTTTTGGAAGCTGGGAAGGGTAAATTATACAGTAGAAGATAAAATGTTCATTTCTCCATTTGAAGCAAAAATGACAGTGGAGGCAGAATAGAAGGCTTTGTACCATAAAGTGCAGATGTTGCAGCCCTGTGCTCTTTGTGAGTGGGATGCAATCTTCAAAAATCCTTTTTATTTAAAGGAAAAATAAGTTTTGTGTTTGATATTTCAAGAAATCTCAAAGATTTTCCATCAAAATCTAATATGTCTGCTTTACTATCTGTATCTGTTTTCTGCCAGGTGATTCCTTGGATCACAGAATTGAAGTAAAGTATTTGTAAAACATTTTATAGGAGCTCTCTCTCTCTCTCTCTCTCAAAAAAAAAAAAATAGTGTGAAAACTATCCTCCATATAATCAGAATAGACTTGCTTGCCCTTTGATATAATGAAAATAATCATTAGGCGCCTCAGGGAAAACTTTAATTAAATTCTTTTTATCCTCTCTCAAAGTATCCTCCCTTAGTGAGGTGAGTAAAACTTCATAAGATGTTGTCATGGTGAGAATCTAGAATTTAAAATGTTTTTTCCCCTCACATTTCAATGCTGTACTAACACTGATGAAGTTGACGTTAAAAGCCTAAACTTTGGTGCAATAAGACCTAAAAATGGCAGCTGCCTTGCAAGCAGCAGAAGTGCGCTTCTCTGAAGATAAGGAGGGAAGGGTTTGCACAGGGCAAAGAATTGCATCATGGAGCAGGTAGACCATGTGATAGAGGCCAAGTATTGTGAGCAACACTACTTAGTCTGTGCCATTTTATGTAGCCATTAAACTGAGACCTTGTGTTTAAAGGTTCTGCACAAGAAATCCTATGGTTTTGTTAGGTCTCTTCCAAAAGTATCCAGCTGTCAAGTAGCATTGACACAAGCCTAGGGATAAAATGAATGCCTTTTTGTATTTGCGAAGAATATTTGCATATTTGTTCCCCCAAACAAATGTCCAAATTTGTCACCATAGCAAAATTCTCTCTCGTCGTTCATTATTGGGTACTTAACTTTCTGCTCTTACTTCACACAGATGGACTAATTCCCCACCCCTCCAAAGTTCTGTGTTACACGGGTGACCTAGTCCATTATGGGGCTCTGTGCCCTTAAGGACTAGCTGAACTAGGTCTTGCCCAGTACAGGCAATCCTCTACATCTCTAAGAATCCACACTCATTCTGTCTGCAGCACAAGTAACCCTCATGGGCAGGTTGCTGGCATATTCCATAGATTGACTGACTTCACCTGGTATGTTACCACCTAAAATGGCAGCATATCCTCCAGTCTAAAGCCTGTTAGATTCTGTTCAGACAATGGATGCCCCTGGATTGGGAAACAAATCTTTATTGGGGATGCCATAGCAAGGACCAGCCTGCAGACCTTTAGCCCAGGGTTGGCTGTCGCCAGGGTGGATTTGTTTAAACTCCAAACTGTTTCTACATATGGATTAGCCTCTTGCAACTTCTGTTGCTACTTAACGCCTCTTTGGAACAGCTTGGCATTATCTCTTCCTACTTACTTCCAGTTGGCATCCTCCATTAGGACTCTTCCTATACACAGTAGCAAATAAGCTGTAGGAGCAGATAACCTTCAGTATTTGTTGAAGTGCCTTTGGCAAGAAAGGGGAGGGGGTGAAAATCTAATAAGGAAGAAGTGCTGGAAAGCTTTGACTGCTCAAAATTCTCTGAATCGCTGACATGCCTGACAGCAGCCTTATAAATGCTTGAAAACCAGTGGTGGTTACTTTTGGCTGCTTAGACCAGCAGTTCTCAATCTAGGCAGGGGGAGAGGTGGGCATCTGATGGGGAGCAGAAGGTATTTTGGGGGAGGGAGTGATGTGGTACACAAGAACAAGCCCAGCTGCCAAACTCCAAGCTCTGTGAGCTGTGGAAATTTCCAAAATGGTGGGATAACAAGGGAAGGGGAGGAGCAGTAAGTGGCAAAGGCAAGCAGGAAATGAGAAAGTGAAAAAGGCATATGGCAAGGTTGGGAACCTCTGGCCTGGGACCAAATTTGGCCCATGGCTGTTGGTTTGGCCCCTTTCCAGTTCCTGGATCTGGTTTGTGGATTCAGTCCTTACCCTCCAGCGCTGAAAGAATGAGCTTGGAAATGGAGTGGAGATGAGGGCATGCACTCAAGGACACAGGATGGATCCATGGCCTACATCCATGATCTGGACCCCTCACTACTTCTCTTATCCAACCCATGGAGCTTGTACTAGTTTTCCAAATGATCTGCAGGAGGGAGAAGGTTCCATATCCCTCAGGTGGCCATACCTCCCCTTTAAAAGAGGACGCTTATGAAAAATACATAGTGCAGGACTGCACTGGAACCAATGCAGCCCTGCAACATGTATTTTTCATAAGTGTCCTCTTTTAAAGGGGGGAGGTATGGCCACTCTAGGTGGATGGCCTCAACACAGAGATAAGAGAAATTAGGGTGGGTGTAATGTTTAGACTGTTGCTATGTTAGGCAAGGTCAGAACCAGCCTTAGTGTGACTACATCCTGTCACTGAGTGAGACCGTTATAAAGACTGGAATTCAGCTAGTTCAATTAGGGTTAGGCATTTGCTATAGCTCTGTGGACTATCTGCTATGGCTCTGGGCCACTGTATATTGTTACATACTCCTTAAAGCTAATGCTTTGCAGCAACCACTTTATTTCTTGGTCAAAGCATAGGTGGGAAACATGTTAATTGCCAGTAAGTGTTTATCATCCGTTCCAATAGACTAGCAAGAGCTAAAGCTACAGAACCATCTTGTTATCTCTCTAGCAACCCCTTGTAACTAGTGGGTTGCTGCATATTGTAGGAATAGCAATTTGCCCTTTTCCCTGCCAAATTGCATACTTCAGCTGGTCTCACTTTTCAAAGAGCTGACAGATTTCTTTGATTTGTGAGTTTGCCTCTGCTATTGGTAACTGGGGAGGCCTTTAGAGCTAGACTGCTTATGGTTAACCTCAGATTCTTCCCTGTGGGAGATCTTTTAGCTTCCCTTTTAAATTTTACATTCTGTGTTTTGAGTTGATGCTTTTACTATTTTGAATTGTATCTTCCACTGCTGCCATTCTTAATACAATTGATCCCTCCTGCTGCTAAGAGATACACAGTTTAAACCCAAGTAGCATGCGCAAGGGTACTTTTGTGGCCCAGGTGTGACCTGCTTTACTCAACCTACTAAAGCAGCGCACAAATGCTCAGAAACCCTAACCAGCATCATCCTCACCTGTATTTATTACCTGTTTACATGAAGAGAGCAACATTATTATGCCTTGTGCCATATTTGCTGAGAGTAGTAGTTTTCCATCAATTGTCTATTCCTTATTGACATGTCTCCAGGAAGTGAAAGCATGAACAATGCAGAATCATGGGGGAGCTGCATTGTAGAGAGAGATGCAGGTCTTCTGGAAAAGGTTAGCTCTGCCCATATAACTGAGGAAGCTTTCTTGATCAACTACCAAAAATGAAAAGCCTGATTTTCACACATTGCGCGATAATCTTCTCCAGAGAGGGCAGTGTACGCACCAACTTCTGCTTATGACTAAGTCATGATGGCTGAAAACTGGCCTACGTTATGAGGCGAGAGGTTTTTAACTTGAGGTCTACAATCCTATGATATGAAAGCTGGAATAAAATAGGTTTCCTTTCCTGTAGTGATTTGTTCTGCAGGATAACCGAAATAAACTTGGATCAACAGAGCTGAGTCAGTGCAGCTATTACGAACTCATTCCTGAGTAGTTCCTTATGCTAAATGTTGGAGTCCAGAATTCTGCAACTGAAAGAAGAGATGGTGGGCTTTCTGACGCCTGCAACTGAAAGAAGAGATGGTGGGCTTTCTGACGCCAGCTGTTTTAGTGTGATAATCTTGTGTAGCATGAATCTTAACTAGTGTGTTCTCTCATGTAGGGAATTCTCTTGGTGTATGACATCACCAACCGCTGGTCCTTTGATGGTATTGACCGATGGATAAAAGAAATCGACGAGGTGAGTGACGTCAATCCCTGTTTGCCTGTGTGTGTTCCGCACCTGGCACTGGAGTTTATTAGATGTCTTGCTAGCTGCAATTTTCCAGGTCTGAAACACACAGCTAGCGTAATGTCTGTTAGCATCCGGCTACCTTGTTGGCTACTCGCCCTGCACGGTAGGCTTGAACTGCTTTCAGGTCCATCATGCAGGACAAGGACCTGCATATAACTATTGTGACATGAGGAGAGAGACCAGCAGGGAAATCCCATATGCTTACCCAGGCCCCAGGAACAGTGGCAAGACAAGGTCTCTAGGAACAACAGCATGGTCACTCCGCTACCAGACCTGCAACCACTGACATTTCTGGAACCTGTTGTTGTTCTCTGGAACCTGCCACACGATCACTGCTCCTGGTAAGCCCCTCTTTCTTCTGCCTCATACTAGCTATCGAGTAGCTGCTGTGTCATGTTCATAGCTATTCAATAAAGCTAGTATGTCTGTTTAGCTGGGTACATGTTCAGAATTGCCAATGTTGGCAGTCCTTAACATGTACCTTGCATAACATCTGATAATGCCCTGTGTGGTTGGGGACTACCATCCGAGCATCTAATTTCTCTGGCACCAGAAGCTAGTCCTGCCAGTTAGGTGATGGTGGAAAGCAGAATTTACAAAAATGAAACTTAACACAGCAGGAGTCAGATTCTCACTCTCCAGATTCTTCTCTATCTGTAGCAGGAAGCACTCTTCCTTGGAGGGGAAGCATTTGCTCAGACCAGTCAATTGACTACATAAATTCTGACCACAGTCAAATATTATCAAATATTCCATGAAGCCAAGAATGGCTTTGTATTGAATCATGATCAGAAACCTATGTTTACTTCACAAAATCCCTTAAATTCTGTGACTAAGGAAGTCAGATTCTCAAATTCACTGCAAGCAAAATAAATCTGCATAATTGTAAATTTATGTACATAAGTTTGCTTTCTAGTACACAGTGGTCCAGGCCAAAGAGCCCCAGTTCAGCCCCTGTTTTGATTTTTTAATTTCAGTAATTTCCCTCCCAAGCACAATTCCCCAATCGGGATCTTAGTCAGCCCCACACCACAAATTAGACATTTTTAATTGGGTACAACACTATTTTATTATCCTGCTCACACAATCAGGTACAGCATGAACCCATTGCAACAGTTCTTAGATAGATCCTAGCCTGGCCTGCCTAGCACATAAAATATGTTTCTTACATGTCCTGCAGATCACAGTGGCGAGCGTTGGTTTGGAGAGGTTGATACAGGTGGGGGCCCGGGGGTCCATACCCGGGAAAGATGCCCCTTGTTGAGTTGCAGAACTCCCTATGGAGGAGCTCCAGAAAGGGTCATCAGCCCACGGACACCATGTTAGATGCCAAGTGCTGAGACAAGGACCTGGAGTATTGCTTGGCTTTTTATACTGTTCTGGGTGGGGACATGTTGTCAAAATACTGAGTGCAGGGTTCGACTGACCTTTCAGGCAGGAAGGTGTATCAGCATATTTGGGAACAAAGCCTTTTGTAATCTTTTGATGGTTTGGGGCTTACCCAATTGATATGCTCATTTATTTTCCCCCAATCTATTTTCAGAGCATTCAGGCCCCAACCCTCCAGTCAGGGCCAAACCTTCTGTAATTTAGATTGGGGTCTTACTCATGCCCCTCCTGGCATCTCCAAGGCTACTTTTCTTGTCGACACCCAGTCACTCTGCATCAAAGTACTAAAAAGGCCCCTTTGTCTGGTTAGGTATCGCCGCCTATCTCCTGTTTTGCAGTACTTATAGCTTTGTTTATAGCAACATTCCTTTCTCCTCTCCTTTGTGCATGGCTCTCAACTTCGTATCACTGTGACCTGAGGCTTTTGGTTTGAGGTTTAGCTGGCTAGTTGGTTCTTTAGCTTGTACCCATCATGCTCTATAATATGAACCAGTGTTTTTCCCACTTGGGCTAACATATATTCAATACTATTTATATTTAATCTACTAATGCTACAAACAGGTGTTATATAGTTCCTAAAGTCATCTAAACGCAGGTTTACAATCATGTGATATGGGGAGAATACAATCAAAATGCAGCACAAGTCAGTGTACACCGTTATTAAGATAAAAACAGGTTTACATGGCCAGGTGAGATTACAATAAAAATGCAACACCCCAGGCAAAAAATAAAATAAAATTCCCAACAATCTCTCCTCTCCCCTAGCCCACCTCAAATCCCAGCAGCAAATATGCCCCAATCAAAAAAAATTATGCAACCCCTCAAAATTAATAAAAGCCAACTGCCTCACCCCCCACCCCTGACCAGGCAGCCCAAGGATGCTAACAGTGGGCACAAGCAGGAAAAAAGCCAAGGAGGACTGTTCAGTTCTGAATATCATTTACACTTATATTTGCCTAATATTATTAGAAGTTATAATTCATTACAGTTTTTAATAAATTAATTTAATTGTTTCACAATAAGTTAGCTACCTTTTTTGTAATTAAAATAAGTATCAAACCTATAGACCATTAGTCTCTTTATTAATTGAATAAATTAACGCTTTACTCTCAACAAATTAACAAATCCCCTCTCCTGTTCAATGTGTATATGCAACCCTTGGGGGAAGTCGTCAGAGAGTTTGGTGTAAGGTGTCATCAATATGCTGATGACACCCAATTATCTCTCTCTCTTTCATCAGACCCAGGTCCGGCAGTCTCGGTGCTTACCCAGTGTTTGTCAGCTGTGGGGGACTGGATGAGGGCGAGTCACTTGAAGTTAAATCCCAACAAGACGGAGGTGATGGTTGTGGGGAAAGCCGGGGGAGTGATGGCCCCCACCATTGACGGGGTCCATCCTCCCCTGGTATCTCAGGTCTGTAGTCTGTGGGTGCTCCTGGATCCACAGCTCTGCCTGGATGTCCAGGTGGCAGCTGTGGTAAAGGGCGCATTCTGCCAATTACACCTGGTACATCGACTTAAGCCGTATATCTTGGACTTGGACCTGTCCATGATCATCCATGCTTTTATTACCTCAAGATTAGACGACTGTAACACGCTCTACGTGGGGCTACCCTTGGTGACGGTCCGGAGGCTGCAGCTGGTGCAGAATGTGGCAGCTCGTCTCCTTAAGGGGACGAATCATCACAAGCACGTTACTCCAGTGCTCTGCTCTCTACGCTAGCTGCCAGTAGTCTTCCAGGCCCAAATCAAGGTGTTGGTTTTGACCTTTAAAGCCCTAAACAGCCTCGACCCCACCTATCTGCAGGACTGCCTTACCCTCCAGATTCTGGATCAGCCTCTGCGGTCAGCTGGGGGCACCGTCCTTGAGGTTCCCTGGGGTTCCTGGGTGTCGACCATGAGGAGGGCAGTCTCGGTGGCCGTTCCGTGGCTGTAGAACTCCCTCCCATTGGAGGTCTGCCTGGCCATAGACCTTCCCTCTTTCCGTAGACAGTATAAGTTGACCATAGACCTGGCTGTTCCGTCGGGTCTTTGCCAAGGGAGACAGGATGGGTGGGTTGGGTTAGGGTGGGGATTTTATTGTTGGGTTACTTTAATGTGGCGTTAAATGTTGATTTATTTATTTTTTAAAAAAATGTGTTTTAAAATGCTGTTAGCCGCCCCGGAATTCTTGTGCAGGAGGGGGTGACATATAAATGCAAGGAAACAAATTTATGGGCCTGTTTCCTGGCACACGTCGGCCCCCAGAGGGGTGTGGAATCAGTTTGGTTGGTTCGCCCCTGGAGTCTGATGGAACAGAAGAGGTTCCAGAAATTACCCTCTGATCTTGATGACCGGACACTTGATGACCTCATTGCTCTTTGGAACACCTTACTGATTGAGGCCATCGACTGGACGGCTCCTAGGCGTCCACTCCCTAGGCGTCAGCACCGCAGGCTTCCTTGGTTTACTGAGGATCTGTGGTTGCTGAAGCGATGGTGGAGCTGTTCTCGTGCTGAAGTCGACAGATTGCAACATAGAGCCAGTTTGCTAGCCTATGCTGTGGCTGTGCAGGTAGCAAAGAAGTTCTTTGCTACCCTCATAGCATCAGCAAAGTCTTGTCCAGTTTAGCTTTTCAGCGTGATGAGGGGGCTGATCGGTCCGGTCTCCCTCCACCTGGAACTGGAACCTAACCTTCCAGTGCCCGCTGGAACCTTCCAGTGTCACTGCCTTCCAGTGACATGTTTGTTGACTACTTCGCTGATAAATCGTTCAGCTTCACCATGACTTCGACGCTGCACTTATTACGATAGGAGAACCAGAGGTTATGGAAGCCCTGTCTTGTCTGGTTTCGTGGGATCCGTTTCAGTGGGTGTCACTCGCTGATGCAGAGGATGTCCTTGGTGCTGTCAGAGCTACCTCTTGTGAACTGGACCCGTACCCATCGTGACTGGTTAAGGCCAGCCAGGAGATGTTGGGGCCATTACGGGGATGGGCTGCCAGGAGCATATTACACTGGTGCTCTGTTCTCTGTAAAGTGTTGGTTCTTACATAGAAAGCCCTATACAGCCTAGGCCCCACCTATCTGCGGGTCTGCCAGGCTCTGGATCGACCACTGCAGTTGGCACCCTTCTTGAAGTCTCTCGGGTATCCCTTGGGGCGACTATAGAGAGGACATTCTCGGGGGCCGTGCCTAGGCTGTGAAACTTCTTGCCAGCGGAGGCTCAGATGACTCCAGACCCCTCCTCCTTTCGTTAATACTGCAAGACCTAGCTGTTCTGCCGGGCTTTTGGTGAGGGAGAGGGGTGGGGGGATTTGCATTTTTGCTTCCTCTGATGTCCCTATTGAGACTGGAGGTTTTACTGTTGTATTTTTATTTATTGCATTTATATTATTGTCTTTTATATTTTTATAAACTGTTAGCCACCCTGAGTTGCTTCGCAGGAGAGGTGGGGTACAAATTGTGAAAATAAAATTTAAAATACTTGAACGATATTTGACCAGGCAATTGACAAAATATTTTTGACTGGTAAAATACCCAAACCTAAGTAAAAGGAAGAACTTTTTCACTCAACTTACAATGAACTTGTGGAACTTGTTGCCAGAGCATGTTGTGAAGGCCAGTAATGTAACGATCTTCTTGTGGCTAAATCTAATCGCCTCTACTCCATTCTTGTCCTCCTTGACCCCTCTGCTGCCTTCGATACTGTTGACTACTCACTCTTGCTGGACTCACTTCACTCCCTTGGCTTCCGTGGCTCCGTCCTTGACTGGTTCTCCTCCTATCTCTCTGACCGCTCCTTCGATCTCTTGCCAACTCCACCTCCTCCTCCCTTCCCCTCTTGGTTGGTGTTCCCCAAGGCTCTGCCCTTGGCCCTCTCCTCTTCTCTATCTACACCCTGTCCCTATGCAAACTCATTGCCTCCCATGGCTTCCAATATCACCTTTACACTGATGACACTCAACTCTCTCTCTCTACTTCCTCTCTCTCTCCATCTATCCAAGCTCGCCTCACCAGCTGTATCTCTGACATCTCTACCTGCATGTCTCAACTTCAGCTGAAACGCAACATGGCTAAAACTGAACTCCTTATCTCCCCTACCCTCCGCCCGCATCCTTCCTCTCCCTCCTCCCTGTCGATCCTTATCGATGGGGTCACCATCTTTCCCTTCCCCCAAGCCTGTAGCTTAGGCTTCATCTTTGACTCACCCCTTTATTTTAAACCCTACATTGACTCTGTTGCCAAATCCTGTCGCTTCTCCCTCCATAACATTGCTGAAATTCGCCCTTTTCTCTCTGTCTCCTCTGCCAAAACCCTTGTTCATGCTTTGGTCATCTCTCATCTCGATTTACTATAACCTTCTCACTGACCTCCCCCGCTCTCCCCTTTCTCTCCATCCAAAACTCTGCTGCCACGGTCATCCACCTCACCCGTTGCTTCAACCACATGCAGCCCCTCCTCTTCTCTCTTCACTGGCTTCCCCTTCCTGAACAAATCCTGCACAAGCTCCTAGTCTTCACCTATAAAGCTTTTCACAGCCTTGCCCCACCCCCACGCTAATGTTTCTGCGTACTCCAGTCCATGAACGCCACTCCTCCTGTGTCCCTCTCTTGCCCTCCCACGCATCCCCTGCTCCCCAAACCGCCTTCTCTCTAGCTGCTCCCCATGCTTGGAACTCCCTCCCTGCCCACATCCACTTGCCCCCCCTCCCTTCATACCTTCAGATCCCTCCTCAAGACCCACCTCTTCCACTCTGCCCTCCCCAACTCCTCGCTCCCCTCTCCTAACTCCTGCTGATATCCTCCGTCCAGTACGGTCTGTGTACTCATATCCTCACCACACGGACCAGCCAGCTGTCATTTTCGATGTAACCAAGCCAAGCACGTGCACCTGAGACCTCGCATCTTCGTGGATGTTACACCCCTTTTCTCTCCCTCTGTTCCACTTCCTTCGTCTCTCCCCCCTGCCTCTCAGATTGTAAGCCCTAGGGCAGGGACCATGTCTATTCCATTACTTTATTGGTGCTATATAAATGCTTGCTAATAATAATAATAATAATACAAAACCATAACTATATACAGATCAATCTGAAACAAGTTAAAATTTCCCCCTAATTTGGGCAGCACATCTAGCAAAAAAAGCAACATTTTGTATAGCAACTGGGTTCTGTGAAGACAACGAAAATGAGTTGGAGCGCCAAAAAAACCCCTATATGATAGCCACCAGTGGACCCGTGTTCTGGATTTTTCAGTTTCTGTAAGGCCAGAGAGTGATTACCAACCCCTTGATTTGTTAGAATGGCCTTACTCTGCCTCCAACAGAGTAGTTGGGCGTGAGGTGGTTATTGTGGGTATAAGGTCAAGCCAAACTTCTGTTACTCGATATTCAGGATTTAAAGGATGGCCTTATGAATGAGTATGAGGTTGTGCCAGTAATTGAATTACCTAACACTGTCACTAATGTATTAAATAAGGGACTGGTCATAACTAAGGGGCCAGTTATACACCACAGTAGTAATAAAACTTGGTATGATGAGAAATAAGGTGTAAGAAGGCACTGGTTAAATTTGCTGGATTAGTAAGAACTACTCAAGCCCAGGATAACATCGAGACCCTGCCAAATGTTAGGAGGAACTATAAGAAATGACTGAAGGAAAAGAAGTGCACCATTCAGAATATTTTGTGGCAAGCTTTTGAGATGGCTGCAGCTGATAAGAACTTCATGACTTCTGGAAGATGGTTGTGCAAAGCTCAAAAAAAGCTTTGTATGGTATGGAACCCCTGGTAACTCAAATAGCTTGGGAAGAACATTTTTTCTTCTTATATAGCAAGCCAACAGGGCTAGCCTTGGGTTCTCAGGCTTTGTTGGAATTTCTAAATACTTCCTGCCCTTTATTGCCCCCCATTTCAGCGATTGAGGTTAAACCCCTGATACTAACACAGCACAGTAATAAGGCCCCAGGGGAAGATTTCATTCCCACTGAAGTATTTAAAGAGAACATCGAGTGGTGGGCGTCGGTGCTGGCTAAAATCTTCACCCTACCCTACCCCTCCCCGTTGCCAAAGGCTTGGCGTAACAGCCAGGTCTTACATTAACGAGCAGGAGAGCGGGGGACAACCGAGCCTACTCCAGGAGCGAGTTCTACAGCACAGGGGTGGCCACCGAAAAAGATCTAATATCAATGGCCACCCACTTCGCCCGGGGAACCTCCAAAAAGGCTCCCACAGATGATCTCAAGGGTCGCATGGGCACATGGGGAGTGAGGCAGTCCCACAGATAAGCAGGACCCAGGCCGTGAAGGGCTTGAAAGGTTAGAACCAGCACCTTGAACCTGGCCCAGTGCTTTATAGGCAGCCAGTGCAGAGCCTGGAGCACTGGTGTCATGTGCTCCCTGTGGCCCACCCTTACGGGGGTGTAAGGAGACGGGCCGCAGCATTCTGCACTAGCTGCAGCCTCCAGACCAGCTTCTCGGGCAGCCCCATGTAGAGCGCATTGCAGTAATCCAGCCTCAAGGTGATGAAGGCATGGATGACAGTGGCGAGGTCGGAGTCTGAGAGATACGACCGAAGCCGCCGGACAAGATGTAACTGCCGAAACGCACTCCCCGTCACAGCTACAACCTGAGATTCTAGGCTGAGCCGTGAATTAAGGAGCACACCCCGACTCCGCACTTGAGAGTCCGTTGGAGGATGAACCCCCCCCCCC
>QEPC01000421.1:480345-494092 GCA_003113815.1 Sphenodon punctatus | reverse complement strand
CCACCCCAAGCTGTTCTCAGGAGGGATGGGATATAAATTGGAAAAATAAAAATAGAGCCCCCGTAGCTGACAGGCACTGGGGAAATAGGGAGACTGCGTGACCTGGGTCGATGGAAAAAGAGAGGTAGAGCTGAGTGTCATCAGCATACTGATGCCATGAAACCCTCTCCTGATCTCCCCTAATGGCTGCATGTGGGACTCCACACATGAGGCCCCGGGGGGGTGGGGGGAAGACTTACACTCCCCCAATACCACCCGCTGAGTTCTCCCGGCCAGGAACGAACGAAACCAGTAAAAGACTGTTCCGCCAATCCCAGCACGGTCCTACAGGCGAGTCACCAGCACCTCATGATCAACTACTGTGTCAAATGCAGCTGAAAGGTCTAGCAGGACCAGTGAGGTCTGAAGACCCTGGTCCAACGCCAGACAGAGATCATCAACCAAGGTTACCAATGCAGTTTCCATACCATACCCAGGCAAAAAACCAGACTGAAAGGGGTCAAGGAAACTGGTGCAGTCCAGGTGTTCCTGGAGCTGCTGTGCCACAGCCCGTTCAATAACCTTCCCTAAAAAGGAACTGCACACAATATTCCAGGTGCGGTCACACCATCGATTTGTATAGAAGCATTATGTCATCCTCAGTTTTATTCTCTATCCCTTTGTGAATAACTCCTAACGTTCTATTCACTTTTTTGACTGCTACTATACACTGGGCTGAGGATTTCAGTGTATTCTCCACAATCATTCTCAGATTCTTTTCCTGAGTGGTAACTCCTAGCTTAGTACCCAGCATTGTGTACGCATAGTTTGGATTATTTTTCCCTACGTGCATCACTTTGCACTTGTCCACATTAAATCTCATCTGCCATTTAGATGCCCAGGCACCCAGTTTCGTAAGATCCTGTTACAGTTCTTCAGTCTGCTCATGTTTTAATTACCTTGAATAACTTTGTGTCGTCTACAAATTTGATCACCTCAGTCTTAACGCCCTTTTCCATATCATTAATGAATACATTAAATAGCACTGGTCCCAATACAGATCACTGGGGCACACCACTTTTTACATCTCTCCATTGTGAAAACTGACCATTCAGTCCTACTCTTTGCTTCCTATCCTTTAACCAGTTACTGCTCCATAGTAAGACTACCTCCTATCCCATGACTTTTTAATTTTCTCAAGAGTCTTTTATGTGGGACCTTATCAAATGCTTTCTGGAAACCCAGGTACACTATATCTACCGGGTCTCCCTTGTCCACATGCTTATTTACACCCTCAAAGTATTCCAACAGATTAGTGAGGCATGTGACTTACCTTTGCTAAATCCATGTTGACTCTTCCCCGTTAAGCCATGTTTATCAACATGCCCAGTGATTCTTTTCTTAATTATAGTTTACACCATTTTGCCCGGCACAGACATCAGACTTACTGGACTGTAGTTTCCATGATCACCTCTGGATCCCTTTTTAAATATCAGGGTTACATTTGCGACCCTCCAGTCCTCGAGTACAGTGGCAGATTGTAGCGATAGGTTACAAATTTCAAATTTAATTCAAAAATATACCCTGGTTAAGAAGGTCAAGCTTTATGTGGCCTTCATTGACCTAAAAGCTGCCTTTGATTCTATCAGTAGGGTGTGGCTCTGGGAAAAGTTGGAAATGAATTGTGTTGACCTCGGATTTGTGGTCTTGCTAAGAGTACTTCATGCAAGGAGAGTGACAAAGATTAGACCTGGTTAGTCGGGTGTCATTTCTAATGCTATAAATAAAGGAGTTAGGGGTGTCTTTTGGCCCCTTTTCAGTGCTTACATTAACGATGTAGTGGATATAATGATATGTAGTAATGGATGTAATGATGTAGTGGATGTAATAATAATGTGATGTAATGATGTAGTTGATTAATGATGCAGTGCAATGTCAGGAGAACATTACTTTCCACCTAAAATAGGGGCCCACGCAGTTTCACTCATTTATGCTGACGATAAAAAACCCTATTGGGTTAAAAAGACTTCTTAAGGATTTCTCATTGTATTGCAATTAAGAGTCCTTAGTAATTAATTATGAGAAGACCAAGATTATGCCGTTTTGTAAAAAATGTTTATCGGTTTGTTACTGGATGGTCGGGCAATATAACAAGTTAAGACCTTTAAATATTTAGGGGTTTGATTCTCGTAGTCTGGCTGGAGTTTTTATTGCTCAGCAGCAAAAAAGGAAAAAAGGTTGGACTAAGAACCATGTAGGGAGTTTGCGTTTCTCCCGCTGTTATGGGGGTAATCCGGTTATACCAGCTATATGGGATTTTAGTGCTAAAGTGACTATCCAACTCCTGTATGGGACACTAAGAATTATAGTGTCCTGGAAACCCTGCAGAATATATTTCTTCATAAACTCTTAGTTCTGCCAAACTATCTACCAGCTCGCATGTTGAGGGCAGAGGTTAGTGTATCCTCAGTTTCAGCTAAAATTGATAAGCACTTACTATGATATAGGGGTAGACTATCGTGCATGAATGCAGATTGACTTTCCTGGGCTGTGCCTCAAAGAGCAGTTTAAAAACCTGACAGTTCAAGGTTCTTACTGGTTTGATCATATGCAACATGGCTGGGGCTTCTCCTTTATGGGCTTGAATATAAAGCTACCTCAGGAGGTTGCTTCACAAATTATGATTAGAATTGATGGCATGGATAAACAACTTGATCTAGCTTTCTTTTCAAATTATAATGTGGCACCATGGTCCCGCCCCATTACAGTCTGCTATGGATTAAGGAAACCGTTTTGATAATAGAAAATATGAATGCATTAAACTAGGCCTATTAAGCTTTTTCTGGGACAAGAAAAACCACCCTGGTAAATACCATGGTAACTGATTTCCCCCTTTCCCCCACTGTCATGCAGTCTGCCTCCCTGGTGCCAGTGTCCTAGCTATGGGCCTGGTTGTATGGCATCCATTGTTCACTTAGCATGAGTCTCAAGTGCACTGTACTAAAGACATTACTCTTTCCCAGCATGCCCCAGGTGTACCCCGCATCTTGGTTGGAAACAGGCTTCACCTGGCCTTCAAGCGGCAGGTGCCGACAGAACAGGCACGATCCTACGCAGAGAAAAACTGCATGACGTTCTTTGAGGTCAGCCCTCTGTGCAACTTCAATGTGATAGAGTCCTTCACTGAGCTGTCCCGCATTGTGCTCATGAGGCATGGTATGGAAAAGATCTGGAGACCCAACAGAGGTAAGTGGACACTGTGTAGGGCTTTTGGGGTTAGGGGAATAGTTCAGCTGTAGGAAGAAGCACTGAGTAACATTTATTTTGGGGTCTTGGCATTTTGGAAACAGGAAAACAGACACCCGTTCTACAGACAGGAAACGGAGGCAGAAGTTACATGACCTATCTGCAGTGTCCCCATGAGTCGGTGGTGATAGGAATAGGAGTCCAGAGATGGTCTGCTGCTCTAACCACTAAGACCATGCCCATGCAATCCTCCTAAATGGACTGAGTAAAGCAAAACCAGTTGGGAATGTATTCCCAAGACAAGTGCCTATGTGGGTCCAACCCCTCCTAGGTAGTGGTCAGACAGGGCTGCCTTCAAGGTTGGCTACTAAGCTCAGTTCTTTCATATTGGATTGGGAGATGAGCAGGTAGCCAGGTGCCTCTTTACTTAAGGCGAGTCCCATTCCTCATTTCTCCTTGGAATGGGGCTTGCGGTGGGACATGGACCCTGGGAGGAGGGAATAGGCTGACTAGTTTCTTCTGTGGTAGAGTGTGACTGCTTCCTGCAGTTTTGGTGGTGAATGACCTGGATATCTAAGTGTGGCTGAGTCTATCCCCTCCCCTCGACTTGGAGAAACCTCTGTGCCACAAGCAGGACTGATGCCTCTGCTAGGGCTGTCCAATGTACTGCATTGTCAGGACACCCCTGATTCCAGAGTTCTCTAGTCTCTTACATGGGAGATTCTGATCTGCCTCTCTAGCTTCCCCTTTGCCAAGGGGATGGGCAGTGTGACAGCAGCCAGACCTCCTGCCCTTCCACACACCTGGGGGACTGAGCGCTTGGGATTTGAACCCATAGAATGCTGTAGCTAGAGAACAAATAATTCCTGGCCTTTTCGCTCTGCCTTTGAAATCTTCCCCCTGTGCTGAAACGCCGTATACAAAGCTGGCCTTCACTTAAGCACTAGTCAGTGTCTGGTCAGTCTGCTGTACTGCCCTAGAGAACAGCTGCTCTCTTCAGAAAGCTGCAGTTGTGCCCTGAATGTCTTTCAAGGGCAGACTTGAGTTACTACACTGCCAGCTTCTTGGCCCCTTGCATAAAATTACATGACTTTTCTGACTGAGTCTTTGGGCAGACTTAAAAGGGGAGTGTGCCCTCATGTGGCAATACCAAATCCCTGATGAGCTGCATTCCCAAAGCAGATTTGCATGTGTGCTTTTAACTTCCTTCAAAAGATTACCAAAACTAAAAACTTTACTGTTTAAAAAACCATTAAATCCACAACAGTTTTTAAAACAAAAAAAGTCCTCTTCAAAAACATCACAAAATTATTTTGACTCTAGCTTAAACTCCAAAAAACATACAAATTATTTACAATTACAATTCAAAAAAATTGAACTCCATACTAACAACAAGTCATAAACGCCAAAAAGCATGGAAATGATTTCAGAATTTTCAAGGAGTATTTTGTATTTTATCCTCATTAACATAAATATAATATATGTACTTCATTACCATACATATTTTTATTCATTTTTATCAGTAACTAAACTTTCACATTTTTTCATTATTAAACTTTAATTTATTATCATAATTTGACAACGATCAATTTTTTCAGAGTGCATTAACTCTGTTTCTGCAGAACTGCATTCTGTACAACAAATTGTATAATGTTCTCTACACTGATATTGTTAACAGTTTACATGTATAGAAATTGTATAGACTTTATACAATAAAGGACAGCGTTCATGCACTCTGAAAAAATTGTTCGTTGTCAAATTAGCTGCTGGAGAAATTTACATGGAACATGTACAGTGCAGTCCTGCATAGTGCACAACTAACCACAGGGTCACACTTTATTCATGCTGTAGTCAATTTCATGTCGGTTACATTCTTCCAGCCAGCATTTGCTGCACCGCGCGTGCACCAACCAGCAGTACCGAATTATTATTTTTAATGTTTAATCTTTCTCAGACACACACGCACACTAGCTCCCCCCTCACCCAAACACACATGCATGCACTCTTCTCTCCCCAACTCAGTCTCTCTNCATGCATGCACTCTTCATACCCAAACTCACTCTCTCACACACACACACACACACACACACACACACACACACACACACACACACACTCGGAGACTCTTCTCCCTCCTACTCAGTCTCTCTCACACACACACACACACACACACACACGTATGAGCCCCCATAGGTATTAGCTGCTGGAGAAATTTACATGGAACATGTACAGTGCAGTCCTGCACAGTGCACAACTAACCACAGGGTCGCACAACTTCCTTCACGCTGTAGTTAATTTCATGTCAGTTACATTCTTGCAGCCAGCATCTGCTGCACTGTGCGTGTGCCAACCTGCAGTACTGATTTTTTTAATGTTTAATAATTCTGTTTTTGCTGAACCAAG
The DNA here is from genome assembly GCA_003113815.1 of Sphenodon punctatus. Taxonomy (NCBI): domain Eukaryota; kingdom Metazoa; phylum Chordata; class Lepidosauria; order Sphenodontia; family Sphenodontidae; genus Sphenodon; species Sphenodon punctatus. Next base: position 488,464 of record QEPC01000421.1, on the reverse strand, counting down.
CACGGTCATCTTACAGTAGCAGTCGGTGACTATCTCATACTCTAAGGCTCTGAAGTAGGGGGCTCAACTCCTCCAGGGGGAGAAGATATGGATCATGAACCACCACCCCTTTTGTTTTATTTGTTTTTTTTATTTTCTCTCGCTCTCCATGCCCAGCATTTTGTTTTCTTGGATCCTTGCCACTCGCCCCTCTCAGAAAGAGAGAGAAAAAGAAGGTGGGGGGAGATGGTCAGGTATGTTTGGGGAAATGTGTAGGTCAGTGGAACATTTCCTGCACTTGTGCAAAGGCAGGCAGGGGCGGGAGCATTCTATTTGCTTGCTGCAGCTTTCTCTCCTCCCACCTCTCTCTTCCCAAAAACAAACCCGCTCGCTTCCCAAAAGAGGGTGGGGTGATCAGCAACTCCCTTTTTATCCCTGACCCAATTTACTTACACCCCGGCTACATTTCCCTTTGCAAGCGAGATCCGCTAATTTGCAGCAGCAGCAACCGCTGCCACCACGGCTGCCTCCCTCTCCCTGCAAAATCAGGAGCCTCATACGTCCTATTCCTAACCCCGATGGTCAGGAGGGCCAGCCCAGGGCTGCACCCTGAGAGCTCTGCTGAGGGGGATTGGGGAGAGATGAAGGCTTCGCTGGAAGGATGCACCCCTTTTGCCCTCCGGGCACTAATTTTAAAGGGAACTGTTGGGATTACGGCCCCCGCCGCCTCTCTGCCCATCTCCTCCGTGCATTCTACTTAATGCACCAAGAGGAGCTCCATCCAGCAGCCCCACTGCCGTGCCCCCCCCCCACACACACACACACTTTCCTTTTCTTCTCTGGGTGGGTGGGAGGAGGAGGAGAGGAGCCCGAACCCAGAAGGGCAAGACAGAGAGGTCTGCTGCTCAGGGCAGCCCAGTCGAGGAGGTGAGCGATGGGCGTGCCCATGGCTTGGGATGTTGGGGGGGGGGGGGAGAGGGGGGGATGGGAGTCAGAGTGGGGCTGGGGGAGTTGCTGGGGGGGAGGAGAACAGGAGCGGGGGGTTGGGGTGGCATCCCAGGAGGTGCCGGCTCCCTCCAGCGGGCTTTTGAAGGAGTTGCTCCCGTGGCTCAGAGTGCTGCTGCAGCAGAGTAAAGCCCTGTCCCCTGATTGCAGCAACTGGGCATAACCCACCCACCGCACCCCACCGAGATTGATTCCATCCGGCGGCAGCAGCTCGAAGGAGCTTCCTGCCTGCGCACCTCATGGGAGCTACCATGCCAGGGTGCGCTGGCTGGGGCTTGGAGCCCAAGTGGAAGGGGCAGCCAGTCTCTCCCCTATCTCCCTTCTCCTCCGCGACCACAGCTTTCTGCCCAGCTTTCCCCTCTGCCCGAGAAGCATGGGCAGTACTGCGAATGCGTGAGCCAGTAGAACCAATTTTTAAATTTTTAATAACTCTGTTTTGGCTGCACAAAATGCACTGCGACTCCAGAAGCACTTGTTGTCTATCTCAGACTACAAGGCTGTGAAATCTCAGGGCTCGACTCATCCAGGGGGAGGAGATATCCATGGTTCAAAATAGTGAGGACGGTGTGCATTTGACCACAACCAATGAACTTTTCAGCAGTTGTAACTTCTTATTTTCTGACTCAATTTTCTTCAGACCTTCCATGTATGACGGTCCTCACAAATAGAACCATGGATAAAATTTTCAGAACTGTAACTCGTGCTGTTTCATCAATATCGGGGCTTCAACAGTCCCTTGTTTACAATGGAAAGTGGTTGTGCATTTAACTTCCTTACAGCTACCGCTGTAAGAAAATACAGCTACTGCTGTAAGGAAATGCAGTGGCGATTTTTATTCTCAATGTGAGTGAGTTTTGTTCCTGCACTGTCACGTCAGTTTGACTTTGTGAAGGGGTCAGAGTTCAGAACTTTTAGGTTGATGAGGCTAGGACACATTCCAAAGGGGAATATGCTCTGCCCCAAGGCACAGGGCGTCCAATACCTCCAGACAGGCCTGATTTTGGTTTGAAGTTTGTAGCGGGGGAGACGATCTTGGGAGGAGTACTACAAAGGAACTGTGCAACCAAACAGCACAGTATGCAGTTATTTGCAGACATTAATTAACAAGCCATCATTCATCAGTGATCCAGGCAGGATGCTCGGTTGGCTGGTTGTGGCTCTAACATCTGACTCGAGCCCAGAGTTCAGTTCCCTACTCTCTTGCAGATTCCCTGTCTGACCTGAGGCAAGTAGCTTAGGGTTCGATCTTCACCATCAAAGTAAAGGGAAGTTGAGCCACTGCCATTCTAGAGCTAGCAATGTGCCTGGTGCTGTCCAGTTGTGATAAATGACAGGCCGCTGCCCGGAGGGTCCTTTAGTCTAGAATGGGCAAGGGCAGGGGCCTGTGGGAAGAAACAGGGATACATTCATGAAGCTGAGAGGCTGCAGGTGTACACACTTGGCTTAGTTTTGGGAAAGTGGGCAGATTGTGAGGATAGATAGTCATACACAAAGAATCTATGGGGGTGAGGAGCTAGGGAAAGCCTGACTGAAGAGGGGCAGCAGGGGAGATGATTGCACCTCTAATCTCTCTGCTTCCATTTCCCATCTGCAAAATGGAGACAGTAGTCCATGATTCACTGGGGTCTGACAGTGCAATCCTGAGCTCATTTAAGTCAAAAGCAAGACTTCCATTTATTTCAATGAGTGAGGATTACACCTTGAAAGAGCAGCAGCTGCATTAGAGATTGCTGATGCTTGGCTATTAAGAGTAGTGAGTCGTGGATGCATCTAGGAGAGATTAAACTGCATCTGAAAGGCAGAGCTTAAAAGGCCTGTCTGCTCCTTACTTTTAGCCCGGGGATCCAGTGAACATGGGGCCCTGCTCTTACCCACCATGAACTTTCTGTCTCTAGGATGCAGGTGAGGCATGCTCTCAGGCTGAGGACAAGCCGGATGACCACACCTCACTGTAACCATGCATGACCCTGCCTTTTCTCTCCCGACAGTGTTCAGCTTGCAAGACCTTTGCTGTCGTGCGATAGTCTCCTGCACGCCAGTCCACCTCATTGACAAGCTGCCCCTACCCGTCACCATCAAGAGCCACCTGAAATCCTTTTCCATGGCCAATGGGATGAACGCGGTGATGATGCACGGCCGATCCTACTCTCTGGCTAGCAGCGGGGGTGGGAGCAGCAGCAAAGGCAACAGCTTGAAGCGATCCAAATCGATCCGCCCCCCGCAGAGTCCCCCACAGAACTGCTCACGCAACAACTGCAAGATCTCGTAGCGAGGCGAGGATGCCGCACACGCCTAACACACCTATGCCCACCCACCGATGTACAGATGTTTGCACACTTAACCCTTTCCGGTAGGATCCTTTCGGATGTCACTCTGGGAACGTGCTTTGACCCGGCACCCTGCTGGCTGGATCCCACATTGCTGGTGAGAAGAGGACTGTGCCAAGGGACAACTCTAGAACACATCGGGGGCTTTCTCACTATCTGGGGCAGGGGCTGAAAGGGACTAGGTTTTTGTGATGGTAGCAGAGGGAGGGGGAAAGGCTTACGGGGTGGGAAAAGGAAAGACTGCTGTAACTTTAACCCTTATAAACCCAATGGATTGCTGGTGCTACAGTGAACATTGGCTTTCAGAAATGGGGCAGGAGATCTGGAAGGGTCTACCTGCACTGTAACATGTCACCGCAGCAATGAGAGGGCTGGAGCCGACTGGCAGGGAATCTGAAGGAATCAGGACACTTGCCTTTTTCACTTATTTATAGAGAAAGTATATCTAATCTCACTATCTTTTTAAAGTTTGGGGTTTTTTTTTAAGCAGTCAGGGAATATTTTATGCAGCCTTGTAAGTAGAAGCACCAAGCCTTGGATCCCAGAACTAAGTAGGGGGTGGGGATGGGGATTTTAAAGTGCAAGATTAACAAACACTTGAAGGACTTGTCCAGGCAGTGTCACAGGTTTGCTCTTTCTTCGGGGCTGTGTTTATGAAAGGAAGGAGAGGCTCGTACAGGACAGGCCGGATTCTGCCCTTTCTGAAGTGCAAAGGCCGGAGCGGGGTTTTAAATCACATTTTGGAGTTTGTGTCCAGTAGCATCATGGCTCTGGGCCAGTCCTGGCCTGCAGGAGCCTTGAGTCAAAGCGTGAAGAGTACCAAATACTGGAACCCTTGAATGTTGCCTGGTCCAGGGCTTGCTTTGCCATGCTAAGCAGCATCCTACAATGGACAGTTATTTAGCAGTGAGAGGCCCTAAGAAATGGGCCGAAGAAATAAAATGCTCCCCCTGCTGTGGAGAAACACAGAGTTACTGCACTTGCATACTGCAGTGTCTCTCTAGTCCTGTGTTACTCCCAGCTGGGCTTGGCTTAGTATTCCTCCTCACCAAGACACAGGCTGGAGAAGAGTAGGCTCTGAATCGCAGGGTTTGCCTGTCCTTTCTTCCCCCATTATAAAACCCACCCCTTTTCCAAAGGTCATCCCTCTAATTGTCTTGCGTTACCCATGGTGGTTTTACTAGATGTGGGGAGCGAGATGAGGAGGGACTACCATCTGGAAGTGCATTAGAGCATAGCCCTGTTAGCCTGAAGTTCATCCTACATCTCCAAAGCTTACTGCTGTTCCCTCAAAAAGGCATGACTGCTTGTTTCTTGGCAATACAGATTTGCCTTTTGTTTCAAAGGCTGCTGATTTTAGGTAACCTACAGGGTTGCTCGTATTGTGATTGCTCCCAAACTAGTAATATGTTGGTATTGGCAAGAATCCCATATAACACAATGGTAGTCACGTCCTGTGCTAGAAGCTGTGCCCAGCCTTTACTAAGCTAAAGAGGACAATGGGGAGTTGGTAAGAATTGACCCAAAGGCTGAAGGGGCGCAGCCTGTCCTTGTAGGTCACCATGTGAATAGCTTTCAGGGCTGTTTGAGTGCCCTAGTCTGCCCCCCTAGTAAGTGTCTTAACATTCCCCAGCTAGCCTCCCTCCCCTACTGAGGCCTGCTACATGGCATGGGCAGGATGAAGCCGCTGCCTTACTGTTGTGTGGCTGACCACCCACTTTGTCTAAGCAGCAGCTAAGAGAGCCTGGCTGGCCGAGTCCAACTCTTCCTCCTTGGAATGGAGTTGCACTGGTAGGAGCCCTAGCTTCCCCAGCACTGGGGCACTCTGTCCCACGCTGCTGGCAAAGCTCAAATGAGGCAGGAGGGAATATAAGCCTTTTGTGGCGGCACTTTAGAGAGCAAGCAAAGCTGTAGCCAAATCCTTGGCAGCAGCAGGATTTCTGGAACCTGTCGGTAGGAGCACAGCCACCTGTTGCAATTCACTCAGAGCAGAGCAGAAGACAATCACTGACTCAACAGCCTGGCATCTGGGGATCTACAGCTAACAGGTGACAATGAGGCAGCCCTGGGCAACCATCTTTCAGCCCTGGGTTTAAAATAGCCACTTCCCAAAACAGCTACTGAATGCAATTTGTTTCCTTTAAAGAATGGTGGAAACCCTCCACTCAACAGGCTGCAAATCTCTTCTATTGCCGTTCTGGTTTCTGGCGCATGGCCTCAGCTGAAGGGGGAAGAGTCTTTTTGGGGTGGGAGGGAGGGAGTAGATGCTGCATGTCTGGAAACACTTCTAACTACCTGGGCTTGTCCCCTACCTTGCCCAAATGCCTGCCTCTCTCTGCTAGCTTCTCTCCTACACTTCAGCCAATGTGTGCAGTGTGTGGTTCGTTTCTCTGGAACATCTGCCAATCCAAACCAAACTGGGCTCCTCTGTTGGTTATTTAAAAGGAGAGTCGTTCAGGGGATCTGGTCTCAACAATAGTCCTAGCTGCTGCCAACACTCACCTCGTCCTTGTGTTCTTTTGGGCTGTTTTTATTCCTTTGTACAGTGAACGTTGTAAAACCAAGCAACATGGTTTGTTTTATATAAATTAAAGTCTTCTGTTTTAAACTATCACATGGCTCATGGGCATGTCCATTTCAAGTGACCATGGTCATGGCAATGGAAGTGGCTGGCTGAGTTGAACTGACAAAGGTGGTTTTCAAATGTGGAGGGGGGTGGGCATCAGGGGCTTGAGGGGGGGGGAGGCTGAAGCCCAAGAGGGGGAGAAGCTGGCAAAGTGCTCACTAACTATTGAAATACATGGTGTTTGACCATTAGGAAGAGGTACAACCAGAGGAGCCCCCCCCCCCCCATGACCAGATGCACCCCAGGACCTGACCCGCAACAGCTGGCGCTCACACTCACCACTGCTGGGCATTGCTTCCTTCTAGGGGTTCTCATCTCACTGGCCCCCAACCCTGGCAGTGGAAAGGAGAGCAGAAGCAGAGTTAACAGCAAGATGAGGTGAAGGATACTCGAGCTCTGAGGGTCTCCTCCCATGCCTTGCTGCAGCTGCTTCCCCAATGGGACCAGAGTCCGACATTGGCAAGAGAGAGGGTGAAATAGCTGGGAGAGAACAACCTTGTCTTTGGAGGAGAGAGCAGGGTAGGACATATCTCCTTAGCCAGGGTGCACTGAGAATGAAGCTAGCCTGATAAACGGGCAGCCCCCAATGTGCGTATTGTGCATTCAGGGCGCTCCCACTCACAGATTTAGTGTGACAAGCCTAATACATATGGGCAGGCATTCTTCCCCACTGCACTCTGCCCACCAACCCTACTCCCTCTCAGTATCCTGCTCCCTCTTGTGACTCAGCCTCAGCAAACAATGGGAAGATGAAGCTGCACCAGCGGTTTATTTTTTCCAAGGTATTATGAGTCTGGGCAGGCAAGCGCCTGCTATCCTCACCCTCTTATGGAGGTTCATACCTGGGTACATACCTGCCAGCACTTGGCAGCCGGAAATAACTTTTTGCTATTCACAGAATGCTGAGTTTATTGAGCAAATTGCATGCTTTCTGGAGCATCTGTAGCGAAAACTGAAAGCAAAAGTGCTTTCAATAACATTTTGTAATCAGTCTGCATGTTGTCAACCCAGTTTATCACATTCACAGCGATGTACAGGCAGGCAGCAGCACACAGTTTTATTGGGGTCTCGCCTGCCATGATGTTGAAAATCCCTTCAAGTTCACATAATACCTCCAGTTAAGCATGCACCTCTTGTACCCTCTCTCTAGCATCTTCTGCAGTACCATACAATTGGGGCGGAAAACGTCCCCACTCATGAGGGCACTCTGCACTTCTCCATGTGTCCAAACCTTGTATAGGGCACAAGCTCGCCATTCAGTTCACATTCCCTATACCCTGTGTCACTTGTTTCCTAAAGAGATTAATCTCTGCCATTCGATCGAGGTATTACTGGTGGCCCTGCGGGTATCCTCTTGCTGTCATCAGGGCAGTGATGAGAAAAAAACTGCAGAAAAGGTGCAGCCTCCATTAATAACTGCCTTTTGGCAGCACACAAATATCCAGAAAAGTCATGATCTCGTTTGCATTTCATTCTCACATCTCTTTGGGACTCCCACTCCTCCCTTCCGCTGAACTTGGAACTGCAGCAGGGTTGCATAGTGTCTGCACGCCATCATGCCTAAATAGAACCCCATTGTGTGCATGTGCCACTCTGAGCACATAGGCTGCCTTGTAGGATGGATCTGACAGTTTTCTCTCTACATCAGGCTTCACCCAAATGTCAGCAAAGGCCAGGGTATCTGTTACCCCCAAATTCTGTGTCCTGTACCCCAAACGGCCACAGCACCGACAGACAGAAGCTGAAGCTGCTTTTCTTTTCTGGACAAACAACCCACAGCAGTAGCTCTCTAGCTATTATGATCCCTCATACTACTTGCACACAAAAACTGATACTTTCAAAAAATAAGGAAATATGAGTAGCTACTAGCTTTTAAACCAATGGTCAGCTCTGCTTCCGCATACATTCTGAGCACAGTGACCTTCCCTGCCTTGCAGATCCCCCACCTGCCCATTTCTTAACATTTAATAAGGGCCCCGAGGGATCCGCGGGTCTGCGAATCGCAGATTTCCCGCGGAATTCCCCTCCCCCCACGGAATCTCCTGCCCCGCTTTCCCCAGCGCAGAATTTCCAGCCTGCGCTGCGGGGACGCGGGGCAGGAGATTCTACGGGGGAAGGGGAATGAACAAACCCTCGGGGCTTCCCCTCCCCAGCCTCCCCACTTGCCAGGGCCCTTTAATTT
>QEPC01000421.1:438997-458888 GCA_003113815.1 Sphenodon punctatus | reverse complement strand
TCATCTACCACCCCCCTGGCTCTCTCTCCTCCTTTCCCTCTGAATTTTAGTTCTGGCTCACTTTCCTCCTCTCCGACGATACCCCCACTCTCATCCTTGGTGACTTCAACATTCATGTTGATGTCCCTTCCCAGCCCTCCATCTCTCGCTTCCTCTCACTAGCCTCCTCCTTCAACCTCCACCTTTGGACCAACTTCCCCCACCCACACTAACAGCCATTCTCTTGACCTCATCTTCTCTAAGAACTGCTCTGTCTCTTATCTTTTCTTCGATCCTCATTCCATCTCTGACCACTCCTTGCCTCCTGCTCTGAGCCACTGAGGTGGGGAGAGTGGGATAAAAATCTGTTAAATAAATTTCAATGTCTCCCTCTGGCCCCCTTCCTCTTCCCATTCTCCACGCCCCTTCCATGACCTGCAGGCCATTAACCCCCTGGACTTTGTCTCCTCTCTTTCCCCCCTTCTCACCTCAGTCTTCTCCTCCTCCTCCCCTGACTCTGCCATTTCTGCTTTCAATGCTTCTCTCTCCACCACCCTTGACTCCCTTGCCCCCCTCTTCTCTCACCCTGCCCACTCCCACAACCCCTGTCCTTGGCTCACCCCCAGTATCCGCCACCTCCGCTCCTGTACCCACGCTGCTGAACGTCTTTGGCACAAATCCAATTCTTATACTGACTTCCTTCACTTCAAATTCTGTCTCTCCTCCCTTACTTCTGCTGTCTCCTTCGCTAGACAGAATTACTATGCCTCCTGCATTGAGTCCTGTTCTCGGGACCCTCGCCGTCTGTTCTCCACCTTTAACTCTCTTCTCAAGCCCCCCTGTCCTCCTCCTCCCTCTTTCCTTTCTGCTCAGGATCTTGCTTCCTTCTTCACCTCTAAGATAGACAAGATCCGCTTCAACATCGCCCTTCCCATTCCAATTCTATTTCTGCAATGGGAGTTGGTGTAGATCCAGACACCCCTCGAATGATGATTGTTTTATTTGGATGGATACACTCCTCTGGTATCACCCTTCTGCTGGCTACTGATATTTCTGCCATAGACTCCCTCCATCCTATGTACATTGTTAATCAGAGCCTGTCTCATTTGCTTCCTTTTCTCTTTCCTCACATTTGTGAATTTATAGGAAACCAGCGTCCCCTCTGGGATTGGTTTCTCTATGGATAGGAAGTAAACCCATCACAGGAAGTAAACCCATCACAATTATGTCATCCAGGCTTCTGTGAGCTCTGTAGCTTTGGGCAACTGGCCTTAAGGTGGCCCAGCTCCCCACAGCTGTAGCAGCCCCTCCTTTCCAAATTAGGGGATTTTGCCAAATTAGGGGAACCTTTGCATTCAGTAGGTGGGGTTCCCAGCTCCCATTTGTGGGGTACATCCCCCCTCCCACCTTTTTGGATCCCTTTCTGATCCTTCCCAAAGTGGGTAGGATCTTTCTTTAGCCCATCCCTGTTCAGCAGCAGCTGATCAGCAAAGTCAGCAGCTTCATTGACTGTTTTGGTTTTTTTGTCTTTCACCAAGTGTTTGATCTCCTGCGGACAGTGGAAGTAAAACTGATCCAGCACCAGCTCCCAGGTCTCAGCTTTGGCCCCAAGCACCCACTTTCCCAGGACTTCCACTAGTTGGGCCCCGAACTCAGCCATAAATTGCCCTGACTGAGGAAGTAGGGTGCAAAACCGCTTCCTGAAATGATCTGGGCCCAGCCTATAGTGCTTGAGCATGGCCTCTTTAAAAGCAGAATAATCATTAGCCGACTCAGCGGGTAAGTTATCAAGGATTACTGACATAGTCCCAGTTACCAACCCAGCCACATAACGCATATACTCATCGTCCCCCACGTTCCATCTGCGAGCCTGCTTCTCAAAACCACTCAGGAACAGCTCAGGGTTGTCTCCCTCTTTGAAAGGGGTGAAGTATTTTGGTGTCAGCTTGTGGTGTGTAGCCAACTTTCACTGGAACATATCAGCCTCATGCTGGTGCTGCGCTGCCTTGTCGGCTCTCTCTCGCTCCTAGTCTTCTCTCTCTCACTCCCGGTGTACAAGCTCCTTCTCTCTAAGGTGGATCTTTGCCAGGATCAGGTCCATCTGTTCAGGGGTTGCTCCAGCTCCTGTCTCTAGATCATCATTCTGATCCACCTCAGACATTTCAAAGTCCTTTATTTTCTGCCTTAGCTGCTCGTTGGTCAGCTCTTCTGTTGGGAGATTCCTCCTCTGGGTCTCTCTTATGACGTCTACTTTAATGAATCTATTGAGCCCTTCCGGCAAGCCCAGTAGGGTACTTCCCTGTGTTCCAGAACTCATGCACTTCCTTGCCCTTGCACTGCTTATCTAAGCCCTATCCAGTTGACCCGAAGCCAAATTCAAGGACTTGATTGCTCAAGGTTTATTTCCAAAGCACCTCTTTGTTCTGTGGGTGCTTTTCAAAAACTCCAATTCAAAAATAAAACTGCTGGTGGATCCTATCCCACCTGTGCGTGCTTATCTGGTTGCTTGGGTGATCCCACCACTGCCACCATGTGTGGCAAAATGCCGGTAGGGGGCAATATGCAGTTGAGCTACCCACTTCACTCTGTTTCTCCAAATCTCTGACCAGGGGTTCCCACAGCTGGCACCCCCCAAAAAACCCTTAGTATTCCGCTGCCACCACTTGAGTGTAATTCAGAGGGCATTCACACCACTCAGGACATGTGAACCCCACAAGGTATAGATCCCACAGCTTCCCAAGAGCACTCCTTGTTCCAGGCACTCTCTTCCCAGGATTTCCTCCCTGCGTTGGAGGCCAAACCCTGGAGTCACCCTAGGAAGGTTTCTTTTGGTTCCAAAGCTGCTGGCTTCTAGCCAATAAGAAGTTTTCCCCTCTCTCCTTGCCTTAGTAGCGAGGCTTGGCCACCCGGCCCAAAGGAGGTGTTTAATGCTCAGCCAATAATGCACACACACACCCAGTAGGGTAAAATAAATCTTAGACTTTACTAGTACATATAAAAGCACAGATCCAGGGCTTGATAACCCTTTGAGCAAAGCAAGTCCGGTTTGGGGAATGGTACCTCGTTTGGAACGTGCCTATCTAGTACAGTATCTCTGAGTAGCAGGCAGGCAAGCAAGCAATTACTCTCACAGAGTTAGTTAGTCCTGGTCTGATTCTCCATAGGTGATGGTTTCTCTATGGGGTCCAAAGTCTTGATCTGGCTAAAGCCAGTGTTGCAGAGTTTAGTCACATCACACACTCCCTCAGAGTCCCAGAGAAGAGAGAGCCAAAATGGAGAGGGTCTGAGGTTTTTAAAGCCCCCTTCCCCTCCCTTTGATTTGTTTGGCAAGGTTACCTGGCACAAGTGAAACTTCCAGCTGACCAGTCCAGGCCAATCAGATTCCTGTTACCTGCTGGGTGAAGAAGTTCTTCTTCGAGTGGCTCCTCACATTCTCACAAATGGGTTTGCGCTTGCGCACCCTTCTCTCAACAGCCTATACCAAGCACATATTTAAATTTTATGTGACACTCACACACCCCTACACTATATAAGGCACCTTCCTGCCTAAACCCAACAGTTCCTTCCAACCGCTTTTGCGGCTCGTCTGTTTTATACCAGGCTCTATTTTCTATAGACTTTATTATGGCTACTATTAAGCATAGCTTTAAGAGATGTTTCTCTTGTAGTTGCAAAATGACAACCAAAGACCCGCACGGGCAATGTTTGTTGTGTTTAGGCACTGGTCATGATCCACAACAGTGCCAGGAGTGCCTCATCATGAAACCTAAGACTTGGAGAGAACGTTCCCTCAGGCTGCCGGTTCTCCTCAAGGAGCTTGAAGATAAAGAAAAAAGTAAGTCCCGTGATAAGGGGAAATCTCTATCGGCTTCCCCTCAGGTACCGAGCACTGGCGCTGAGGCAACCATAGTGGCTACTGAGGTGATGTCTCCGGAGGGTTCACCTAAAACTTCCATTCTACCGGGCACCTCTGGGCTTCAAAGCTCTCGTTCTCCTTCTCCTAACAAGTCTAAACTCCACCTGGGTATAGAGCCTACCTATTTGGTAGATCGCTCGTTTTCCCCAGCATCCTCTGACGACGAGGATAGTTTCAGTTTTGGAGCAGGCATCTTGCTGCCTTTTGCTCTGGTTTCACCTTTAACTATTACCTCCCCCCTTTACAATGCTGAAGAAAGAACAGAGGAAAGATTCCAGGCCTCCCCTTATCATCCCCTGCCCATCCAGTGGCTGACTACTTCATGTCAACAAGGGGTTAAGTTGCGACTGGATCTTCCGCAGTTGCCTAGTACAGATAAAAATATCTGGAATTATTTTAAGGCCCAAATGCCTCGAGAAAGCAAGAGACCAAACTAATTGTTTCATGTCTACAACAATTGATTAAAACATCTACGTCCAGACACCAAACGTCCCCTAGATCTGACGTCGATAGGGCTTCTCCTCCAACTAGCCCTCTTCATCGGACGTCGTCTTCAGATGCTCAGTCTTGACCAATGACGTTGACTGTTCTGCCCCCTAGCGGCTCTACATCGAAACAGCACAAGTCATGATGTCAACGCTTGACATTGACAGGACAGGTTTCGACATCGAAAGGCAAACAATCAACGGCAAGGGATGCCTCCTCGACGTCGAAGGCGATTTCATCGATGCCGGCAGTGGATTCCCCTGTACAACTGCCATGTCAATCGACGTTTCAGGAAGAGGCTAAGCAATCGTTCCTCTGCTGGCAGGAGAGATTTCGACATCGACGGGAGCACCGAAAACTCATGAAGAGGCAACTCCTCTTCCCTTCATTTCCACAGGATCCAGTCCCAGAGTCTTTGCTGGAACCCATCTCACCACCGGAACCTCTCCCTAGCCCCCCCAGAGGTTCCTGAACCCCTAGAAATTCAGGATTCGGAAAATCTTTCACCTCCCCTGTCTGATGACACACAGTGAGTAATGGCATCTGGATCCTCACAGGAGCCAGGGGCAGATTGGCCATTGAACCCACGGGGAGGATTCAATTTTTTTTTATATATATATATATATATATATATATATATATATTTTAATGGTTGTCGGTCCCCCGTGGGGGGGATTTGACTCAGGACAGCCCATTCCAGGCCACCACANGCCTGGGGCCAGGCCTGGCCAGGCTTGCCTGGGGCCAGGCCTGGCCAGGCTTGCCTGGGGCCAGGCCTGACCAGGCTTGCCTGGGGCCAGGCCTGGCCAGGCTTGCCTGGGGCCAGGCCTGGCCAGGCTTGCCTGGGGCCAGGCCTGGCCAGGCTTGCCTGGGGCCAGGCCTGGCCAGGCTTGCCTGGGGCCAGGCCTGGCCAGGCTTGCCTGGGGCCAGGCCTGGCCAGGCTTGCCTGGGGCCAGGCCTGGCCAGGCTTGCCTGGGGCCAGGCCTGGCCAGGCTTGCCTGGGGCCAGGCCTGGCCAGGCTTGCCTGGGGCCAGGCCTGGCCAGGCTTGCCTGGGGCCAGGCCTGGCCAGGCTTGCCTGGGGCCAGGCCTGGCCAGGCTTGCCTGGGGCCAGGCCTGGCCAGGCTTGCCTGGGGCCAGGCCTGGCCAGGCTTGCCTGGGGCCAGGCCTGGCCAGGCTTGCCTGGGGCCAGGCCTGGCCAGGCTTGCCTGGGGCCAGGCCTGGCCAGGCTTGCCTGGGGCCAGGCCTGGCCAGGCTTGCCTGGGGCCAGGCCTGGCCAGGCTTGCCTGGGGCCAGGCCTGGCCAGGCTTGCCTGGGGCCAGGCCTGGCCAGGCTTGCCTGGGGCCAGGCCTGGCCAGGCTTGCCTGGGGCCAGGCCTGGCCAGGCTTGCCTGGGGCCAGGCCTGGCCAGGCTTGCCTGGGGCCAGGCCTGGCCAGGCTTGCCTGGGGCCAGGCCTGGCCAGGCTTGCCTGGGGCCAGGCCTGGCCAGGCTTGCCTGGGGCCAGGCCTGGCCAGGCTTGCCTGGGGCCAGGCCTGGCCAGGCTTGCCTGGGGCCAGGCCTGGCCAGGCTTGCCTGGGGCCAGGCCTGGCCAGGCTTGCCTGGGGCCAGGCCTGGCCAGGCTTGCCTGGGGCCAGGCCTGGCCAGGCTTGCCTGGGGCCAGGCCTGGCCAGGCTTGCCTGGGCTTGCGTGGGCGCCTGGGGTCTGGCCTGGCTGGGCTTGCATGGGGGCCTGAGTGGTAGGAATTCTGGTATCAATTCTCCCCTTAGTCCTCTCTTTGCTAAGCTAAACACAGTGCCTGTGGAATACTGGTGCAGCTGGTGTAGGAATGAAGAAGCCTTACTGTAGGATGCATAGCAAGGAACAGAGTGATTTTCGGTTCGGGGCCACTGAGCACTGAAACGGGGTGATTTGAGGAGCCAGAGCACTGAAATGAGGGCCAGTACCCCCACCAGTGGCAGTCTCCCCCCTGCCATCCCCCACTCGCCCCTGCCAGACTGCTGAGGATCTGAGTCTGGGGACTCAGCTCTGATAGGCCCCAAATCTGGTGCACTCTGCCTGCCCCAAACCATGCCCCCCCCAAACCATGCCCCCCCCAAGCCATGCCCCCTTGGCCCATTTCTGGTGCGCCAGCAGCTTTGCCACTGGCACAGGGCCACTAAGACTAGATTTTCCCGGGCCACTTTGATTTCCCAATCCGCCCCTGGCAGGAGCATAGAGATTTCCAGACATTATTAAGGAGATTTACAGAAGTCCTGAAGATTGACACAGTTCCAATGGTGGAGCAGGAAATGGATCCTGCTTATGTGATAGTGGAACGTCCACAGTTGTCTAAGTTTACTTTGCCTTTACTTAAGAAGCACTCCTTAGAGGTGGAGAAATTGTGGGCTAACCCAGCTTCTATTCACCCTGTCTCCACGACGGCGAGCTCCTTTTATCTGTTCCCACCTATTCAGGGGTCTATATTTTCTAAACACCCTCTACCTAACTCTTTAGTGGTGGCTGCTGCTTCAGAGCGTTTTCAAAGAAACGCACAAGAGACGTCGCCTGCGGACAAGGAGAGTAGGCGAGTTGATGGTTTTGGCCACAAGGCATTTGCATCCAGCACTATGCTCATGCGAACCTCCAATTACGCCTCAGGCATGGCATCTTTCCAACACCATCTGTGGGAAGGAGTTTAGAAAATCATTCCCTCTTTGCCTAAAGAGAGACTTTTTTCCAAGGAGACGGATGACATTCTTGATAAGATTCAAAAGTCTAAGGCCACCACTATTAAAATAAAAATTACTCAGCGGGACCAGCCTTCTTTTTTCTTCCACTCCCGTCCATATTACCAACAATCTACCTATTCTAGGCAGCAGAGACAGTCTTATGGGAACACACAGCCTTACAGCAGGAGGTATAGTTCCTACACTAACCCATATCAGGGGAAGTTTAGAGCCACATATACCCCATTTAGGGCAAGGGGCAACAATAGACAATTGTATACCTCCTCTTCCTATAGAGGTCGTAAATGACAATTATAGTGCCTTACTTCACCCTCCCCCATTGCTTCGCAGGATGAGGTGAATTTTCAGTTTGCTCTGGTTTGTTGTTGGCAGTCCATCACTGATGATAGATGGGTCTTAAAGACTATTCTATCTGGCTACCGAGTTTCTTTTTCTCTCTTACCAGAACCCTTCACTGCTATTAAAAATATTCAACTCTCCAAGTTGCAAACTATTGCCCTAAGTAAAGAAATTGTTCAACTTTATCAAAAGGGTGTCATAGAATTGGTTGATATGCATATGTTCCCAACAGGTTTCTACTCCACTTACTTTCTGGTCGAAAAGAAAGATGGAGGCTACAGACCTATATTGGACCTCAGGGGTCTTAATTCTTTTGTTGCTTACCACAAATGTAAGATGTTAACTTTGGACTGTTTATCAAATTTTTTATATGCAGGTCAGTGGTACACTGTTATTGATTTAAAGGACGCTTATTTCCATATTAGGCTTCACCCAGCTAGTAGAAGATTCTTCCGTTTCGTCCGCAATAGCACCCGCTACCAATTTTCTTCATTGCCCTTCGGCTTATCCTCAGCTCCTAGAGCCTTCACAAAAGTTATGTCCCCTGTTATTGCCTACCTACGTAAACAGGGAATTGTTATCTTCCCATATCTTGATGATTGGGTGTTGGTTGCAAACTCTCCATGACGCCTTACCCAGAACATGGAGTTCACATTGCATCTATGTCACAAACTAGATTTGACTATAAACATGCAAAAGTCCACACTTTTCCTCACTCCCAACGCATTAATTATATTGGAGCTATTTTGGATTCTTCTGTTGCTAAACTTTTTGCCCCAGAGGAGAGGTTCCTGGATATTTCAGACATTATTAGAACCCTCTCCATCCATAGGTTGCAGAGTATAAAGGTTTTTCAAAGATTACTGGGACTTATGGCCTCAACCACTTCCACTACACCTTTCGCTAGGTTATATATACGACCCCTGCAGCTATGGGTTTTGAACCTTTTTAACCCACTGGTTGAGCCCCCCAGACAAGAAGTTGAGAATCCCTAGGCACATTTTGGATTCTCTGAAGTGCTGGTCGAGTAGAGATTTCGTCCTAGCTGGTAAACCTTTTAGCAAACCTTCCCCAACTAACCTGTTAACTACTGATGCTTCTTTAACAGGATGGGGAGCCCACCTCCATGACCTCAATGTCTCGGGGTCATGGACTCCTCAACAATGACAGCTACACATAAACTGCTTGGAGACCATAACTATTATAAAGGCTCTGAAAACATTCTGCCCCTTACTCCAAGGAACTGTTGTCGAGATTGCCTGCGACAATATGACAGCTGTATGGTATGTAAACAAACAGGGGGTTACGAAATCTCTGGAACACTGTCAGTTGGCTATGAAGATCTGGAGTTTTGCAAGAAGTCACAACATCTGTCTCATAGCAACACATATTGCAGGTTCGGAGAACACAAGGGCAGACATCCTCAGCAGACTCCCCACAGAGGATCACGAGTGGGAACTCTCAGATCAGGTGTACCTACATCTGGTAGCTCTATGGGGTACTCCCCTCATAGATTTGTTTGCCACTGCTTCAAATGCCAAGTGCCTTCTATTCTGCTTGAGAGCAGCTCATGACCCAGCCTCCATAGGGGATGCATTCACAATTCCCTGGGGACCCCACCTCCTCTATGTGTTCCTTCCCATACCCCTGGTCTCCAGGGTTCTGAACAAGGTAAAGACGGAGGGAGCCAATTTGATCCTTGTGTGCCCGAGCTGGCCTCGACAGATTTGGTATTGCGAGATGTTGTGCCTATCCAAAGTATCATTGCCCCTGCCTCAAACCTTACTTCTGTTGTCCATGAATCAGGGCCGCACCCTCCATCCCGATGCGAGCCGCCTCAACCTCCATGCATACCTGATTCAGATTCTCTTATCTCCAAACCTGTAAGACACAAGTTGGACCTTGTCCTCCAGAGTGATATAAAACCTTCCACCAGAAAGTCCTACAACTCAAAGTGGAAGAGATTCTCCTCTTGGCTAACTGACAAAGCCCTTAACGTAGACCAGATATCAATTGATTTGATTTTACAATATTTATTACTATTAGCTGAGACTGGCTTGGCCCATTCCTCCCTGAGAGTTCATCTCTCTGCCATCTCGAAGCATTTCCCAGGGCAAGGCGATCAGTCTCTATTCACTCACCCTAGGATAAAATGGTTCTTAAAGGGTTTGAGTAATCCTTTCCTCCTTCATACGGTTCCCTTATCTCAAAGGGATCTTAATTTAGTACTCCAATTTCTCACTGGGCATCCTTTCGAGCCACCAGATCAATCGGATCTCTTCCATTGGACTTTGAAAACAGCCTTCCTAATAGATCCCTATTACATCCCTCAGATGTGTTAGTGAGAGAGCTGCTATTTCGATTAAGGAACCATATTTGCAGGTGTTCCCAGATTTCAGCTCACCCCTTCTTCACCCCTAAGGTAGTTTACAGCTTCCATTTGTCTCAAAAGACTATTCTCCCAGTTTTTTTCTCCACCCCCTCATGAATCTGAGAATATGTGAATAGCCCATACCCTGGATGTAAAGAGGGCTCTCCTTTTATATTTACAAAGGACCAAAGACTGTAGAAGTTCTGACACTCAATTCGTCTCCCCATCCCTAAACCGTTTGGGCCATAGGGTATCATCCCAGACTATTTCTAAGTGGCTGGTTCAGGTAATTTCCATGGCTTATCATGGAAAATGTCTACCACCACCACCTAACCTTAGAGCCCATTCCCTTAGGGATTTAGGAGCATTCACGGCAGCATTTGCCAATATTTCCCCGCAGGAGATCTGCAGAGCAGCAACTTGGACTTCTCAACACACCTTTATAAAGCATTATGCTCTCCATTTGGAATCGCAGCCTCGCTTTGGGTGTTTCTATACTTGCTTCTGCATGTAAATGATTTGTAACCACATATGAACATGCTTCCGCTTTGTGCACGACAGCTATCCCATTTAGATGTTTTTGGGTGTATACGCTGTTTAGTCTTGATACACGTACTTGTAGGTGTACACAATAAATTTGTTATCTTTATTAACTCTTTTGGTTGTAGTACTTACCTGATTGAAAATTCCCCCACCGCCTTGTTCTAGACTTGGTACTCTCCCATTTGTGAGAATGTGAGGAGCCACTCGAAGAAGAACAGAAGGTTGCTACCTTGTAAACAAGGTTCTTCGAGATGGTTCCAAACATGTTCACAAATACCCACCCTCCCGACCCTGCATGGAATTTTCTTCTATTGCTTTAGGGTTGGAAGGAACTGTTGGGTTTAGGCGGGAAGGTGCCTTATATAGTGTGGGGGCATGTGAGTGCCACGTAAAATTTAAATATGAGCTTGGTATAGGCTGTTGAGAGAGAGGTGCACAAGCACAAACCCATTTGTGAGAATGTTCGGAGCCATCTCGAAGAACCTTGTTTACAAGGTAGCAACCTTCTGATCCCAGAGGAATTCCTGGAATGTGGGTCCTTATCTTGGACACGTGCTTCTTTTGAGGCCTAGCGCAGTCTTAGGCTTGTCTTGAGTTCAGGCAGGGTGTCTCTGTCAAGGTGAGGGGCTGTCCTGGCCAGTGCCTGGCCAGCAAGTGGCATTTTGCCACAGGGCGGCTAGGGGCGGCTGCCCAGGGTCCTGCCCCTTGGGGGGCCCTGAGATTGGGCTGGTTTAAAAAAAAAAAATAATTAATTGGGGCGGGGACTGCAGCCCTGCCCACACTACTAGCTGTGTCAGGCAGTTGGGCAGCATGCATGCTCATCACACGCTTCGGCCCAGGGCCCCGCCTCTGCCGCCACTTGACCTACCCACCACGCTGCTCCGGAGTCCTCTCTGTTCCTCCTGCTGCAGGGCCCCACATGGTTTTGACCAGCCAATTCCTTGCCTGTTGGCCTGGCTCCACCTCCTTGCTCCCCCAAGTCCCCCCTCCCCTCACAGGAAGCTGCTTTATGCAGCTTCCTGGCGCGGGAATACTTTGTGGCTGGTGGGGGACATGGGCGGTTGCATCGGTGGCACCCGCAGAGCGGTCAGGTGGACGAGGAGCCGGGTCCGGACGGAGCAGCAGCAACTGGTGGCAGTGGGGGATCTGGAGGCAGGAGTAGTGGTGGAGAGGAGTCGAGTCAGAGGCGCTGGCGGTGTGGCTGGCGTCAGGGTGGGACCCCAGACCCAGAGGAGGCAGTGCAGCGTGTGGGCAGCGGGTAGGTAAACCAGGTCAGTCTGGCTGAAACAGTCGGTGTGTGTGTGTGTGTGTGTGTGTCTGAGAGAGTTTGTTTAAATGGGTGTGTGTGTGTGTGTGTGTGTGTGTGTGAGAGAGAGAGATGAGAGCCTGTATGTGAGTTTGAATGGGTGTGTGTGTGTGAGTGAGTTAGAAAGAGAGAGGGTGTCTGTGTGAAAGAGAACAGAGAGAGTATGTGTGTAACAGTGTTTGAGTGTGTCAGAGTGTATCTGTCTATATATATGTGTGTATGTGAGAAGGATTGTGTGTCTCATACACAGACAGAGAGAAATCAAAGAGTGTGTAAGTGTGTGTATGTGAGTGTGTGTCAGAGTGTCTATGTTGCATGTCTATGTGAGAGAAATAGTCTATCTATGTGTGTGTGAGAGAGATATCAGATAGTGTGTGCAAGAGTNGAGAGAGAGAGAGAGAGAGAGAGAGAGAGCTTAAATGGGTGTGTGTGAGAGGTGAGAGCATGTGTGAGAGCGCGAATGAATGAATGTGTATGAGAGAATGAATGTGTGTGAGAGATGTGTGTAAGGGAGATAAGGGTGTATGTGTGGGTGAGTGGAGTTGCTCCCTCTACCCCGCTCCCCCTCCCATGGCTGTCCCCCACCCCACCCCCTGATGGCTGCCCCCACTCCCTCCACAGCTCCTGGAGGGGGAAAGGGAGCCACCCCCCTGCCCAAGGAGAGGCCCAGCAGAACGTTCCTGCTGTCCCCTCCTGCCTAGCAGCCTAAGCCTGCCAGCCTTGAACTGACCTCCAGCCCTCCCAGAAGACCCAGGCCCAGCAGCAGCTGAGGTAAGGGCCACTCCTTTTTCTTCATATGAGCTCATTTGTGCTGCTACATGCATTTGTGGGGCTTTGGGAATAGAGTGAGGTCATCTGAGGGATGGTTTGGGAAGGGGCTGGGAGGTGCTGTGATCGTGGTGGGGGGTTGTTTCTTGTTTGAATTATGTTTAACTGGATTTTTAGTGCTTTGGTGCTTGAGATCCTTAAATCCAATAACTGGAAAGGGGTCATGCTGACAAAGTTTTGCTGAGAGCTGTGTTTGACTGCTCTGGGTCTGAGGTTCAGTTCCTCATCCCTGCTTTCATGGGGGGTGCTGTGACTGGGGGGGGGGGGGCATTGTTTGATCTATGTTTGATCAGCTGGATATATGTTTGAACTCCTGTGTTGGGAGTGTAATAGGAATATGTTCAAGAGAAGGAGGGTCCAGGCTATGGATAATCTGTCCCTATCTGTTGTGTGCATGCCCTCCTGTGTTTTAAATAAGAGTCTTTGCCTTTTAACTATATCTGTGTCCTGAGCTCCCTTTCATCTAAACCAGATTTAAATGTTCTTTGGAGCACATTGTACTGACAAGTTAAAAATAACTATATGACAATTCCCTAATTGTCAAAGGGAAGTGGGTGGGGCCTTGGGAAACGGGAGGGGCCACATGAAAGTGGGAGGAGCCATGGGAAAGTGGGCGGGCTGTGGAAAGTGTGTGGAGCGGAGGGCCCCCCGCATTTTATGTTCGCCCTGGGCTCCACAATTTCTAAGGCCGGCCCTGCGGAAACTCCTGCCCGTGCTGAGGTTTCTTCCCCACCCTCTCTGTCTGGGCAGTTCCTTGCTATGTGCCCTGGCTTTTGGCACTGGTAGCAATTCCCATGGGGCACCCTAGGGGTCTGAGGTGAGTTTGACCCTTGAGCCTGGGGATCTCCATCCCTCCTTCT
The DNA here is from genome assembly GCA_003113815.1 of Sphenodon punctatus. NCBI lineage: Eukaryota > Metazoa > Chordata > Lepidosauria > Sphenodontia > Sphenodontidae > Sphenodon > Sphenodon punctatus. The sequence goes on along the minus strand of QEPC01000421.1, from coordinate 445,536 downwards.
CTCCGATCCTCCCCTGGACTTGTTTTGTGGAGACCTGCTGTGTCCCTCCTGTTGGGGTCTGTTTCCCCCTTGGCCCCCTACACAAGGCAACCCATGCGGGGGTGGGGGGGCTTCCCTGGTTTGTTTGGGACGGAAACCTTTTTTTTAGTCAGGGTTATATTTCTTGTTCCCCTGGGGTTTGGGTTGCTCCCCCTCCCCCTTTGGTCCCTTCTGTTGGAATAGGGCTCTGGTACTGACACATTCATCCCCAATCTCTGCTGCCTTATCCAGAGTAGTCACCTTTCTCTCTGAGATGTGACTTAACAGTTACGGCACATACATTTAAAAATTGTTCTAATGCCACCAATTCAAACAGTTTCTCAAAAGTCTGTGCATCCCTCCCCTTAACCCATTTGTGTAGGGCATCTTTCACTTTACATACATATTCTTTGTGTGTTATCCCCTCAATTTTAAGAGTTCTAAAACACTCTCTATGCACTTCTGGTGTCTCTTCATAGCGAGCTAAAACAGACATTTTAAGGCATTCAAAAGTAATATTACCATTTGATCCCTTGGTATTAAAGGAGGAATAATCTAAGGATTTTTGATTTAAAGGATGGTACAAAATAAGTGAGGTATAAAGGTGATTATGCTATTTTAGCAAAATATTTGTAATTTGTTTTTAGATGTTCTTTTATGATATCCATTTTAATATGTTTTGTATGTTTGTATCTGTGTGACCTTGTCAAAGACCTAGTAGTAGTAGTTGTTTATTAGGCGTAGCCGTAGGCCATTGCCAACATAGACATAATTTAAAAATAGACATACAGACAAACATAATTGGTACATAAATAAAATAAGTAGAACACGGGTTTTAAAATACCACAATCAACTCGAAAGGAATAAAATGAAGTCTGGACTTGGACTGAGGGGTGGAAAAAGAGTACCCAAGCAGCAAAGACAATCAGAAGGGACAGTATAAGGAACCGACCATTATAGTCACTTGGAGTCCAAAAATCGAGTTTGCAGGTTAAAGGCACGCAGCAGAAACTTGGCAACTGTGGTGGTTACTTCCACTGAAGAATCATCTAGGGCAACCTGCAATAATCCACAGGTCATCCAACCAGGGCATTTGTTCATAAGAGGGGAGAGGAGTTCCTCATGTAAGTTATCATACAAATGACAGTTGAATAAATTATGGGCCGTAGAGTCCACTTCTAGCCTATCAAAGGTGCACAAGCGCTCACTTATAGCACTGGGCACCCATCCGACCCGCCAACAATTTAGAAAGGAGCGCATTGAAGCGTGCACAGAGGAACAGATGCTTCTCTCTGGGCGTGTTACAGGGAGGGGAGAATTCTCCCCTAGGAAGAGGAAGGAAGGGTCCCAAAGGGAAATCAAGCAAGCAACCTAGAGTGGCAAGGGCCCTCTAGACCCCACTGGGAAGAAACTCACGAGGACGAATGCCTGTCAGGATAGAGTGGCGGCATTTGGAACCTTCAAGAGTGGTCAGGCCTCTATCATCATAGGGCGCCGAGCAGGGAATACTGGAGTGCCCAAGCCTCTTCTGTAACCACCACCCCTCTTCACACACACCATCCCTGGGTAGGGAAACTAGTGGGAGAGATGTGGGGAAGGTGGGTGTAGGGCCCAGGGTCACAAAGAGGGATGGAAGGATCACTTGCACCGCAGGGGGGAGAACAGGGAACCCAGGAGGGGAAGGGGACAAGGGCTGACGCCCACAATAGCTAACCCTCTCTCAGTCACAGCAAACTTTCAGACAGAGGATTAAAAGGAAGGTTCACGCACTCACCAGACTCTAAGGAGGTCTCTTTCACTCGACAACACAAACTCCCAAGGGAAAGGGAAGGGATGCAAGGCTAAGGGATTGAAAATGCTGCATGCTGTCGCCACAAGGGGACCAGTCTCTCTGATCACCGGCGCCGCCCTCCAAGTGGTGCCAGTGATCCCCCCCCCCCCGACGTTCCTGCAAGCGCAGGGAATGCCACGGCTTGGGGCATCTCCCTGTGTCTCTGCTGTGGGACTAGTTCCAGGGGTGAGTCTTTCCTGCCGGCCTCCCAGCTACCGCTGTGAGGGAGTCCATTGGCGGCACCGGGGCTGCCTACTGACAGGGTGTAAGCTTTGATACCAAATAATTAGCCAAAGTCCTTTTCTTGGGGGCCCAGGCTATGAGGTCCCGCATATGGGGGGAATTTCTCACCTTGGCTAAATCCCCTTGCCTATATGTATCCTCTATCCTCAAGAAAATTTCAGCCCTTACTGCCCTAGCATCTTTGCTGGCCACGTACAGCTGGGAGAACCCTAATTCTAACAGTTGTTTGTCCATAGCCCTAAACCACAAGCTCGTGTACTTGTCCTTGGCCATATATTTAGCCAGTCCTTGCTTGCATTGATTCCCAGGCCAAACAAACATCCCAAGCCACAGCCGAAAGGCCAATTTCCATGCTATCGCCAACCAGGGAGTCAAGCCCAGTTCCAACCTGGAAGCCGCCATAGGCATACCTTTGGGAACCCGCAAAAGTTGTTGCAAAAAAGATGATTGTAGCCCATTTAAGTTGTCAGAGACAAGAGGAGCCCATAACTCGGCCCCATAAAGAAAACCTGTCCTGACCTTGGTGTTCAATACTTTGACAGCGAGGTCAATACCTCTCCTCCCATTGAGCGCAAAATATCTGAGGATAGCTTGCATAACCCCCTTAGAAGCTGCCAGCACTTTTGAATGTTGGGGTTTTCCAAGCACTCAAGGCATGGAAATGAATTCCTAGGTATTTAAAGCTTTTAACCTGTTGAATCTGCTGGCCACCAACAGTCCAGTTATAAAGCCTCTGGGACTTGGAAAAGACCATGATCTTAGACTTATCCGAATTGATAATCAGCTTATTTCTTGCACAGTAGTCCAAGAAGGCATTCAATTGTCTCTTCAGCCCTACACATGTTTGAGAAAGAAGGGCTAAGTCATCTGCGAATAGTAGTGCACCCAATGTCCTTGTTGCCAACTTGGGTGGCGGGGGTCGGGATGGGGATGGGCCAAAAGCGGAACCACATAATTGATGAATAGGTTGAACAAGGCAGGAGCTAATACACAGCCCTGTCTAACCCCTTGGTTAACTCTGATGGTGCCTGTTGTGTGTCCTACATAATCAAGTTTAACCCTAAGGGTTGACTCCGCATAAAGACTTTGGATGAGTGATAATAACCTCTTATCCATGGATAGCCCAGACAGTTTATTCCATAAAACAGGCCTGTTGACTGAATTGAATGCAGCCTTAAGAACTAAAAAGGCTATGTAAAACTTCCCATTTGCCCCTCTGTACTTTTTGGCAAGATGGTACAAGGTAAGGCATTGCTCTATAGTAGAGCGCCCTTCCTGAAACCCAGTCTGCTCGGGGTGCAGCACCTCCACCTGTTCCATCCAGCATTTTAACCTAGTGAGGAGTTGCTTAGCATACAATCTGCTAACAACCCCCAGTAGGCTAATTTGTCTATAATTAGTTGGGTCACTGTGTGGCCCCTTGTTCTTATAGATGGACACTATCACGACTTCGCCCCAGCCTGCTGGCATATGTCCTGTGTTGTTAATAGCTGAAAATAGGGCGGCAAGTACGGGAACCCATCAGTCCAAACAGGCTTTGATGAATTCAATTTGCACTAAATCCGGTCCTGGTGCTTTGTTTTTAAAAGTCTCTATGAGTACAACAATCTCCTGGTTAGTGACCGCCAGCCTAGCCGGAAGGCTACCAAGATCAGTGAGCGCCTTCAGTTCTGCCCCCTAAGGGTCCAAACTAACATACAGCTTTTCCCAGGAAGTAGAAAGGACAGGGAGAGTCCATCCTCTTCTAGGTTTCCCCAATGCTCCATTTATCAACTGCCAAAATATCCTCAAGTTTTTAACCGAGAAGCTTCAATAAGAGCCCACCACCTACTCTCCCTATACGAACACTTCTTATGCCTCTTTAGCTATTTGTAATCCTTTTTCTTAGCGAAAAGATTGCCAACAATTCAGGAGAAGGACAAGACCGGTACTCTCCATAGGCGGCCTTTATGCCTCTTTGGGCCTTCCTACAATCTAGATCGTACCATTCCCTGGATCCCTCTTTACGTTCCCAGGACTTCCTCTTAGCCTGTGAGAGATCCCAGATATATTGGTATAAGCACAGACTGAGACTATCGAAGGCATCGAGCACAAGGTGAGTATTTTTCTCCCGGACTATATACTCCTTACTGCTGACTTTGGACGCCCCCTTTAAGAAGGAGCTCAATGAGTCCGCCAAGTGCAGGTCCCATCTGATGGAACAATAGCCCACCTGCCCCAGTGGTGGGACAACCCCACTGGGGAGGGGAGTGGGTCCCTTGCCAGGGATGGTAATGTCCAGGGTAAGTGGGAGATTATCCGAGCCCATGCCGTGTCCCACCATAAAGTCCTTGATAAAGGGCAGGACACTGGGGGCAACCACAATGTAATCCACAACACTGGACCCCTGGACCCCAATAAAAGTAAATTCACCCTGAGCACCGCCAAAGCCTGTGCCATTTAGTACGTGCAAGTGCAAACTGGTGGCCAGATTCGCCAATCTGATCCCGGAAACATTTATCTTCCTGTCTCTAGATCATCTAGGGCCCAACCCCTCAGGGGGCAAAGGGACCGGAAGTTCGCAATAAGGAGCTAAAACCTCATTGTCTGGGCCAAGCATGGCATTGAAGTCGCCCATCATAATAATCAGTGCCTTAGGGTGGCTAAGTGATAGTTCCTCTATACATTTTTCCAGGCTGGACCAAACGTCCAATTCGAATGACCCCGCATTAACAGGCGGGATGTAAGCATTGAGTATAATAATCTGACGTGAGGCCTGTCGCAAGATCAGCCCTAACTTGCACAGAGGTAAGGCTATCTCGATAACTGACTCAAAGAACATATTTTCAGCAATAAAGAAACCCAACCCCCCTCGGGGGCAACCTCTTGATTTCACAGCTACCGCTGGGAGGAAAAAGGCTCTATAGGATTCCAATTCCAGCACCCCTTTTTCCCATGTTTCCTGAAGCAGTATAATGTGAAATCTACTTAAATAAGCAAAAAAAGCCGTATCACCCTTGTGGCTCTGCCATCTGGCTATATTCCAGGAACAGATGGAAACGGACACCTGTTCATACTGCTCATCCAGTCACAAGCCCATCACAAGATTATTGCCCCCAAATCCCTGGGCCAAGGGGTTGGGGATTGATGCCCTAATACTGGGGGGGGGGGGGCGCTAGGGTTGATTACTCAGTTGCTCACTGCCCCTACCAAATCAGAACCCTGGGATGCCCCCTGCACTTGCTCGAGACCATTGGGGTTGGTGCCCCATTGTATTAAGGGGGCTGCTTCGTTAGTGCCAGGGCCTTCTATAACAGCCGGCTAATGAAGGTCCAAGTCTCTAATATTTTCTGCATCTGGGCTGGGCCTCAGGAAGAAGCCAGTAGTGTCCACCAGCTCCCATTCGGACACCAATTCAGGGTTATCATGCCAATGGTATGAGGCACTAAAGGGACTAGGGGTTAAAATAGCTGCCTCCATGTCCTGCTCCTCCTTAGATGGACTATCATGGAGAATGGCATGGGCCAAAGTATGCACCCAAGTCCCGGTTCCCTTCAAACCTCCCTGCACCCTCCACAGATCAGAAACAACACCCTTCTCCCTGAATAGCATCTTCTCACCTGCTAAAGCAGCCCCTGCTCAAAAGTGCCGTAATATTGGCAATATCCCTCAAATACAACTTGACTCTAGTAAGGGTTCGTATAAATGCAGAGAATTTATTCAGGTCCAGGGTCCCATGCCTCAGAAAACCGTATCTTTTGTTCCTATTTATATAAAGAGTGATGGCCAAGGGCCAATGCTCACTGGTATCCTGAGGCCAGACTTTACCTAAGTTGGGGTCCTCCTTTACCCTACCCTTCTTGGGTCTTGGTTAGGGCTGATGCGGCAGCAGTTGTTACCGCACCACAATTCCATTCCTAAACCTCGGCATCTGACATTGCGCCTCGCAGAATTCTGCCCAGTACCCTGCGATTCCGCGATTCTTCCGCTACAAGAATCCGCCAATGTGGCATGTATGTGTTTCACCAATTTGCTGATCATTACCGTTGTCACCTAAAATCAGCGGTCTTTTCCCACGTTCCACCAATTTAATATATGAGAGACAGTCATGAGCGTTTATCGCAGTTCCGCGAAGGGAGTATGACTATGCAGCCACTGCTGCGCTGTGCTGTCATGCTGACTGCTGGTGCTGTGTGTGTGTCTCTCTGTGCCGCAATAACTGCCCATTCTTCTCAATACATACATGCATGGACAACATGTTCTGGTTGGGAGTTCAAGGAACGGTGGTTTTATTATATGGCAAATTGATCTTTTCTGTAAATGTAAATTGATCTCCAAAGTAAAGTTTTTTGACCAAAACTCCTGGTGGGAGTTTAAAGTGACCTGTGTATTGGCTGACTGAGTCATTTTTTACATCATAGGACCGGCTCAGAAAGTTGAAGGAATGAAGTGTGAAGTCCATGCAGAA